>CM076569.1:332028006-332470318 GCA_034641835.2 Pinus albicaulis
TTTTTGGTCCTTTCTGGCTGTGGAGACTTGTTTCTACAGTGTCTTTGTACTCTCTAGATTGTGAAGGATGTGGTTTCTTGTCTTTTCTCTCTTTCTTTTGATTGAAAACTAGTCCTTTTGCCAAAGTGTTGTTTCTGGTGCTGGCATTTCTGGTTTGAGTACCAAGATTTCTTTCTGAGCATTCTTGGTTGTTCTGATTTATCAGAACAGAAAGCTTCTGCTCGTTTACTCGTTCCTATATTTGTGTTGTTCTTTGCATTACGATTTTTGCTCGTTCTTTGATTGGTTTTCTTGAGTTCCATAGGCTAGGTCTTGTTGCTACTTTTGAAGAGTTTTTCTTGCTTCTTCGAAGTTTTGTTTGCGACGAGTTTGCACTATTCTTCTAAGCTGAGTGTCTAAGTTTTCTTGTCTTCTTTTGCTCTTATTGATCTTGCTACTAGTTAGCCTTAGAAGGTTTGGGAGAATTGTTGAAGTTTGTGCTTGAAACTCAGTCTTGTTTGGTTTGGATTTTGATAGTTTTGCTTGGTCTTTTAGAGCTCTTTCTCTATAAAACTAAAAAGCTCAAAAAAAATTTGTTTTGCTTTTTTTTTTTTCATTTCAAAGGCTTAAAAAACATTTTCGCTTGTTATTTGCTTTTGTTGTTTCATTTTCATTTTCGTTTTGCCATATCTTTTGAAGCTTTTGTGAGGTTTCTTGCTTTTGGTTCTTGGCTTGATAATTGGAAGGGAGTTGTCATTCATTTCTTCTTCTTGTTTTTAAGTGTTTTTGGTGTCTTCATTTTAAGAGTTCTTGATTTCGAGAACTAGCTTTCTGGACAACCAAAGAAGAGTTAAAACTGAAGGACTTTTTGGGAAATTTCACTCTGCTTTAGGAGATTTTTGCATCTTAGGATTTGCATGCTTGTAGTGATTTGCATTAGGTGCATTTCAACATTTAGTCAGTTTCATAGTTTTTGTGAGTGTGAGTTTGCTATTTGAAAAGAAAAATACAATTTTTAGTCTCGTAGAACCTGTATAGAGATTTCTTTTCATCGAAAGACAATAACTGCATTTGCATGTAGTTAGGTTTTTATTAATTTCTTTTGCGTCAAAACACCATACGTTTCATCTCCGCATCCTTGTGACTTAACATAACAGCCCATTAAAATAAGCGACATAATATAAAATCAACTAGCAAGTTTTCTAAGTGTCATACACCAACTAGCTAGGTTGTAGGGCCTTGGAATAGGTGAGTGGAGAGTTAACTCTCCAAGGCCGCTCAAACAAACATAGAAGTTGATTAATTGAGCTAAATCCAACTCCGTTAGGTGGACCGGGAAAGCTCTCCTCCAGAGAGTCAAGCGCGAGGGGAAGTGAAGGCTGAGAAGAGGGATACCCCCTCTCTGATTGGCTGAATCTGACCTCAAGACCGTTCCGCCTGGCTTCTGATACGGATTGGTGCCCATAGTTGCCACTCCTAGGTTCCACAGTGACTGTGGTGAATACACGTGAAATTTATGTAAACGTCATCTACTCAAGAGATTTCCCGGGGGTGCCTGGTGTTTAGCGCTTGAGTCGGTGGTCTAGGAGGCCGGGCGTAACCATTTCACGACCTTCGCGAATGCTCGGGGCCCCAATCATCCCATCACTTTCGAGAGGTCCTATATTTCGTTTCTATATTTTGGTGTCCGTCATCCTCATCACCCTTACGGAAATACTTGAGGGTCATGTTGTTTGGTTCCATTCATGATGCTTTATATTATGAGTGCTCTTTGCTCCTAGCTTGCCTAGATTTTCACTTTTTTGAGTCTAATTAAAATTTATAAAAGTGGCTGATCAAGCGCCTCGACGATCGAGGAGAATCCGGGGGTTATCTCCCGAGAGTTCAGAGCCTTCTTCAAGAAGGCGTAGGAGTGATTTAGCAGGTGGTTACCACCCTGTGACATCTGACGCAATGGAGAGAGATCCTCCACAAAGGTCTGAAGGTTTCATAGCTGATTCTGGTGTCGGTTCCGAGAGGAGCGTTCCGCTCACCTCGCGAGTTTTGTTTCCTCAGGAAGAAGATTTTCAAATTGAAGACGTACCTGAGCCTCCTGCGACAGGTCCATCTCCTCTTCCTCCTGACTATCCATTCGTTGTTCAGTACATCGGACCTGAGTCTGAGAGACCGGAAGATCTTCCGTATCATTCATATCTTTCGATGGCCACGACTGGGAACGCGGCCTCTGCCGTGAGTGCTGCAGGCATTCAGACCCCTGCTTCTGTTGAAGGAGGGAGCACTATTGCTTTATCTTCGATTGCTTCTAGTGCTACTGTGTTTGGCTCTGGTTTCATCCAAGCACATGCTTCTCATTCTGGTCCCTTTTGTTCAGGGATGCCCTCTAGTGGGAATCCCTCTTTTTCCTTTTCCGCTACTGCAGCTGGATCTACACCCATGTCTTCTATGGCTAGTGGATCAGCTTCTTTTCAGGGTTTCCCCTTTGGAACTGGGCACATTCCTAGTTCCAATCCTTCTTTAGGGTCCTTTTCGTTTACGTCCCAGACCCAGAGTTTCAACCCTTGGTCTGGGGGGCAAAGTTCGACTACTTTTACAGGGTGGAATCCTGTGTTTACTACAGCGGGGGCAGGGAATCAGTTTTACGCAGGTCATCAAGGGAATACTTCTTTCCCTTCGTCGAGTGCTTACCAGACCTTTTCTCCTCTTTCTAATGCCTGGAACCCCTATCAGGGGCTCTCCTCTTCATTTCATACTTCAGCGGGGGGAACTGGTCTGGGCTTTGGTAACTCTGCGTTGGGAGGAGGTTCTTCTCCTTTTTCTACGAGTCCCTTTTGGCAACCTGGTGCCTCATCAAATCCAGGCTATTATTTTCAGAATGTTGGGAATCCATCCCATCAAGGATGGAATCCTCAAGCTCCACCTCGCTTACCTTTTCTGGCAACGTTAAACTTGCCAGATCTGTCGAAGTTGACTAATGATCCGATTCGTTATAGTCCGGGGTGGCCTCCGGTCCCGACCAAACTTCCTTCAGACATTCCAAAGTTTGAAGGTAAGAATGGAGAGGATTCGGCTGACCACATCACTACTTTCCACTTATGGTGTTCTTCGAACTCCCTGATCGATGATTCGATTAGGTTGAGATTATTTCAACGCACCCTAACTGGAAACGCTGCCAAATGGTATATGGAGCTCACTGGGGGCAGTTTTGCTACATTTGAAGAACTGGTTGTCACATTTCTAAACCATTTTCAGTTGCCTGTCAGATATGAGGTTGGGACCGAACTCCTGGCTAATTTTAAGCAGGATGAGGCAACACACATTTCTGATCACATTCAGGAATGGAGGAGAAGGAAGAGGCTTATCAAAGCTCATATTCCAGGAGAATTCCTTCTCGAATGGTTTCTAAAATCTCTGCAGCCAGATATTTCAAAAGATGTATCCCTATCTGGGGTATTTTCTGAGGAGCAGGCCATTTTTAGGGCCCAGCAGCTAGAACTGATCTATTCTCAGTCTGGGGTCCTTTATAAATATTTGCCCAATGCTCCTCGCCCCAAATTAGATTTGTCAAAAACTAAACCTGGTCCACATGGTGATGGGCTTGTCGGATCGGTCAATAGTGGTGCAACCAGCCTGCTTTCTCAACTGCAGCAGTTGTCTTTACAATCTGCTCCTTCTGGTCAGGCTGTGCCTGCTGATTCATCACCTTCCTAGTCTTTTTCCATAAATGATGTCCAAGCTTCTGATCCCAAAGGAAATCAACAATCCGATGGGAAGAAGAAGGGACGAAATAACAAGAAGAAGGGCAAGAACGGGAAGGGTAATGCAAATAAAACCAACGAGCGTGTTGGTGAGGGTCAAAAGGAGAAGAAGAAAGTGAAGTTTCCATGCAAGCTCTGTGCTGGAGACCATCTCACACACCTTTGCCCTAAAATTCAGGATGCTCAGTGCTTGTTAGCTCAGCAGGGTTCTTCTAGTTCCCAGGCTGTGTTAACAAACCCTTTTCCCCAAGGGCAGCAATTAGTTGCTGGTGCGAACCAAAATTCTGGGGCTTCCTCTGGGGGCACCCAGGAAGGGGAAATTCCATCGAACATTTTTATGATGAGTGCTCACACGGATATCGCTACGAGATCCCGTGATTATGGCGGAGAAGAGTCTTCAAAAGCTAAGGAAGTTCCTGATGCTACTGAGCCACTTCACATTACGAAGCCTACTATTGAGTCTATGCCTCGGATGCCAAAAGCATCTTCTAAGCGGTCAACGATTAATCCAAATGCGAGGGCTGCCCAGAACTACTCGATTGTAGAAGATCTGGCGCAAAGTCCTTGTGCTATGTTAGCTTTAGAGGTACTCCAGTCTTGTCCGGCTCAGCGCAGTGCTTTGCTCACTGCCATTGGGGCTATTGATCCGAAAAATTCTCTTCTCATTACCTTTGATATGAAGAATTTTAAGAAGAGACTTCCTCATCATATGGCCTTCCATATTAAATCATCGTACCGGAAGACTAACATCTTTCGCACAGTTGTTGATGAGGGTGCTTCTACTTGCGTGATGTCTTTCGCATGCTGGAAGACACTTGGATCTCCAAAAGCTGCTCCATCTAGCACTATTCTTACTGCATTCGATGGTCATTCTCACAGACCCCATGGTATTGTCCCGGCTTTGCCCATCTGTGTTGGGGGCAAAACCGTTAACATAGAAGTTGAGGTAGTGGATGCAGCCTTGGACTACAACCTTCTGCTGGGGAGGAACTGGATATATGAGATGGATGCCATTGCATCCTCATTATTTCGAATTGTATGTTTCCCCCATGAAGGGAGGATCGTTACAGTGGATCAACTGGACTGTCCTCAGATAGACCCGAATGCGTCTTCTGACTCATCTGTTCCAAAGTTGGATAATACTAAGGCGCCTGTTGAGAATTTAGGAGTTGGAATGTATTCTTCCTTGATGGGTACTTTCGATCTTCCTCCTCCTACGGTGCATATTAATGCTATTTCATCCTCCAAGGCTCCCCTTCGAAGAGAGTTCTTCAGAACTCATTATTTTTTGGACCCTTGGACCTTACCTTCCCCTACTGCCACATTAGCGGAAGGTCAAGTGGGTGGAATGGCATTTCCGATGTCTGCAGCTGAGATTGCTTATCAGTCTATTGTTGACTCTGCAGAATCCAGTCCAGCTCCTCTTTCACCGGAAGAGTTGGATGGAGATGTGGCTCCAGCTTGGATGCTTAGTTCTTCTTCGGCCCAGGATTGCCTTGATACCACTCTTCCATCTGAAGAGGCCATCCTGGAAGCCATGAATGGTATAGATAGACCGTGGGATGATTTGCATCATCGGTCTTACTTCCTACCTGACTTGAGCGAAGTTGAAACTAGTTTTCCAAGTCCTCAGTCTCCTGGTCCTGTTCACCCAGTCTTGAACCCTTTGGCACCAACACAGGTTTATGCTGAAGGGAACATGGCTGTGATCTCTCCTACTATCCCGGTGAACATTTCCAGGGATCCCAATATTATCGAGAATGTTTTCATTGGAGCTGAATGTTCCCGTGAAGAGGTTCAAATTTATACCGAGCTCTTTAAAGAGTATAGGGATGTATTCGCTTGGTCTTATGAGGAAATGCCTGGCATAGACCCATCTATTGTCCAGCATGAGATCAAGACGTATGAAAACGCTAAGCCGGTCAGGCAAAAAATTCATCCGGTCAATCCTAGGAAGGCAGCAGCTATCAAAGCTGAAGTTGAAAAGCTGCTTAAGGTGGGATTCATTTTCCCTGTTCCTCTGACTGAATGGGTTTCAAACCCCGTTCCCGTAGATAAAAAGCAAGGAACGATTCGAGTATGCATCGATTTCAGAGACCTAAATAAAGCGTGTCCTAAAGATAATTACCCCACACCATTTATCGATCAGATCATTGACGAGTGTGCCGGTAACGAGATTTTCTCCTTCATGGACGGTTTCTCCGGATATAATCAAATTACTATCCGTCCTGAAGATCAACATAAGACTGCATTTATTTGTCCCTGGGGTACGTTTGCATACAAAAAGATGCCTTTTGGTCTTTAAAATGTCGCTACCTTTCAATGGCCATGTTTTACGCCTTCCACGACATCAAAAGATTATCGATATATTTAGATGATCTAGTCGCCATTCTCGAAAGAGATGATCATCCTGTCACCTCCGGCAAATATTTGAAAGATGTCGTTTTTATAAAATTCGATTTTGTAGCCCGTTGTGCTGTGTTACATCCCAGATTGGTCGTTGGGATTCATTGTGTCTAGGTATGTGGATATGGGATCCTTCAAGGCTGAGGCAATACTTCGGTTGCCTCCCCCGTCTTCCATGCGTCAGCTTCAAAGTCTCCAAGGAAAGTCTAATTTTCTCTGGAGGTTTATCGTCAATTATGCTGAGATTACAAAGGGATATATGAGACTGTTGAAGAAAGGAGTTCCTTTTCTTTGGGACGACTACGCTCAACGCTCGTTCGATGCTTTGAAAAAGGCATTGACCTCTGCTCCTTTACTAAGTCCACCTGATTATAGCAGAGATTTTCTTTTGTATCTGGCAGCAACAGAATCTACCATTGGTATGGTTATGGTTTAGGAAGATGATGCTCTTGCAGAGCATGTTATTTACTACCTTAGTCGAGGACTGGTAGGACCTGAACTTTGATACACTCCGATAGAAAAATTAGCCTTAGCAGCAGTTCATGTTGTGCAGCGACTCTGGCATTACATTATTCTTCGCAAAACTTATGTTTTGGCAGCTGCCAATCCATTTCAGTTTGTCCTCAGCAGGCGAGTGATTGGGGGCAAATATAATAGATGGATTGTGATTTTACAGGAATTTGATCTTGAGTTCATGTCTTCCAAATCCAAGAAATCATTAGTTTTCGCGGAATTGATCTCCGAGTTGCCCTGTGGAGAGGAGATGATCTATGATGAGTCCTTTCCAGACGAACACTTGTTTCTTATCTCTTCACAGGATCCTTGGTATGGGGATATAAATGTGTATCTCCAGACTGTGAAGTTTCCCTCTACTTTTTCTAAAGATGAGCGTCGTAAGCTGCGTCACTTAGCCAAGAATTATCTGATTATTGGTGATGCTTTATACCGTCGAGGGGTTGATTCAATCCTAAGACGCTGCTTAACTCTCGAAGAAGCCGAGGCTGTGCTCAATGATTCTCACAGTGGAGCTTGTGGGGGTCATTTATCTGGGCTTGCTACAACCCAAAAGATTTTGCGTGCTGGATACTTTTGGCCCTCGATTTTCAAAGATTGTATTCAATCGGTCAAAAAGTTTCATCCGTGTCAGGTCTATACTCGAAAAATGCGCGCTCATCCAGCTCCGCTTTTTCCAGTCGTTACTGTCGGTCCCTTTACAAAGTGGGGTATTTATTATACTACTTGTAACCCGCCTTCGGCAAAAGGTCACAAGTACATTATTGTAGCACTAGACTACTTTACGAAGTGGGTCGAGGCTATGCCTACTTTTGGGAATGATGGTGAGACTGCAGCTCTTTTCCTATTCAACCAAGTTATTGCTCGTTTTGGTATTCCTAGAGAGATTGTCACTGATCATGGCAGTCATTTTCAGAATAGTATGATGGCTGAGTTGGCTCTCAAATTGGGTTTCCGGTAGGAGCATTCATCTCCATATTATCCTCAAGCCAATGGGAAAGTGGAAGCCGTGAATAAATCCTTGAAGACAATTCTTCAAAGGACAATTGATAAAGCTAGATCCAACTGGCATATTATGCTATATCCTGCACTTTGGGCATACAGAACGTCAGTGAAAACTGCAACTGGCTTTACTCCGTTTCAGCTAGTGCACGGGGTGGAATCCGTATTTCCCATTGAATGTGAGATTCTCTAATGCTGAATGTTGAACTTCTTCCGACACTTCTAGGCCCGCAACAGCTTCTCCATCCTGAACATCTCGATGAGCAGCTGATGCGCTTACCGATGAATGAAGCGATAAAACCGAGTTAAAGTTCGTACGATAAGGCCGAAGCCTAGGGTCTTTTCTGGAAGGTGACCTTATTGGTCTGCCGAGTGGCTAGGGGCAGGAAAGTTAAGTCTATGAATACCCTAACGTTGAAAGTCTTATAAATGAGCAGCCTGCTGGGATTCAAAACGAGCTGCCGAGCCCTCAAATGGGCTCTATTTGAAGAAGTATTATGCTCAGGCTTCGGCCTGGCATGTTGCTTTTGTATATAGTAGTTTTTACTTTGTACATATCTGATTGATTTTCGATCTTTGATGAGTTGGTGATGTTTTTGATCTGCTTTGGCAGGTTGTGTTGGATGTCATGAGTCATTTTGGTTTCGCTGATGGTGCTAGTAGACACACCCGGAACTTAGCTTCCGCGGCTTGGGTGCTTCATTATCCTTCCGGTCAGCTGTTGGTATCAAGAGGGGTCTGCATTGGTCCTGCTTCCAATAATATAGCAGAATACACTGCAGTTGTTCATCTACTCTCGGAGGCAATATCTTTGGGTCTTGATTTTTTGGTAGTTTTCTTGGACTCTCAGCTGGTGGTGTCGCAGTTGAACAACACTTATCGGGTACGAGATCCATTTTTATTACGATTGTTCTTGAGGGTACGTTTGTTACAAAGGTCATTTCAATTTTTAACTTTCATTCATATTCCTCGAGCTGACAATTGGTTTGCTGACTCATTAGCTAATCAAGCATTGGATTGGCATATTAATCATTCCATACAATAAATTTTTAATCATCAAAAACATCATACATTTGATACATTTATCACATCACATCAAATATCGTTGTCTATATATCATCGGAGTGTTCAAAAACTTTACAAAATTTGGATCCATAATGTCGTAAAAAACTTGGGCTTATGCCCCCATCATGTTCAGTCTCAAAAAAGAATATACAGTCATCTAATACATAATATATGTCTACTCCTGAGGTCCCTACCCAGAAGTCGTGTTCCTATAGAACGTGACTGCAGTGGCAACTCGGCGGAATAATCTAACCCAGTCTCGGGGTACTCCTACCACCCATCTCTGGATGGCTTCCAGCAAGTCCTCCACAGCAGCCATAGGTATTTGGCGGGTTAGTCCCTCCAAATTCCTCTGCACGGCCTGGAGAGTCCTATCTGAATCCACAGTATCTGCTTCGCCTCTACGGCGCTTGTGGCGCGGGAGACCCTCAGGTCGAACTGGTCCAACATCTGAATCATGATCATTTTAAATTGTCAATCATTATGAATCCAATCAAAAACATGTTTGTTTTTCATTTTTTCATATATATTTGAAAAAATCCAAAAAAATTATATAAGTCAAAATTTTTTGCAAACTTACCGACTGTGCCCCATGCTGTGCCTGGTGGAAGAACTAGATCTGGATCTCCACGGAAGTCCATCCCGGCATAGGGATAGTCGTCCACTGCGATGATTTTTTCTCCCCACCAACGGAAGAACTCATCGTCCCATGTGGTCCGGGGTACTTCACTACCCCCCAATCTCTTCATCATGTCCGCCCAATGGGCAATTCTTGGGTCCCGCGGGCTACTGATGGTAGAGATGACTCTGGGTCTCAATGCTGGTATCTTCTCAAAGAAGAATGTTGTCAAAATTGTACCGTAGCCAAAGTGTTTGGTCTTTACTTGGCGGATTGAGGTCAACTGTTGTTTCATGTTCAGTAATAGGGTTGTGCACCAATCATACACATGAGTCAAACATTCTACTGCTATGCTCATTTGCATCCTGGACGCCTGATGTAGGGAGGCAGATCTTGCCACTCTGCTGATGGTGAAAAGGAGGATTTTCATGTGCAAATACCTCACATCTTTAATTTCAATTTGAGTTCCAACCTTTTTGGAACCCGGTACGCAATACACGTGGACATAGTCTTCCACGGTTAACCCTCCCAGGGGCTTCCCGTGCAAGTCTACTGGTTCTCCCCTCCGGGAGAGTCCAGTAATGAAATATATGTCTTCCACTTCAATGCATACTGGCATCTGATCAATAATGAAGCAATCCTGATCTGGTTCCCAGTAATTTACGAGCATTTCTAGCAACCGCACATTGCTTTTCATATTTGGCATTTTGAAGAATTTGAACAATCCACAATTCCGAAGGATATTTTGCGCTGCTCGATCTTACATGACCTCTTGATCAATTGCGCTATGCTCACGTTCTCTCCATGAGATTGTCATCCTGTCAAATTTCATCAAATCATGCATTAGCCACGCTTTTTGAGTTTCGGACCTGCGCATACGCGACTTTTTCTTTGCACAGTCGCGTGTATACGCGAGTTTCCTTTAATGAACCCGCGTATGCGCAAGTCCGCATTTTTTAGCAAGGGTTTTCAAGGTAAAATTCACTTAATTTTAATTTCCAAACGGACAAAATGATTTGCAAGGATGATTAAGGAGCCTACCTGAAATTTCGGTGCGTTCCGACGGTCGGTTGTTCCTGATTTGACGAAAGAAGTTTTTTGCTCCAGAGCACTTTTTCCAAATCAGCAATGCAATAATGAACCAAATATGAGGTAATTTGTCTATTTATGGCTAAAAAGTTGAAAATTTTCACAAAAATTTGTTATGCTTATTTTTTCGATCTATCTTAAGCTGCATAACTCGGATGCTTGGAAGTGCCCAGTTTGGTATGTTTTCAGGTACATTTTGACGATTTTGAGATTTTTCTCGGTTTTTTATCTATGATTACCGACTTGTCGCGGCAGGTATATGATCTTCACTAGCATATAGGTTAGGGAAATCACTTTCCGTTGCATCTTGCATACTAGCCTCCATACCGATCACTTGCCATAGGGTTGATCCCATCAGGTCATGAGTATTACACCCATTTCACTCGCCGATTATTTAATCATGACTTGATGGTAGAGCCTTCCTTTACATGGGCTTCCTAGTTAATTCCTCGCTATCACTTGTTGCCCATGCTGCGTTTTATGTAGGCTCGGGAGTCCTCTTTAGTCCCGCCATGTCTTATGTGTTGAAGCTTCATTCTTCTTCTTCTTCACTATCATTTTTTCTAGCTTTTACCCTAGAGGCTCCCTGGTGTCGTTAAGTTGTATTACTGCATTGCATATTGGCTACTTGTTTATCCTGGCCTTTAGCCGGCTTCATTTGGACTCGATGTTTAAGCCAACTTTTGACCTTGACTTTCTGTACAAGTTAACCATTGCATGCACTTAGCTATCACGACTTGACACCTTTACCCATGGATGGAACGTTCCTCTGAGTATCACTTACCAGTTTTCGCCACCTTGCATTGAGCATAGGATTGTTCCAATCCCAGGAACTAGTGCATCTGATTTTTGATACTCGTTCTATCCATTGTACCATAGCATTCTTTTATTCTTTTTCAGGCTTATTATATGAAAAAGACAAAAAATCAAATATAACAAAAAGAGCGGGAACGGGATGTATCTTCGTTATTTTGATGGCAGTACAGAGTCAGTTTGTCGCCCTTGAACAAAGCACATATACTTATATATATTTCCTTCATTTGGGATGGTTCTAGTTTGACCTAGGTTCAACCTTTACCATGTTTCACTTGTCAGTTCTCCCCCGGTTGGTTATCTCTTCCAATCGTATGGAGAGTTTGTTTTGCCTCCTGCAAGACAGACTTATACAATGTCATTTTTACTGCCATGGTCATCACAGAGTCGTGCTTTTGTTCAAGGGAAGTCTAGCCTGAGTCGGCCATTCTGCGGTGTCTCTTGACTCATTATTCAGTCGGCCTTCCCGGTCTTGTCAGTATCATGTTCGATCACATCAGATGTTTTGATCTTCTGCTCGTGCTGGTTTGAGAAGGTCCCCATTGACTTCTTGTCGGCGGGTTTGTCTCTTATCGACTACGACACATTGCTCTGAGAGCAAACCTAGAGCCGCACCCTGGGCCTATTTCCATCATTGATAGGTGACCTTGTGCTCAGCATTTGATCATCATCATAGGTCTTTGACTGAGTGGTTTCCCTTGTGTTGGACGTCAGCACACATTATCACACTTGGGATTCGTGCAGTACCTTGATTTCCATTTGACCCTATCGGTGCCTCTGTGTCAGCTTTCATTATTGGTTGGTTCAGAGGGTTTCTTCCGTGCGCTAGCTTCATCTTGTGCACGTCGGAAACGTACTTCGGTTTTGGTTCCATCACTCTCCTTCGTCCGATTCCTTCCAAATCTTGGCCTGCGGGTTACACTCGCGCTGGACTGATGTGCGATGCCTTAATGCCTTCCTTCCAGCAGATCTTTTCCCATCGACTCCGACTCATTGCTCTGGGAATAAGGTCTAGAGTCTTTTTGTCAGTACCTTAGGGTTTGCAGTCATCAGTGGCAGACTCTTCGCTATCGACAGTTGGGATTCATCATTGCCTCCTGATTGGTAGATTCTTTCAAGTGTTCGACTTCAACTCATTCATTCACACTTGTCAGATTGTACTGGGGCACCTTGACACTCATTATCATTATCGGTGGGTTGTCTCGCGTTGGTTAACGGGATACATCATTGACCGGTAATCCAACGATTTCTCACATGGTCGACTTCAGCTCATTTATTCCCATTGTGTAGAATTGTGCCATAGTGATCGGTGAAGACCTCGGGTTGCATCAGCATTCTTCGGTTCACTTTTGACAGTCCATTTAGTTTCTGCCAGTGATGCCGTCCACCCTTATATGTTGCAGTTCAGTACAACAGCATCCTATATGTTGGCTCCCGAGTTGCGTGATTGTACCGGTTTTTCCACCTCTTATGATTCGGTACTTGGAGATTCAGTTACTTATTTGATCAGACATCCAGTTGCACCATCTTTGATCAGCTTTGTATATGTGATACTTGGACATTGATTCAGACTTGTATTTCCGGACCATGCTCAGATGATTCATTGTGTACTTTCAGTTCAGCTATACTTGTATACATGTTGGATCTATTTAGTACTTTCCATATGAGCATGGGTATGCCCGCCTCAGCATGAGTTGACTCTCTATTTTCTTTCATTGGTTTTTGGCAGGCTGAAATCTGGTGAAGTCCTCTCTTGTCCTTGCGAAGTTCTTTCTATGTGCATAATACATTTCGGCCATCATGTACCCCTTCTGACCTCATATATTAGGGGGCATCTGTTATAGCATCATTTCTCACCTTCATATGATTCATGATTGCTTTTATGGCTTTGGGCACTCATTCCTATAGACTTGTACAAATTCACTTAAAAACAATGTAAAAATCCCCATACGCGACTATGCCCGTACTTTCGAAGGCATACGCGAGTCCAACCGCATCTCTTCGTATGCCATTAAAATGATTAAAAAATATATAAAATTTTGCTCGGTCAGTTGATGGTTACTCAGTAGTTCAACCACCTCAAGACGTGGCCAACTGCTTCCGACCTGATGAACCACTGAGGGGGTCAGATAAAAAGCCCTCATGTGCATGGCCTAAGGGAGAGAGAGAATCATTGATATTATACTCTGTTGGTATTCCCTATCCAAGTCTGATTCCCCGTGCCTCCTGCACTTTCCCAGTTCATTATAGGAAACCCTTGTTTCCTTGAGATGCTCATCTCCCTATATGTCATCTCGTATGCACCAGTTTGGAAGGAGTCTTAGCGAGGCAAGGGCGGGACGGATCCGGACGACGGTCTGCTCGAAGATCATGGAAGGATTCAGGTGATCTCTCCACTCGTTACTTTTGTACATGCTATTTATAATACAGAAGTACCATCTTGTTCCCGAAATATACGTGTTAGTGTCTGCTTACATATATGAGAAAATTTTTATTTAAGCATTCATTATGATTTATCTGATGTTTTATATGAATTTCACTAACATTTAGAGTAGATATATGCTGTACAACCAGTTCTTCGTGCTTGTTTCTTCTTGTCTTTCAGGTTAAGAAGGAAGGACGGTTGCTGGGGGTTTGGACCCTGCGGGATCTGCTTCAACCGTAGGACCCACGGGTAACTTCCTCGATCTACTCTATTTAGTTTTTTATGAACATGCATGGTTGTGTGAGTCCTTCTTAAGCAGACACTAACACGTGTTTCCAACTGATGAAACTACTTGGAGGGAGTATAAAAACCCCTCATGTGTATGGCCTAAGGGAGAGAGAGAATTTATTGATATTATACTCTGTTGGTATTCCTTATCCAAGTCTGATTCCCCGTGCCTCCTGCACTTTCCCAGTTCATTATAGGAAACCCTTGTTTCCTTGAGATGCTCATCTCCCTATATGTCATCTCGTATGCACCAGTTTGGAAGGAGTCTTAGTGAGGCAAGGGCGGGACGGATCCGGACGACGGTCTGCTCGAAGATCGTGGAAGGATTCAGGTGATCTCTCCACTCGTTATTTGTACATGCTATTTATAATACAGAAGTACCATCTTGTTCCCGAAATATACGTGTTAGTGTATGCTTATATATATGAGAAAATTGTTATTTAAGCATTCATTATGGTTTATTTAATGTTTTATATGGATTTCACTAACATTTAGAGTAGATATATGCTGTACAACCAGTTCTTCGTGCCTGTTTCTTCTTGTCTTTCAGGTTAAGAAGGAAGGACGGTTGCTGGGGGTTTGGACCCCGCGGGATCTGCTTCAACCGTAGGACCTACGGGTAACTTCCTCAATCTACTCTATTTAGTTTTTTATGAACATGCATGGTTGTGTGAGTCCTTCTTAAGTAGCATGCCCCTGCTCTGTGGAGGTTGTAACCCAACGAACCTCTAGGGTGATATTCCCCGAAACAACAACTTCTCTACTGCCCTTGCTTCCTTTAATTATAAGTTTTCTCCTCTCTCTTGCTAATGGTCTAATGCTACTCTTGTTTTGACTTACCAGCAAAATTTTCACCTTATACTAAACTGAAAGGCATAATATATCCTTTTGAAGCTCTTGACAGTTAGGATTTCCCCTTTCTTTCTCTGAAAATAAATGATAGCCATGGAATATTATTTTCAGTATGAAAAATATAATCCATAATTAGTCACCTGGTGATACTGTGAAAGACATGAGTCTAACAATGGCTCCAGATGGGTATGGAATCTCCTTCAGGAGTTGTCAAGAACATCGTAGACTAGTGGCTTGATCCATTGGGCTGATCCCAACCCTGCAACCTGATCTGCTACAAATTTTGTGGCTGAAAAATTCAAGCCGAAGTCAACATTTTTTCTGCAAACTGAAGTCTAGCACATACTTGATATGAAAACTAGAAAGAAATCTGTTATCACTCAGAAAAAATGAAGCATCATTTGACAAAGTACTAGAGGTTCATGTGTCAAAGGTAGGGTTATAGGATTCATTTTTTATTACTTGGTCAAGGAAAATTTTTAATTTTTCTTATTTAGCCTATGCTAAGGTCTAAACCCACCCACTTTCAAATCCCCTCATGTTACATCAATCATAATTTTTTTACATGTTTCATTTTCCAAGGCTTTAGCATCGAAAGGGTCGTTTTAGCCAAGAAACCACACTTTCGTAGCGAAATACACAGAGAAATTTCACTTTTCTCTACAAAACTGCTAATA
Organism: Pinus albicaulis; assembly: GCA_034641835.2. Taxonomy (NCBI): domain Eukaryota; kingdom Viridiplantae; phylum Streptophyta; class Pinopsida; order Pinales; family Pinaceae; genus Pinus; species Pinus albicaulis. The sequence continues at coordinate 332,043,490 of CM076569.1, forward strand.
CTTTCGTAGCGAAAATGCCCAGAAATACTCTAGGAATGCTATGAAATTAAGGTTTCTTGTTTTTCATGTCAAATTAGTTGTTAGGTGTCAGAAAATGATTTGAAAAGGATAATTTAGATGCCATTCGAGTCAGTTAGGGTAATGATCAAGGTACATAGTCAGGGCTGAAGTCATCATCACCATTTTAAGCATGTATGAGTCATCATTATGTTATGAGTGGTCATCGAACTTCAAAATATTTCCAAATTGGGTCATTTGTCATTCTCTATTCCTTCTTTGCGTGTTATTGAGCTCTGGAGAGATATTTCATTGAGCCCAAGCTGTGGCTGATTTCTTTCAAAGGATTACAGATATCATTATCAAGTGAGGCATAGATGACTTCAAAGAACCATGGCTGCAAAGAGGAAGACAAATAAAGGTGGCCACTGTCTCATATATGAACCTAATAAATGAAGACCCAACAGCTGTATAAGTCTTCAGAAGGACAAGATGTTTACAGTTTTGTGAAATATTACAAGGCTCCCATGTACAGGTTTCCAAGGAATTGACCCTAAAATTTAGTGGAACAACTACTAAAGTGGGGATGTTGAATCTCACTATTACACCAAAGATCATTGCAGCAGCAACATGGATTCCAAGAGGACAAGAATAATGGTTCAAAGGGTTCAAATTGAACATGGAGAAATGCAAAGAGTTTATCAAGCTAGAAAGCAGTGAAATTGACCTTAAAAATGCCATTCCAAGGAGCTGCATGAAGGAAAATTTCTCAAAGCTACTGCTCATTATCCAGAAATATTTCACATGTGAAGGAAGATATCATAAAGTCTATTCTTACCACTTCAAGCTTCTCCTTCACTTATTTGGTAAGATATCTCTTGATATTCCTTTTTATTTACACATAAGTTTAGCAAAAATGGCAGATAAAGTCTAAGCAAAATCTAAGGGAAGTGAAACATCACTTTTTCATCATGGCTTAATAAAATTATTGGTTTTAGATGAGTTACAAATACTAGGCAGAGATTGGTCTTCATTTATGTTTGTTAGTTTCTTTGAAAGGGATACCCTTACCCCTAAGAGAACTCATAAACCTAAAGGTATACCATAACCTTTAGTGGCAGAACAAAGTGAACCAGTAGGGGCAGAGAAAAATGAACTAGTCATGATGGAAACAAAGTAGCTACAGAGATTTGATACACCTGTTGTTCCACCTGCAAAACAAAATTCAATAATGATCAAACCTGAAAAACAAGAGCAAGATGTGAGTAAACAAAGCGGAAAAAGGATAAAAAGGAGCCAAACAATAGCTAAAAGAAATTTAGATGACATACTACATGCCATTGATATTGAAGAGAATCCTATAGTCTAGGTTGAGGATATAGATGAAGGTGGACAAAAACTCAAGAAAGCCAAATCTGCAAAGAAGCTAGACTTTGAAGGTGAGGATGCAGGTTTTATGTTTCAGGCTAGGAAGCCCATGACAAGGCATGCTAGACAAATTTAAGTTCATTCAACCACTGACATTATCCAATCACCACAAGACATTATTGATCTTTCATCACCTACAGAAAAAGATCCAGTTAGCAAGCCAAAGAAAGGAAAGGAGAAAGTAATTGAAAAAACAGAGTGTGAAATCCTTGAAGAATAGTTGAGGTTAGCTAACCATGAAATTTCAATTATGCAAAAGGAGGCAAGGAAACACAATGTCCAAAAGGTTCAGTTTGAAAAGATGAAAGAGGTTTGGGAAGAGCAGGTTGACACTATATCAAAGACTCTAGACAACACGCAACAATTGATCAAATGGACTATGCCATTGAGGAAATAGGTGAAACATGTCAGAATAATGAACTTGCATTTGAAATCTACCAACAGAAAGCTAAAAGATCAAGTTAAATACCTCCAAGAAAAGCTAGAACTAATCCATGAGGAGCTGGAGAAGATGGGCCTAAAAATGAAAGTAGTTGAGGAGCCAATAGCTCAACTCATCAATGAGTAAGAAACACCTCAAGACTCTTAGTTTGGGCTGGTTTATATTTTGTATGGTAATTGGCACAACTAGAAGGTACATTTTTGAAGCTAGACAAAAATCTGGAATTTACATTGTTTTAAGAAGTTTCGTAGCGTTTCCTAGGCTTGAAGCCAGGAAAACGCTATGAAACCACCTGCAGCGTTCTTTTTGCATAAAAAATCACTTTTGGTAATTTTCAAGGGGAGGAAATGATAGGAAGGATGTGTCAGAACATGATGAAGACCATGCAAGAGAAAATAAGCATAAATTATGATGGCAGAGGTCATTTGTTGTATGCTATGAAACGGACATACTTTCGATGTGTGTTGTTTTGAAGGCTTATGAGCAGGTTTTTGGGTAGTTTCAGACATGTGGACACTTTCAAAGAGTCAAGACACTTTTCCAGCAGTCATCCAAGATTTGAAAACCATGAAATGAAGACAATCCATCAGCAAAATCATTCATTGAAGATAAGGACCTATTTTCCTAAAAGATAGGGTTTTTTTCTAGATTTTGAGGAGGGTAATTAAGATGTCATGTAGTGATGAGTTCTATCACAGCATATTCAAATAAGTGAAGCATTAGTTGTCAAAATTGTAAATATTTTAAGAGATAAAGTAGTTGATGTAATAAATAACAGTTTGAGTCCTATTAAGAAAAGGACTATTTCATAGTGTAGCTGTCATTTTCTCATTAAAAGCACATGTTTTCCTGTTATGCAAGGTGTCATTAGGAAAATTTCGATGAATCTAGCCAGGAGGTAGATCATCTCTCATGTAAAAATTCTATTAAAGGGCATATACTCGAATTTGTAAAGGGTTGGAGATTTTTTAGCAATATTGTAGCTTTATGTAATTTGATAGTTTTTCAGTAATACAGAGGACTTTTACTTGACCAACCTGAGATTCTCATGGATTTTTTAGTGCTTATTTGATCTATACTTTATATGTGTACCATTTACAGTGGTTTTCATCTTTAATACTCAAAATTCATAGGTGTATGCTATGACTTCCTTTATTGATGAATTGGCTATGTTATTTCATGCTTCATGTGTGATTTACCTCTGCTGAAAACTCTTACCTGCCTCAGCTTCCATGTCAAGTGAACATACCACTGAACTACTAAATTTGTTGACTCCATAAGCCCAATAATTGCAGACTTATACTCTTTTCAACCTACACACATCACAATCAAGTTATTTTCCAAGTAGAGCTAGCCATCTAGTTTCATCATAATCAAATATCATTAACCCTTTTTAAGAGAGCCCTCTCAGACTGAAGAGGCTAAGATTTAGTTACAAGTTGGTTTGAAATAGTTACATGAAGTTGTCTGATTAGCATCCAATCAAGTGCAATTTTTTGATAACATAATCTAAAACTAAAATTTGAAAGATGCTCAGAGTGATGAGCTTATTTGCACACCTACCTACCCTAATCCGAGTTGGAGATATATATAGACTAAGTGAACCCCTTTCTCTAATGAAACCAATCAAGTAAATGACTACATGATTGATTCATGTTCACCTTTTTTAGTAGGCTGGAAAAAAAAAAGGGCCACTCCCATCTTACTTGCCTTTGAACAACAGTGCTCAAACTTTTCCTTAAACTCTGCAACAAACCATTTCTGTCATAGCATACTCCTTCTTTAGATGATTCTAAGAAACTAGCAAAAGGATCTTGGAAAAATACATGGTCCTAAGGATTTAAATAACAGACTTAATCTAGGGCTGCTCCTTATTCCACTTTTTCATGCTCGAGATCTTTCTGAAAGAGAATATCTACACATTCTTTGTGGTCATCTGACATGGCATCCTCATAATATACCACTATGTTGTCCTCAAGAAAACCTAATATGTCTTGACTAAGTTGGCTGAATTCTGTTTGAAGGCCATCATTTTGATGAATAGGAGTACTTTCTGGCGATAAGCTTTCTTGAGAAGGTAGAACAACATTAATTGTTGGCAATATGATGCAGAGTGTTGTCCTTGATGGCAACCCACTGAATGATGATGAAGACATGAGATTTTGGACATGTGTTGTCCTTGATGGCAATCCACCTGATGAAGTTATTCTTGACCTGATGGACTTGGTAAATGATGTAAATCTAATATGAAAGGATGTTTGTTAGCAATATGATGATGAGTGTTGTCCATGAATGGCAACCCACTTGATGAAGATGATGGCAACTTACTTGATGAAGTTTTGCTTGATAGAATATGTCTTGATGAACTAATTATGATGTATCTACAGTGTGTACAGAAGGCAATGAAGAAAGGAATTCAGCATGTGCTAAATCTATGGTGAAAAGAGTATGTTTCAAGGCATACGCGGATATGTCTAGAAGAAGTCGTGTATGCACGCGGAAAACAACGTGCCAAGTCGTGTATGGGAAAAAGCGCTCATAAAGTGCAAAACTAGGGGTAACCACCATGGTATTGACCCATTGTATTGGGTAATGATTCGTCTAAATGACCCCGTCCAGGAATACCATCGGAAGTAATGTAGTTTTGGGCTCATGGTATTGTTTTGGCTCATGGTATTGAAAAAGGGGCTCATGGTATTGAAAAAAGGGTAAACCTATATAAGGAGAAGAAATTCATTGTGCAAATCATGAGTGTGGGTGCAAGATGTCTGAGCTTGAATGAATACTTCTCTGTGAAGTATATCTGTATGGAAAGGGTAAAGGTTTGATGATAGATCTGAATCTATGATGCCTCAATAATCAAATGATGAAGAAGGGAATCTAGATCTGGAATGTATCTGTATCTGCTAGATCTGTTTATGGAAGGCTTAGATCTGAGATGAGGCGAACATCTGTCTGAAGTAAAAGGGTAAATCTGAAGTGAATATCTGATCTGAAGAAGTATGCTGCTCTATAATGGTTGAAGATCTATACGCTAGTTCGCCGAAGAGGAAGCGTGTATATACGCGGCTTCGCTGAAGAGAAAGCGCGTATGCGCAATGAAATTGGATCTGTAATATGTACAGAAGTATACGCTGGTTTATGTGAACGGAAGCGTGTATATACGCGACATCAGAGAAAGGAAAGCGCGTATGCAAACTAGGTTTGTCAAGCATGGGGATGAAATATCCGATCCGTTTCCGCTATATTTCGCTATCTCGATTCGTGTTGTCCAATTGGATATGCATTTCACAGATGTATGTTTCGAGCTAAAAGTATGGAGAGGGTCCAATAAAAATATGATGAAACGTGGCCTCGTAAGTTGTGTCCTGTGAGGAAGCTTTGTGGATCCAAAGGTGAGGTCTCTTGAATGCAATCTCATAGAGGTGCTGGTGCTGTAGCCTTCTGGCCGTGGGGTTGTAGCTCCCTTCCGTGAGGTCAAACGAGATCGTGGTCGTAGGCTCCCTTCCAGAGAAGGCCATAAACGAGTCGGTTGGAGCTCCTCCAGGAGAGGCTGAAATCCAGCACAAAGGGTGCCCGCATGTCGTAGGAGTCTCTGTGCCAACACATATGTTGTAATATGTTTTCTCTATAATAAAATATTGAAGGTCAGCAACTACAACCGTTTTATCCCGACTTGGGTTTCCACCCAAAATCCCGGTGTTCATGTGTGATGCTTATGTGTGATGGTTTATTATTTTCTTACTACACATGTTTACTGTTTATTGAAAATCTAATGAAGGAATGATGGAATGATATAAGTGAAGAATTATTGGCATAATTAGATCTCTGTGTATACGCGAGTTTTATGAAGGATATCCGCGTGTATACGCTAGTTGGCTTCAGAAAAGTAGCGTATGGGTTTTAGAGAGTGAAAAAGTAAAAAGTTTTGATTATGAAGTAAATACTGATTCACCCCCCCTCTCAGTATTTTTCCCAACAATTGGTATCAGAGCAGGTTCTTCTGCAGAAGCTTGATCGCTTGAAGGAGATCCGTCGTAATGGGAAGTCAAGATGGAGTAATGTCTATAAAGCCACCTCTATTCAATGGAAGCAATCTGATATTCTGGAAGGTACGAACAAAAGCATATCTGCAAAGTCTTGGTGCATATGTATGGGCAATCGTGCAAGAAGGTTATCAATACCCGGCAAATATTCCTACTGATGCAGCTGAAAGAAAGAAGTATGAAATCAATGCCAAGCAAAGTTGTCTTGTTAGGAAGTGGATTTTCAATTAGAATTTGCTGTGGATATCTCGCAAAAGAAATATGGGACAAAATCATTCTGAGCTATGAAGGAGAGACAAAGGTAAAAAGTGCAAAACTCCAAACTCTTAGAATTGAATATGAAAATTTGAAGATGCATAGTGATGAAAGTGTTGCCAGTTTCTTTCTTCGTCTAGATGATATTGTAAATCAGATGAGAAATTTGGGTGAAACCATAACTAATACTACTCTGGTAGAAAAATTCTTAAGATCCTTGACTTCAAGATTTGACTCTAAAGTTTCCGCTATTGAAGAAAGGCAAGATCTGCAAACTCTTACTATTGTTCAATTACATGGTATTTTGACTGCTTTTGAAATGAGACAAGGAGGTCCTTCTCAAATCAGAGAAGCTGCTTTTAAGGTGTCTGCAAAAGGAAAAGAAAAGGAAGTTGTCAAAGAAACCAACTATATATCCGAAGAAGAAGAAGCAAATTTTGTGAGAAAACTCCAACTAGGTACTGGAAGATTCAAAGGTAAGCTTCCCTTCAAATGTTTTGAGTGTGGAAAAGTTGGTCACTATGTTGCTAAATGTCCTTATAGAGAAAAACATGGTAAAGGGAAACAATTTGAAAAGAGGAAGAGTTTTTATGCAAATGAAGATGATGATGAAGTGTCCAGTGAAGATGAAGAAGATTCTGACTATGATTTGAAAGTGCTCATGGCAAAGAAGCAAAAGAAGAAGGCTACTCGAAACAAGAAGATATCTCAAAAAACATGTATAGCAGAAATTGAAGAAGATGAATCAGATAGTGATTGGGGTCCTTTGAATTATTTTCGTTGTGAAAACAATAGTGAAGATAGTGAAAGTAAAGTTGTGGATTTAGAATAAGCTCTCAAGGTTAAAGTTGAAGAACTACAAAGTTCATCTAAGACGCAAGAATCTATCAACAAAGAGATGATCTCTCAAATGGAAAAACAAATAGAAATGTTGAATGGACAGGTGGACAAGTATCAAAGGTTTCATACTTACGCATCCAATCGAATTAAAGAACTAGAAGCAGAAATCAACGATCTAAATGCAGATCTCGAAAAATCAAGCAAGAAGAATGAAGGACTTGAAGCTGCAATCATCTCTCTACAAACAGATATTGAAGCATCAAGTAAGAAGATTGAGGAACCTCTACAAACATTTGAAAAGGAAGGCCTTGAAGCAGAAATCATCTCTCTCAAAGAAGATCTGGAAAAATCAAATAAGAAGAATGAAGAGCTGCAACAAACATGTGAAGAAAACTAAAATTGGTTGAAAGAAGAGATTCTAAATCTGAAGGATCAAGTAGAAGATGGAAGAAGGAAAGAAGAAAGCATGACAAAGCAATGTCAAGCCCTGGAGGTTGAGGTAAACATTCTCAAAGGTAAATTAGAAGAAAAGGTTAAACTTTTGAGGTTTCAAGATAGTACTAACATCTTGGACAATATTCTGAGTAATCAAAGGTCTCCTGCTATCAAACTTGGTCTTGGTTTCCATGAAATTGTTAAAGGAGAATCTAGCTCACAAGGAAGTGCAAAAAATTCAGAGGATGTCAATGCAAAACCTGAAGTGTTGAAAGAGACAAAAGGTCAACCAACAATGATGAAATCTCAAAGGAAATCAGTCAATAATGTTGAATGCTTTAAATGTCATAATTATGGGCATGTTGCAGCAAATTGCAGGAGCAGATCATTTCAGCCTCAAACAAACAGCTCCTACATAGAAAGGTACTCTGGTTTCTTCAAGGGATATTGTTTTTCATGTAACAAGTATGGACATAAAGCAGCTAATTGTAAAAGGAGGAAGATTAGAAATACTCATTATGATTCTTATGCTTATTTCTCTGGACACATGAGATGTTATTTTTGTAACAAGTATGGACATGTAGAAAAGGAATGCAGGTTGAACAGATATGAGAAATTGGATAACTTCCAGCACACAAATAGAAAGATCAAACAAATCTGGAAAAAGATGGAGGATCGATCAGAAACGTAGGGAATATTGACCCTACTGCAGTCATCCGCTTCTGAAGCTTACTTCTCTGATTGACTGCAGGAATGATGTGGGATACATTATGAGATTTAGTAATGTATCATCACAGGGGGAGCAATGTATGATGATTCTCATGGTTGATTTGATTATTCTGGTTATATGTATTTCTGACAGAGCATCTGATATGAAGAAGACAGGTACAGGAAGTACAAGTTCAGGGGGAGATGAAGGAATGTGAAAATTTTCTATGCTTCACTTTCCATACGCGGGTTCGTTGAACAAAAGTCGCGTATACACGCGAGTTCCAGCAGACTCAGTCGCGTATGCATTGATGATAAGAGAATTTATATGATAGCTGAAGATCTAGAGCAGAGGTTCAGGGGGAGCATCAGTCTGACTGTTAATAACTGTATTATTGACTCAATATCAGCTTAGTTTCTCAGTTCTAAATAATGATGATATGATACATGGTTTCTTATGTTGAAGATTGTGGATGAGTCCTGTTTGTTTTTTGATGAAGAGTATTCATTGTTGAGATGAAAGTCTTATAATTCGGAGATAAGGGCAGTTCATGCAGAGATTGTTGCTGATGACTTGCTGATGAACGTATTCAGGTTGCACAAGTTAAGAAGGAGCACTGGTTCAGGGGGAGCAGCAGAAATAAGAATAGATCATGCAGAGTTTGTTACTATGGTTGAGATCTTTTGCCTACATATGTTACTTCATGTTAAATCTTAAAGATCATGGTGATATTGGACCACATGGATGATTGACACATATTTGAAGATGTTGTTCTGGTATGATAATTTCTCTTGGAAATATTGTATTGATGCTGCAAAGAATCTGAAGGCTTGGTTACTAATGTGCTTATGCTACAACCGTTGGATGACGCTTGAAGACACAACTACACTGTTCTATCTATCTGTAGTCCAGGGAAGCATTCAAATATCTCAGAAAGAAGCTGAACACTGTCTTTTGCTCACAGAGGATCAGATCTGGTTAAAATATAGAAGATGGCATTGGATACGCGGGTTTCCTAAAACACAGTCGCGTATATACGCGAGTTCATGCACAGAAAACCGCGTATGTCTGATTGCTGACATTTTTCTGTTTGGATTCAGCTCTCTTCAGCACAGCTGTAGTGCTGTTTGATATCTCTGATACTGTTTGGTATCTCTGGTGGTGTTCCAGTTCTCATAATTCTATTTCTAATGTCTTGATAAAAATGCCTTGACGATTTGTTGGTGAAAGTGTTCAGGATGCACAAACTAAGGGGGAGCCTTAGTCATATGAAAAGGATGCTTGGATGCACAGATTCAGGGGGAGCATTAGCATTGCTGAGTATAATGCATTGTTGGCATTATGTTGATTCTAAAAAATGTTCTTTTTCTTGAGGACTTTCTAGGCGTTGGTCTTAAATGGTCATTTTTGTAATTTGGTGAAAAGGTCTTGTTGAGACCCATGATGTAAAATTGTAATATTCAGTCATGTAAGGACTTATCAAATTTTTAAACCCACTTGGTTGGGTAGCTGAGTCAAATGTGTAAACCCACTTGGTTGGGTAGCTGAGTTGAAATGTGTAAACCCACTTGGTTGGGTACTTGAGTCTTATATGTAAATCCACTTGGTTGGATATTTGATGTTTTGGTGATAGGAAGTTCATAGAGTCTTGTACTTCATTGAAAAATATGTTTGAAGATTCAGAATGAACTCAGGGGGAGCTTGGTCACGTCAGTATATATATCAGATCTGCAAAACGCTTCTTCCACATGCGGAGAAAAGGGGGAGAGTATGTTGGTTTTGATCCACCCTTTGCCCTTGATGTCAAAGGGGGAGAGTGACATGGTGTTTGAATGAAGAGAAAGAATGGTGTCAAAAATGGGGAGAGTGACATGGTGTCATTGTATTCTTAATGTACCTATCTGTGGTAACCAAACACCATCGTGGTTGCCATCAAGTCCAAAGGGGGAGATTGTTGGCAATATGATGCAGAGTGTTGTCCTTGATGGCAACCCACTGAATGATGATGAAGACATGAGATTGTGGACATGTGTTGTCCTTGATGGCAATCCACCTGATGAAGTTATTCTTGACCTAATGGACTTGGTAAATGATGTAAATCTAATATGAAAGGATGTTTGTTAGCAATATGATGATGAGTGTTGTCCATGAATGGCAACCCACTTGATGAAGATGATGGCAACTTACTTGATGAAGTTGTGCTTGATAGAATATGTCTTGATGAACTAATTATGATGTATCTACAGTGTGTATAGAAGGCAATGAAGAAAGGAATTCAGCATGTGCTAAATCTATGGTGAAAAGAGTATGTTTCAAGGCATATGCGGATATGTCTAGAAGAAGTCGCGTATGCACGCGGAAAACAACATGCCAAGTCACGTATGGGCAAAAGCGCTCATAAAGTGCAAAACCAGGGGTAACCACCATGGTATTGACCCATTGTATTGGGTAAGGATTTGTCTAAATGACCCCGTCCAGGAATACCATCGGAAGTAATGTAGTTTTGGGCTCAGGGCATTGTTTGGCTCATGGTATTGAAAAAGGGTAAACCCATATAAGGAGAAGAAATTCATTGTGCAAATCATGAGTGTGGGAAAAGATGTCCGAGCTTGAATGAATACTCGTGAAGTATATCCGTATGGAAAGGGTAAAGGTTTGATGATAGATCCGAATCTATGATGCCTCAATAATGAAATGATGAAGAAGGGAATCTAGATCTGGAATGTATTTGTATCTGCTAGATCTGTTTATGGAAGGCTTAGATCTGAGATGAGGCGAACATCTGTCTGAAGTAAAAGGGTAAATCTGAACTGAATATCTGATCTGAAGAAGTATGCTACTCTATAATTGTTGAAGATCTATACGCTAGTTCGCCGAAGAGGAAGTGCGTATATACGCGGCTTCGCTGAAGAGAAAGCGCATATGCGCAATGAAATTGGAGCTGTAATATGTACAGAGGTATACGCTGGTTTGTGTAAACAGAAGCGCGTATATACGCGACATCAGTGAAAGGAAAGCGCGTATGCAAACTAGGGTTTGCTGAAGCATGGGGTATGAAATATCTGATCTGTTCTGCTATATTTCTGCTATCTGATCTGTGTTGTCTGAATTGATAAGTATCTGTTGGTGATGTATGTTTGAGCTTAAAAGTATGGAGTGGGTCCAGTCTGAAAATATGATGAAACGTGGCCTGCAAGTTGTGTCCTAGAGGAAGCTTTGGATCCAGTGTGAAAATTGATGAAACGTGGTCCATAGAGGTGCTGAGGGTTGTAGCCTTCAGTCAGGGGGTTGTAGCTCCCTTCTAGGTGAGGCTGGTAAACGAGATCGGGGGTCGTAGCTCCCTTCCAGGAGAGGCTGGTAAACGAGTCAGGGGGTTGGAGCTCCCTTCCAGGAGAGGCTGGTAAACGAGCGCAGGTGGGTGCCTGCGTGCTGGTCAAGTCTGCGCCAGCATATATGTTGTAATATGTTTTCTCTATAATAAAATATTGAAGGCTGAGCAACTGCAGCGGTGGTTTTCTCCCGACTTGGGTTTCCACCTAAAAATCCTGGTGTTCATGTGTGATGCTTTGTGTGATGGTTTATTCTGTTCTTACTGCACATGTTTACTTTTATAGAACATCTAATAAATGAATGATGGAATTATGTAAGTAAAGAACTAATGGCATAATCAGATCTCTTGTGTATGCGCGAGTTTATGAGATATCCGCGTGCTTATACGCTAATTTGGCTTGGCAAAGTAGCGTATGGGTTTTAGAGCATGAAAAAGTAAAAAGTTTCAGTTTGCCCTAAATACTGATTCACCCCCCCCCCCCCCCTCTCAGTATTTTTCCCAACATTAATATCAATTTGTTCTTCTGTTTCTTTATGAGGAAATGCTTTAGTACATAAATCAACAATAAAAAAAATAGAAATAATCTCTTCATTACATAAAAATTTAGAGGTTGCCTGCATGCTTAGAATCTGATTAATTTCTTCTTCAGTTAAAAGAGGAGGGATTCTTTGATTTATTTGGCTTGAAAAACATTTGTTTTCTTTCTCTTGTGAAGACCGATCATGAGGTTGAATGTCTTCTTTAGCCTCACACAAAAGAGTAGATGAATTATCATTTGTCCCCACAGGGAGATCTTTTGGATCTTCTTTCATTTCCTAATTGCTTTCATTTTCAACTAACTTCTCTTGGTTATCATGAAAGTTAACTTGAGAATGAAATTCATGAATTTCTGCTAAGAGATCCTCAGGATGCCAATTTCATAAATCTTCATCAATATTTCCAAGGTATTGTATGAGATCCTCATATTGATCACAATAATTTTCAGCTAATGATAAAGATGGAGAATTTTTTTTATAATGCTCATAAAACACCCTGTTGAAATATGTTAAAGAAAACAAACAACCAGCGTCCAAACCTTCGTACTATTCGCTTTCTTTCCCTTCTAAGGTTACCATGAACATATTCATGAGGAAATCCTCATGCCCTTCTAATTTCAACCGCCATGAGTGTATATGAAATTTAATGAGATGTAACAAAGCATCATCAACTTTCTCATCTTGAAAAATAGGAATATTTCTATCCCAATTTCCTGAGGCATTTTGTGTGGGAATCTAGGAATGTGCTCTCTGTTCATTGGATAATACCTGCGTTGTATCCTTGAATCGATATTGTCAAGCAATAAGAGAATGGGTTCATTGTATATTCACAACTAATCTGTATTCTTCTACTAGTGGAGTCTTTAGGTCAACTGAAAACTGTGGAGTCACCAGGTGTATGATTTCAACTTTCTTGTGTCCAGTTGTTGTCCACCATCAACAACCAGATACCAATCTTGTAACATACTTGAATCCTACAATATTTTGACTAGGGTTTTTTAAGTTGTAATGAAATATTAAGCTTTTCAATAACTCGTTCCCCAGTATGGTCACCATTATGTTAGCTCTCTGTAATTTGTAAGATTGGCAAGAAAAAACGATAGAGGACAACATCAAACCACTTTGGAGTCCAAGACCTAGCCTTCCTAGACTTAGAGAGGGCTCTCTTTGTTCTTTATGATTTATGATTTAGCTTGATGATTATAATTTCTGATATTAGGCTAGTTATAGATATTATGAGAACTGTTGGTTTTGATTGGTTGGGTGGTTGGACAGAAAAAGCTGTGAAACATAATCCATTGGGCTATGGAGCTATAAGAGGCTGAATTGTGCATCAAAATTTTCAAGGGGCATTCATAGGGCAAGCTAACTATGAAAACTGGATATTACTGGCAGTGTGAGTATTAGATGAAAGAAAGCAGTGAGTTTAGTAATAGCTAAATAGCAGTTAAGAATTCTTTAACTATACTTCAGAGGAAAAAATTAAGATAACAAAAAAAGACAGAATTAAGGCTCTCTCTCAGCAAATCTTAATCTAAAACTTATGTTTTGTAATTATAGAAACTGATGCACAACATCACCACTAACATAGCTCATGAATCCTGTGAACGGTCTCTTTATTATTGATGCCCAACTCAAAAAAGTTCTAGTGCTCCAATACAATGATCTTTTACAATACAGAGTCTAACAAGGTTCCAACACTTGATAATGAAAATTCGAGTAGTATTTAACTAAAAATTGAGTCGGTTTCCCTAACCTACTTGGGCCAAACTTCATTTATTACAAAAAAACTGAAATTAAACAGGCATGGCCACGCAAGGCTTTGAGAAAAATATCTCTGACAACACATCGCCTATAAAATTAATTTTGAGCAGCTCTTTATGGATCTAAACGCTTTGATGGCTTTGAAATATGGTCCTGCTTTTCAAAAGATCAACGTTGGGTAATTAAGTGTGGTGAAGCACTGGCTAATTTCATTTCTTGATGCTGGTGTTGATGTGCCTTGATGCCCCATTAGTCTCTGCTGTTATATCTCTGCATCAATGCCCGACTCAACCTTTTCTGTCTTTTTCCTTGTGACATTCATCCTCACCCTGCCTTTTTCCCCTTGTCGGGTCTGATCTGAGTCTTTATGCCATGTGTAGCCTATTTTCTCATAAATTTTCACATACCTTATATGCCTGGTCGTGGAGGGATGGCAGTTGGCGGACGTGGATGGAATGGAGGATGTCGGAAACAAATTTTCGAAAGGGGCCTTAAGTGGTAAAAAGTAATATAGAAGGGGGTGAAAAATATCATAACAGCGACACGTATCAAGGAGGGTGGTAAGCGATACCACCCATTTCGAACCCCCCCTCCCCCCATGGTTAAATTTTGAAAGTTGCGGGGAGCGTGAAATGAAATAAGGACTGTCATATGAGGAGGGGGTGAGTGGAGATAGAGGAAAGGTGGAGGGCAGTGAGGAGAAGGAAATGACGTGATAGGTAAGGTGGGACCAGACTTGACCCTTTCTACAAGAAATATCGTAAACAACTCATTTACCCGGACCTGAAAATTTTTAGATTTCAATGATTAAGCCACATCACATCCGCGTCGATATTGCACTTTTCATCCCACTGTATTTACCTTTTTTCTTAGAACTTATCCTTTATCCTTTGTGATTTGTGATTGCGATCAGGTCCCACCTAGTATCGCACATCGCACTTCGCTGTGTTTACCATTTTCCATTCACACTTATCCTTTAAGTTTTGCGATTTTCAATTGCGATTGGGTCCCACCCGACATCATACATAGAACTTTGCGTACTTTACTGTTCACCTCTGTGCCTATATTTTATCTTTTGTTATCTGTGATTTTAATCTTCGCCGTTGACCGATGCTCGAAGCAACAGTCCTCACTGCTCCCTTGTTGTTTTTATACATTAAATACTTCTCTATTTCCCTTCCTTTCTTTTATTATAATTATGCTCCTCTCTCTTGATAATGGTCTAATATTGCTCCTGTTTTGACTTACTAGCAACATTTTCACCTTCTACTGAACTGAAAGGCATAATAGATTCTTTTGAAGCTCTTGAAAGTCAAAATTTACCCTTTCTTTCTCTGAAAATAAATGATTTCCATGGAATATTATTTTCAGTATGAAAAATATAAGCCATGATCAGTCACCCAGTGATACTGTGAAATACAAGAGTCTAAAACCCCCCTGATGTGCTCTTTATGTCCAATGGGCTGACTTCCCAATCTGCATCCGTGAAGCCATGCAGCTTCACCTCAACCAATTGTCTGTACCATAAACCATACTCTGATGTGCCCCTCAGGTATCTCAGGACATGCTTTCCCACCTTCCAAAATACCTTGGTAGGCTTAGTCATAGCTTGACTCAGCAGGTTAACCACATAGCAAATGTCTGGTCTCGTGTTCACTAGATACATTAGCGAACCCACTAAATATCGATAGATAGTAGCATCCACTACCTCTCTAGAAGTATAATCCTCTTTCCTTCAGTTTCTTGGAAGAGGAGTATCCATGGGTTTGCAGCCCTCCATGTGAAACTCACCAAATATCTCTGTGCATACTTGCCTTGAGACACAAAAAATTCACCATCTCAATGCCATATTTCCAATCCAAGGAAATAATGGAGGCCCATATACTTCATCTCGAACTCATTTTCAAGGTCCTCCTTGCATGAGTGTATCAGCTACTCATCACCCGTCAATATTAAATCATCAACATAAAGAACAATGATTAAAATCTTACCCTCCACCACAATTTGGTATAGGTTTGAATCTGCTTCACTTTTGGTGAAGCCCAATCCGGTGAAATAACTATCTATCTGAGTGTACCAATCATGGGGTGCTTGCTTCAGCCCATACAACGCTCTTTTGAGTCAGCACACGTGCATCTCGTTGTTGAAGATCTCAAAACCAACCTTCGTGTTGCTCTATGTACACCTATTTCTCAATGATCCCATTGAGAAACACAGTCTTCACATCCATCTGATGAATGCGCCAGCCCAACTGGACTGAGAGAGCAAGGATGGTCCTTATGGAAGAATAGATTGCAGCAGGTGCAAAGGTTTCTTCATAATCTATCCCCTCGATCTGTGAGAAGCCCCAGGACATAAATCTGGCCTTGTATTTCTCAGCACTCCCATCAACAACTTGCTTTACCTTGTAGATCCATCTCGAACCTACCACTGATTTATCAATTGACCTTGGAACAATTTACCAAGCACTCTTTTTGAAAATGGATTCATACTCCTCCACCATTGCATCTACCCATGTGGGCTCCTACACTGCTTCCTGAAAGGAATATGGTTCAGTCTCAATACATTTTCTCATGAGAGCCATGTATCCAGTAAATCGATCAGGACACTGCCTTTTTCTGCGCTGTGAAGTAGGGGCTTCTACATTTTGTGCAACATCGCATCTTAGCCTATCAACTTCTATGGTACGCCTTCTGCTAGTTCTGATGGTTGGCTCTGCATGAGTAGACTCCTCCACTCCATGAACCTCCTCTTGTGGCTGATCCACATCTTGAGACTCATCTTTGGGAACCAACAGTTCCTCCTCCACATGCAAGTCTAGCTCCCTCTCAAGCGATAGCCACATGGCTTTCCCCTCATAAAATTTTATATCCCGTCGCACCACAATCATTATATTGTTTGGAAAATACACACGATAATTATGGGGTGTTTCTGTGTACCCCACAAAAATCCCAACTTCAACAGTCAGCTCCATATTATTCCTGGCGTCCTTGGTCACATGTACATAAACAAATGAGCCAAAAATCTTAAAGTGTGAAACATCCAGTTTCTTACCAATGAAAGCTTGTTCAGGTGTACTCATGCCAAGTACTCTATGAGGATAACGATTTTTCACATAAACCGTAGTGTTGCATGCTTCTGCCCACAAATGCATTGGTAGCCCCTTATCATATAACATTGCTCGTGTGACACCTAAAATAGTTTTGTTCTTCCTCTGTACGACTCCATTTTTCTGTAGGTTATGAGGCACTATGAGTTCTCTTCGAATTCCTTCTTTGTTGCATAAGTTATTGAATTCATTAGAGATGTATTCTCCACCATTATCGCTCCTCAGATCCTTCACTTGCTTCCTCGACTCTTTCTCCACCAATGCCTTAAACTCACATAACTTTGAGAATGTTTGATCCTTCTTCTGCATAAAGAAGATCCAACATTTATGAGAAAAGTCATCAACAAAAATAACATAGTACTTATGTTTTTCTATTAAAGCAATCGTGAACAGTCCACACACGTCTGTGTGAACTCTCTCAAGGATCCACGAAGCACAGTTCTCCTTCTCATGAAAGGTGGAATTTACATACTTCCTCATGGTGCAACCCTTGTACTGATCTAACTGAGCAAGTGTTACCATTGGAAGTCTAGTAGATATTTGTTGCATGACTTTCAAGGCTCCATGATGAAGATGGCCCAATCGCTTGTGCCATAATTCACCCTCATCCTGGCTCACCACTTTTTCTGACTTTCCCATCATGGAAGCGCATCCATATACCTCCATCTTGTAGAGATTATTAACTCAAATCCCTATACTCTTGGCTTGAACTATTGTTTAATGTCGCAGGAAAGCTTTTCCATCGCTAAAAACAACGTCATAGCCTCTCTCCTCCAACATTGTGACTGAGACCAATTTTTTCTTCAGACCTGGAAAATGCATAAAATATTTCAATTGAAATGGTTTACCTGACTCCCTTTGAAAGGTAATGGTACCAATTACAATCAAACTGTATCATCCATAGTCATCCATCTCTATATGCATTTGGAGATATTTCTCCTCCAATTCACTGAAAATTTCCTTGTCTCCCATCATGTGAAAGGAAGCGCCACTATCCAAATACCACACCAATCCCAATGCACTTGAAACCATGCATGCGATCAAGGAGAATTCAATCTCATTTGCGAGGTAAGGGCCTCACCAGCTGCAGGTCCAGAAGCCTTCTTGTTCTTCTTCTTTTGCAGGAAGTTAGTAGAAAGATGCCCATGTTCATGACAGTGAAAACACTTCACCTTGGATATATCTAGCTTCTTGCCTTTAGACTCAGATTTAGAATGGAATTTCTTCCCCTTCCCCTTGTTCACCTTGGAAGCCAAAGCACAATCCTCTTCATCATCATGCTTTGATGAAGAGCCATCTCTGGTGCTCCACCTGAACTCCTCCTGCAACAGATACGACCACATTCATTCCCAATCCGGCAATGTTTCCCGTTCGTTGACCGAGTTTTAATAATTGTTCCAAATATTAGGAAGTCCCAAGAGAACCAAGCTCACCAAATAATCATCAACAATAGTTATTTCCTACACTCCCCAGTTCATCCTAACTTTGGAAACTTCTTGAGATATTATGGAATGATGTCACCCTTTTCCATCTTGATCTTTCTAAGTTTATCTTTGAGCGCCAATTTCCTATGGTCGATGCTAATTTGGAATAGATCCATCAAATCCTTCCACATAGCATATGGTGTGGCTTTCCCATGGAGGCTTG
This sequence comes from Pinus albicaulis, assembly GCA_034641835.2. Taxonomy (NCBI): domain Eukaryota; kingdom Viridiplantae; phylum Streptophyta; class Pinopsida; order Pinales; family Pinaceae; genus Pinus; species Pinus albicaulis. The sequence goes on from CM076569.1 coordinate 332,062,029, forward strand.
AGAAAATTTGGTCTCGTATTCCCTCCAACAGAATCCTCCTCACCTTTGCCACTTTCTTTCGCCATGCATCAAGATTTGCAGCATCTGCAACATCTGGCTTAGGAACATCTTTTTCAATGAATTCCTTCAAGCCATTTTCTTCGAGTACTGCCTCCATCCTATCCTTCCAATAAATTTAGTTCGAGCTACCCTCGAGTGCATACTCTAATCTCAATCCATTGAAAGCCATTTCGATCTTGAATTAGCTGTAGCGCCAAGAAATCCTTTCTACAAATTTGAATTCTTTCCACCAACAAACTCAAATTCTTCTTCAAAATTTCAATCTCTTGTGCTTTGATACCATGTAGAAATTTAATACAAAAATATGTATTGCATGGATTCTCCTGATCTAACAATAATATGCTATTGTTAAATACAGAATCGCTTCTACAAAATCTTTGCGTAATTTGAAACACAATCGCCAATCACAATATCATGAAGAAAGATAAATCACACATAACATAGATAATTTACCTAGGGAAAGCATATAGATAAAAACCCCACTATCTTCTATTATTTATTATATCATGGATCATGAAAAAATTACATAAAAAGCTCCAATCCAAGAGCTCTCAATACAATAGCTAATTGTCTCACACTGTCATACAAAAATTGGCAAGTTCCTTAGCCAATTTAATTTCTCCAGACAACTTGCCTCCACTGCGCAATCCCAGTTGATAGAAATCCCTGAATGAATGGAATCCTGCTTCCCTTGAATGTGCAATCCTCATGGGCATATCCAATGTGTGTGTGGTTCATGTGTGCAACCGATAATTTCACAACTGATAGTCAACTGTTTTTTGCACTGAAAATTGTCACCTTGACATTTCATTGTCCGTATGAGCTCATTATCACTCATACTTTCCTCATTTGCAAGTATAAAAACATCATTTCCTCATTTCAAGCCTTAAAAATAAGAGAAAAGCTCTCAAAATTCTCTAAAACTCTGGTATCACACTTTCTCTTTGTCCTACCTACGGTCCCGCACCTAATGGTCATGTCTCCTGCGTACCTGACCACACTTTCTCTGTGTTAAGGGTGCGGACCCCTGTAAAATATTAAAAGGGTGCAAGTAAACTCAAAAATCTCACTTTCAGTCATTTCTAGAAGCTTCTGGAAGGAATCTTGCGGTGGCAAGTCCGCTCTTTTCAGGTTCATGTATCCCATGCCTTAAGGAGATAACCCCTTGATGTGAGGAGCTTATCCCTTTGAAGGAGGATTCTATCCCATCATAGGTGGAACTATAACCTCCTTTTTTGCACTATAAAAAGAGGCATTGGGCAGCCTCAAAAGGAGTTCAAGCTTTAGTGTTATTTGAGGTAAAGTGTTGTTGGAACTTAGACTCCTTTAGCTAAGATTTTATGAGGAAAGATTACATACCTGTATGTATCTCGGTTGGAAGAGTGCAAGGCTTGTCAAAGTAAAGGAAATTCTTGCTTCAGACCCCAGGAAGACCTGTTCAACATCAAGGCTGAAAAGGTTGTAAGGTTCTTCTACTATTTCAAAGTTAATACAAATAAGTTTGTTTTTCTCAATAAGCTGTCAACTGATTGTTTATTTTATGGATTCCTTGATCACTATAATAGAAATTATTTATGGATATATGCTATGCAGGTGCTATTTGATGTTTGTTTGTTTTTTATTGCAGATCTTCGAAGGTAACTCTTTCGAGCGACTGAAGGACGACTACTACAAACAAGCATTAGATCAAGGTAGGATCGTAACACCTTTGTAGCATTTACTTATAAATCATTATATATCTAGAGAAAGATAGATTTAATTGTCTGTTTGTTGCTAGACTATCTTCTGATACTAGGGAGATTGGTCTTGTCTGCAAGATTGATTTATCTGGCCAACAAATTGGCAACTCTGTTGGGGAAAGGTTTTTGGTTTTTGGTTTTCCTTTGTTTTGACTTGAGAAAATGATTTTTTCTGGTTTTTGATTGATGTGTACTGGCTTGGGTAGCTTAGGTTTACTTTGCTTTGAAAAGTTTTGAAGTCTTTTGTGTTTTTATTCAAATTTTTTGGGTACCGCACTTTGTCTTCACACACAGTGCGGGCATCTTCGCACTTTCCTTAAGCAACCAGTGCGAGACCGCACCTGTTGCCTTTGGAGCCTGCAGACCCTATTAAAATTTTTGAAAAACTTAAGATTTCTTCTTCCAGTTTTAAGTTTAGATTTAATTTAGGAATCTTAGTGTCTACCCAGATCTGTATTTTTGTGTCAAAAAACCTTGTTTATGAGTTTCTTTCAGCAAATTTTTCATCTCATCAATCTTCGTTAAGTTAATTGGGTGTTTTGAGTCTCTTTTTTGAGAAATTCTTAATTTGATTTCCTTTGGTAATTACTTGGAGGTTTGTCTCAGTCTTTTCACAATTTTGCATCATTTTGCTTTTGTTTTTGCAAAAACAATTTCCCCCTCATTCGCCGGGGGGGGAGGGCTAAATTGTGTATGTGTGTTAGTCGCCTTTGAGTATTTTTATTTTTGATCTTTGGAACTCTCACCCAATTTTATTTACTTGCACTTTATTGGTTCTTAGATTACATTAGAATCATCTTGTGTTTGAGAATTCTCTTGCATAGATCAAATTTGCATAATTAGAATTCTCATTTTTAGAATATGAGTGAAAAATGTGCATAGATTACATTTGCATACTTTTCAAGTGAATTGTGCATAGATTACAATTGCATAGTTTACATTTTGAAAAATCAATCGTAGATTTAGATCATTTTTCTTTGATTTTAATTTACATTTTTTTATGCTTGTTTTAAAAACACACAAAAAAATGTTTTGAATTGATTAGCATTAGTTTTTCTTAATGAAATTAGTGCATTAGAGAATTTATTATATTTTCTCTTATTGATCAATTTTTTGCATTGTTGGAAGTGAATGGAAACTCTTTGCTTACTTTAGTTAGGATTCATCGAATTGAAAAGATTACATTATCATATTCGATTGGATTCAGTTTTGGGTCGGGTCATAACACCATTGGTTTCATATCCATTTACCCTTTGAGTAATAACAACCCAAATAACACAGCGCTTAGTTAAAATTCATCTAGTAATTTTTACATTTTTAGGGCTATTTCCACCAATCTAGCTCAGGATTAGTGCTTTGGAATAGGTTGTAGTTAATTTTCCAAAGAAAGTAAAACAAACAAGTAGTCAATCTTGTGGTAGGAAAAATTCCAATTGTTGCATGTATGCTCTGGGAAGCTCCTCTTAAAGGAGTTAAGCACAAGATCATATCCGAACCAGTGAGGTAATCAATCCTTCCTCATTGGGAACAATAGAAGATATACACGTATTAACAACGGTAAACTTCAAATTGACCATTGTCGAGGAGCCTGGGGTCACTTGTCGATAAACCTTAGATTATGTCAAGGAGCCTTCAAGGGGATTGAGCTTTATTACTCTGCCCTTGCGTGTGTGTTAGATCATAGACTGCTCCCCTAGGTATATTTGTTTCTATTGGTAACCTTAGTGGCCATAATCTATAAGATTCTTTCCCAAGGTGACGGTGGAGGGAAGATCCCACTGTACCTGGAGCAGATGTCGGCTAGACTCACTTGGACTTTCCGGAGGGTTCTCTTCACTTGATATGGCATAGTGGAGAAACTTTCACTGGTCTGTTTCATTAAGAAAGTTGTCAAGGTAACTGTTCCAACCGCCATTTCTGCATTAAAATTCTATGATGTTGGCTTTCATCACCAACTAGTGTTTTTAGTGCCGGAATCTACTGTTTGTGTGTGGTTTGACTCCTAGATTTGATAGCGCATGTTAATTTGTTTCTTTTTACTTTTAGAGACCATAGGTGTGAATTATGAATTTTAATTGTTAGGTGTGAATTGTGAATTGTTAATTTTAGTTTTAAATTGTTAATAAAATTCACTGAAGTTGAATATAATGGCAACTGTTCCAGAATTTAGCAACCAAGGAATCCCTCTTAATGAGAATCCTAGTACTTTTCCTTTCTTTGGAAATGTTGGTCCTCCTTATATGGCTACATTGTCATTACCTGGATTTACAATAGGTTTACCGATATGGTTATTTCAACTTCGTTGGCCCCGAATACTCCAATTCTTCCACCTCAACCGGATGCTTCACCTCAACAGAGTTCACCATCTCAACATCACCAACCTTCTGTTGACCCTTTACCTTCTTCGCCCAATATGTCTTCCTCCCTTTCTTCCTCTTCACTTGGTAAAAGCCTTGACGCTAATAACCAGGTGACTAAGACAAAGAAGAAAGGGAAGAAGAAGAAGAAGAAGAAGCAAGATAAGAAAGAATTCAACCAACCAACCATGGTTGTAAATGTTAGTAGTGTTGAGGAAACCTCCAACATGCATCATAAACCTAAATACCCTTGTAGGCTTTGTAAGGGTGACCACTTCCTTATCAATTTTCCCGGTATTCCAAAGGTCTTGGAAGTATGGTTAGAAAAATCCCATCAACTTTCCGTTGATCCATCAACCAGTGATATTCAAGTTCCTGGGAAAAAGGGTAAAGTTAGGTTTCCTTGTAATTTGTGCAAAGGGATTCATTAAACTCACATTTTCCCTCACATGGATGAAGCCTCAAAATTGTTGGAAAACCTTAATGTTCTACAACAAGAACTTCCAACTGGTTACCGTCAACTTTCTGCCAACCTATCGTCAACTAACGAAGTGATTGATCCAATTCCAAGTATAGTCAATCCCACTCTTCCATTGGAGAGTGAAACTCATATCACTCAGGTTGATGATCCATTAGTTGATCAAGTGGTCGACTCAATTTCCCATTCAGTCGATCCCACTCTCCCTGAAGAGATTGAACTTCATACTAGTCAGGTTCTTCTTGTTACATCAGATTCTTCTGCGCCAGGGGGCATTTCACCTATTTCTACAGAACCCCCTCCAAGTACTGAGGTATTTTCCTTTGATTGGAATAGACTGACAGAACCTCATCTTCATTCCTCCATCCCTTTCCAAATCATTGTGAAGGCTAGTGGTAGGAGCATACACTGCACACATGTAGATGAAGGTGCTTCTGTTAGTATTTTATCCTCAACTGTTTGGAAATCTTTGGGTTCCCCTCAGCTTATGCCTATTACACAGATTCTGAAAGCTTTTAACAGAACCATTAGCGAACCCTTAGGGATCCTTCCTAATATTTCTATTACTTTGGAAGGTAAAACTATCTGTATTGATCTTATGGTAGTTCGAGGCCCCTTGGATTTCAATTTACTCCTTGGGTGAGACTATGTCTATGTGATGAAAGTTGTCGTATCGACACTCTTTCGCGTGATGTATTTCCTTCACAATGGAAACATTGTGATTGTAGACCAACTTTCATTCGCTAGTCTTGATTCAACTACCAATAATTCGACACCCCTAAATGTTCTTGATAAGAAAGTGGTATCTACCCCGCCACAGGTTAATTATGTGGCAACTAGTCCCATGTTTTCAATTACCGATGTAAGCGAGCCTCTAACTGTTTTCTCGACTTTCTATGACTTAGATCTGGTAATTGACATGGAAAACTCTATGGGATTATTTGAACGCGATGTTCTTATCCCTTTTGAGTCCCTTGACATTTGTTCCTTCCAGAGAATTGTTCTTCCATATGATGAAGACTTTTTGGAAGCCATGCTCGAGGAGTGTCCCTCGACATGTCTTTCTTCTAGTTGGAAGCCATGAAAAGGTCACCTCCGAGGATGGTTCCTGTTACTGAGTCAACCTCGTAAAAAAATGAATCAGGTATGAGGATATTTCCTTTTACTGTGTTAACCTCAATAAAAAATGAATCAGTTAGTCAAGTGCATAGTTCCTTTTCTTGTGTCAAGCTCGTTAAAAAAAATGAAACAAGCTTCCAAGAGGAAATTTCTTTCCCTGTGTCAACATCGTTAAAAAATGAAACAGATTCTTACGAGGATAGTTCCTTTTACTGTGTTTACCTTGTTAAAAAATGAATCAGTTGGTCAGAGGATAGTTCCTGTTACTAATTCAACCTTGTTAAAAAATGAATCAGGTTTGAGGAAAGTTCCTTTTACTATGTCAACCTCATTAAAAATGAATCAGTGGATCAAGAGGAAAGTTCCTTTTACTGTGTCAACTTTGTTAAAAAATGAATCAGTGGATCAAGAGGAAAGTTCCTTTTACTATGTCAAACTCGTTAAAAAATGAATCAGTGGGCCATGAGGACAGTTCTTTTCCTATGTCAACCTCATTAAAAAATGAATCAGTAGGTTATATAGGTATATTGTAGAGAGTAGATACGAGGATAGTTTCTTTTACTGTTTCAACCTCGTTAAAAAATGAAACATTTAGGTGAGGATATTTCCTGTTACTGTGTAAACCTCGTTAAAAAATGAAACACATTTCCATGAGCATAGTTCTTTTCCTGTGTCAAGCTCATTAAAAAATGAAACAAATCCTCCCCTAATTGAGTTGAGTCTTTGACTAGATCTCGTAAATGTTGTGTCATATATTTAGGTTAGTTATTTCAGTCTTTGCATAATTTTCTTACATTTTTAGGTCGAGTCTTTCATATGATCTCGTAAATGAACCTTAATTCCATCCAGCTATTAATTACTAGTAGTCTGTTTAGTTGAATGAAATGAAGCTGGGGGAGCATGCGCTTTAGCAGTTACGCTTAGGGGGCATTAAAACCTATCTGAAGCATAGTTTTTCTCTGTTTCAAGATTTTGTAAAAATGAAACCTGTCTTGAGTCCATTTCGGTTATTATTTTCAAGACTTGTTAAACTCATGAAAATCCCGAGATTATTTTGCTATCTTTCGTTATCGTAAAACACATGAAAATGCCAAGTTCTTTCCGTCTTTTCCTGCTCGTAAATAAAGTTGAAAGTCGGCCATATGAGTACATTTTTATCACTTTTTTGAACTCATTAAAATTTACAGAAAAAGTGAAACTACAGAGCATACTTTTATCACCTTTTCAGACTCTTTCAAAAATTTACGAAAAAGCGAAACATTAGAGTCCTCTTTTAAGCCCTTTTCAGACTCTCGAAAATTGAAAAGATTGCCAAGCACTTGATTATTCAAACTCATTAAAATAAATGAATGATCGTCTCTTCAGTATAATTTTACCCCTTTTACGGACTAAAATGGACTATTTATGAAAAAGGTATACGTTGACCAATTACGTTCAATAGAGTTCTCTCCCGCATTATTTTATCCTTTTTCGAGCTTGAAAGACTAAATTTACCAAAAATTACACCCATGGAGTTTTCTTAAGTTTTTCTTCTGACTCCCTAAAATTTAAAAACATCGAGTTTCTCCTATACTGGACTCGTTAAAATTTAACAATAAAGGACCTGTTCAATTTTAAGCAGGAACGAACCACTCCTTCTTAGGGTTCAAATTTTAAACTAAGTTGGACTCATCTAAAGGATGAGCTTATAAACAAGCAAATTTTATCCTCCTCAAGCTTGTCAAAAATAAAGAGGTACTTGCCAGAAATGGTGGAGGAAAAGGGAGAGAAACGAACCTGTTTGTTACATTTTGATTTTCGGAAAACCGTTAACCACTCTTGAACACGACACTTTTGTTCACTTGGGTTGGGAAAATCATTTGCCTAACAGTTAATCAAACCATATTGAAAGTATTCAACCGGTTTCTGGGTATTAGCTTTGGGTCAATTGTCACCGAGCCATCTACAGTGTCGTTATGTGTTCAAGAGGACAGTTCAAACAAACCATTCATCTGCAGAATATCTGTCATCCATTTTGACCATCGCTGATTCAGTCCTTGCCAATATATTTCTTCAAAACTTAATCTATGATTTCGTGTTGTGGGCTTGCCTATGACGGATCACTTTCTATTGACAACAACTCGTTATCAAGGAATTCGATCTAGAAATCATCAGTACCTTGAAATCTGCATGCCTAAATGGCAGTTTTCTCGCCTCTGATGACAGGTTGCATCATTGACCTTCGATCGAATGATTCCATGACATGTTCGACTTCAGCTCATTCATTCACATTTCATGGATTGTACTGAGTACTTTGAGGGCCATTGACATTATTGGTCGTTACTCTCACACTTTTTAACAGTTCACATTATTGACTGGTAATCAAGTGGTTTCTACCATGTTCGACTTCAACACATTCATTCACATGGATAGAATCGTACTAGTTCGGGAAGCGGAAATCAAGACCCTAGATCTAGTTTCTACCATCCAGGCTGCAAGGAATTTTTTTATTCATTTATACTGTTGGGGTTCCCATGTTTTGGCCAGGTTGAAAAAGACCAAAAGATGAGACAACATAGAACCACTTTCAGACCTTAGGATCTAGCCCTCCTAGGTCCAGAGAGGGATCTCTCTATGATTATCAAAGGATACATTTGGACTCATCCAAAGGATGAGCTTATAAACAAGAAAATGTTATCCTCCTCAAGCTTGTCAAAAATAAAGAGGTACTTGCCAGAAATGGTGGGGGAAAAGAGAGAAAACTGAAACTGTTTGTTACATTTTTATTATTCAGAAAACCGTTAACCACTCTTCAACACAACACTTTTGTTCACCTGGGTTGGGAAAATCCTTTTCCTAGCAGTTAATCAAACCATATTGAAAGTCTTCAGCCGGTTCCTAGGTATTAGCTTTGGGTCAATTGTCACCAAACCATCTGCAGTGTCGTTATGTGTTCAAGAGGACAGTTCAAAGAAACCATTCATCTGCAAAATATCTATCATCCATTTTGACCATCCCTGAGTCAGTCCTTGCCAATATATTTCTTCAAAACTTGATCTATGATTTTGTGTTGCGGGCTTGCCTATGACAGATCACTTTCTATCGACGATAGCTCATTATCTAGGAAGTTGATCCAGAAATCGTTAGTACCTTGAAATCTGCATGCCTCAATGGTAGGTTTCTTGCCTTCGACGACAGGTTGCATCATTGACCTTCGATCGAATGATTCTGTGACATGTTCGACTTCAGCTAATTCATTCACATTTCATGGACTGTACTGAGTACTTTGAGAGCCATTGACATTACTAGTGGTTACTCTCACACTTGTCAATAGTTTACATTATTGACTGGTAATCAAGTGGTTTCTACCATGTTCGACTTCGACACATTCATTCACATGGATAGAATCGTGATCGGGTTCGAGAAGCGGAAATCAAGACCTCCTGATCTAGTTTCTACCATCTATTACAGGAATTTTGTTATTCATTTATATAGGGAATATTCATAAACTGCATGGCGTGTCCATGCTCGTGTCTAACATGTCTATACTTTTGATGTATTGAAATCATTCTTGTATCGTAAATATTTAAATCAAGAAGGTTTTGATCTGAGTATGGGAATGTCTACCTCAGCGATGATATGATTACATATACATATTTTGCATTGAATGTTTTTACAGGTTTTGACCGGGGTGTCCACAGGATGATCCTTGAAATGATAAAGTACTTCACTCTTCATATATGACAGATTTCATCTTCATCTATGCCAGACTTCGCACTTTAGGGGGCAATCTATTGCACTAAAAACTATCACCTTAACATTCTGCTGACTGTATGAGCTCATTAACACTCATACATGCCTCCTCTGCAAGTCTCACAACCTTTTTTCCTCATTCCAAGCCCTAAAACTGGAGGAAAAACCCTAAAAACTCAAAAATCCTTGGGTACGCAGGTAACATGAAGCCTGCCTACGTTCCTAGCTTGGGTACGCAGGTAATACACTTCTTACCTGCGTTCCAGAATGTAGTTTTCCCTTGTAATGCCTGCGTACCCTTCTCAAAGTCAAAAAAGCGAGAAAGTAAAGTTAAAAAGCTGATTTGAGGTCAATTCTAGAAGGTTATAGATGAGATTTTTTGGGGATGGGTACACTTTAGTAAGGTTCATGCATCCCTCACCTTAAGGAACTAATCCCCTGATGTGAGGAGCCTATCCCTTTGAAGGAGGATTATATCCCTTCAAAGGTGGAAACCTAACCTCCTCATCTGCTCTATAAAAAGAGTACCAGCCTCAAAGGGAGAAGAAGTTTTATGGGTGATTTAGTTGAAGTGCTTGAGATTTAGGGACTTATTTCTCATGGGAGCTTTGAGAGGAAAGATAACACAATTCTTTATGTGCTCCCAGAGAAGAAAAGATTTACAAAAGCAGAGACTTCGTCAACTTGAAGGCCCGCTCAACATTAAGGCTAAGGTTTTAAGGTTCTTCTGTTATTTTAATATTAATACAATCAAGTTTTATTTTTCTCAATAAATTGTCTTTCGATTGTTTATTTCAATAAGCTTTCGTTTGATTGTTTTATTTCATATCCATTGATCACTTATGATAGGTATGTTTTATAATTATTTGTTATACAAAGTATTTAATATTTTTTTCGATTGTGATTGGTGCTCCACAATATATGACACTTTTTTGCGACAAAGAACCTCTGTTGCGACGAAGCGCCATATGACCACAAATAAGCATTTGGATCTACAGACTACACCTTCATAGCATTTATTTGTAAAACGAATATATTTAGAGAAAGACAAACTTAGTTGTTCATTTGTTGCTAGATTGTCTTCTGACACTAGGGGGATCGATCTTGTTTGCAAGATAGATTTATCCAGCCAACACCTATATCCCCCTTTCCCCGCACAAAATCCACCACCGCAAAACAACGTGCCAGTGAACCTAGTGCAACCATCCCAGGCTCAATAGAGCCAACCTTATGACTAGGAGAACCAAAATAACCCTCCTAACCTTGCGAAAAATATGCCTATGAATAAAAAAGGGGAGAACCTGGATAAGGGGGTAGTAATTAACAACTCCCCTCGCGATCTTAGTCTGGGGGCAACCCCAATTGAAATCAAATCCAGGAGCCAAATAACAACTCCCATTGGCAAAACAATAGATTTAGTATAAGGAAAAATCATTTTTGTGCCATATGTGGTGAATATGGGCATTACGCTCACCACTGTCCCGAACTCCCCAAACTAAAAAAACTTTAGGGTAACCATGGATAAGGGGGCCCTACCCAACAGCCTGTTGTAATGCAGGAGCCTTTCCCCCACCAGGGAGTGGTTAACACCCAATAAAAACAACCACCCAAAAATGATACCAGAGGTAGTAGCCAAAAAATTTACATGACTGGTGAAGAATTTTTCTTCCAAACAAGGAATAGGAACTATGACACCCCCCCCCCGGACACCAACCCATCAAGTACGAGCATGATTGTTCCTACTGCACCGTTAACCATATCCAAAGTACCTATAGAGCCCCTTATGAAAATGGTTAAGGGGCCAACTAGGCACATAGGACATCAATCTAAAGTTGCTCATAGCTATAACATAATGGATGAATTAACACAATCACCAGCTACCATGTCAGCCTTGGAAGTCTTATAATCGTGCCCAAGACAACGGAAATTCCTACTTTCCGCATTAGGCACAATCAACCCTTCTGATTTTGACCTAATGGTTTTTTACCTGGAAAAAGAAAGCCCCAGGCTTCCTTCTTTGATCGACTTCCAAAAACTAGTTTCAGTCCAAAACATCACCATACATCGATGCATCGTTGACGAAGGAGATCCACGTGCATCATGTCCAAATCCATTTGGAAAAAGTTAGGATCACTTGAACTGAAACCATATGACATCATGTTGAGAGCATATGACAAGCTTTTAGTTCTATTTGAATCGCCTATATTAAAATTTCATATAAACTCTACTGCAAAGACAAAGTGTTTATATACATTGAATTCTTAGATGCGGATAACTAGACTACACATACTCGAAAGCAAGAGCATATGTACACCATGAAAAAACTGTCTTTAACTTTGATGGCATCCCCCGTGACAATCGGGATCATCACCATCAACTAGCTTACATACTACGATAAGGAACCCATGATGACTGAAACCCATGATGACTCGATGTCGTGTTGCCATATGATATGTGACACAACTATGGAACCGCCACGTAGTATACGTAATTTGGCCTCATCCAATTCGGTCCATCATCGATCCTATGATCAATCCTAAAGAGATCCACGATCGACGAGGGAGTCCTAGAAATCACGTGGGCATTGTTATGTGCATGATGCTCTCATCCAACACCAAAACTATCCCAGACATAGAAACCAACAGTACATATTTTGAAGCCATTGGCACAAAATTCCTACCATACACCATTTCGAAACCTTGTTTTTATATCCCCCACCTATTTTTGTGTCAAAACAAGTCATGGCAACTATGACATTGCCAAATATGGCTTTGAAATACCCATGTGGTATTTGGTCCCCCCAGCCATGATGGGAATTCCGGGCAACACCTCTATAGGAATAACCCCTATTTCCCCTCAAGAGATCATAGCATTTAAAGAAACACATGTAACAGAGCCAGCAACACAACCAAGAATAACAACATAAAAGGGAAAAATTTTGAAACCCCCAAGATACCTAGGGCATTACAACCTTGCGCATTGTGCGATATCATAGGTCATCCTACTAATATTTGCCTAGAGTTACAAGAATTGAAACCCCTTCTACACACCAAAAGAAATGTTGTGACCTTGAACTCCCATAAAAAGGAACAGGCCATGAACAACCAAGGGAAATCATTACGCACCAATCATGCATGCGCCATATGCGACCATTATGGGAAATATACCCACCATTTCCCAGAGATATCATGATATAAGGATGCCTTGCAAGCCCTAGAGCAATCTTACCAATAGGACCCCTCAAATCCACCCATGCAAATGAAAAAGGAAGAGCCTAATATCATATTGTACCTATAAGAGGATCTTTCATCTTGCTCGTACACAATCAACCCAACAGACCAGAGACAGTAGAAGAAGGCTACTCAATATGCCCCACTCTGTGCACTGTGCGATGAGCTTGGCCACTTAGTCACAGAGTGTCTTGAGTTAATGAAGTTTAACCGTTGGTATCAAATCCCTCACATTTCCCAAAGAAACTTATTTCGACATCGACGACATACGTGTTAGATTTGTCAGAGAAACCACCATGTCCTTTGATGTCCCTATATCCATTGATTCCAATCTATGTTGGATTTCATGTGACGTTTCATCGCTGAAAACCCTGACCTAGCTGGCTCGGACACAGAATCCACGAACAATACTACAACTCAAGGGATGGAAGCAACAATGACCATACTATATGTGTCCAAGGAGCGACGGTCATCTGAACAACCACATCCCCCATGTAATCACCCTCAAGATCCAGCCCCGATCTGTGCACTCTATGATGAACAAGATCACTTCATCGTTAACTGTGCATCTCTAGAGCTATACCAAAGATGGCCCCTAATGAACTCATTACACTACGATGGCTTACAAGCAATCCAGTATTCATGGTGAGTGTGTTAAGGTGACCACCCAGTTCATCGTTGTCCCTACATCCTTCGATTATGTTCGATGTTAAATTGTTTACGCTAGACTATAACATGCCTCACTGCAATAGACGGATCAGATTTGGAATCTGTGGAAAGTTCGACAACTCAAGAAATTGAGGAAACCAGTCCATTTTCTTCATGTCAGCAAAAAAACGACCAACAAGGGGGCACATCATCACCCCAAACCTCCCTCCACGGATAAACCCAACCTGTGCATTACAAGACACCAACAGCCATTTGATCGCCCAATGTCTGAATTTAATATCATTCCGAAAATGGTACCCAATTACTCCAGCAATCCAAAGGGAATGAAGAACCAAAGAGAAATATTCTTGTCTGATTTGTCACAACAACCATCACACTTGACATTGTACTTGCATCTCCTAATGCTGACCTTTTTTAGACACCATATGCTCATTGGTTACCCGATACCCAGATGTAACTAGTCTAGAAACAAGGTAGCCTACCCCCCATATTACCAAAACCCTAGGAGGGATAAAATGACCAATCATCCTAGCAGGGCCCAAAACTAGCCAAGAATGACATGTGTTATGTGCGATAGAAAGGACCACAGGGTCATTCAATGTCAGGAACTGAAGAAGCTCACTAACATCATTCACATGGTCACCACCATCCCATAGATCAATCTTTCTAATCAAGAGAATATCACACGCTACTATTGTAGGATTTGCTTGCAATTCCACCATACTACGAACTGTGAATACCTCCCAAGGCTAGAAGCGGCAAGGGCATCATTGATTTTGAACTCCCTATAAGAGGAAAACCAACCAAAACCAAAGACTCGGAGATGGCAGAAGCGAAAACATACCCCAATGCCCAATCATCTTTGAGCATCCACTTCAGGCAAAAATATTAGCGTTGGTTCTCACGCCATCTACTCGATAGGCACCTTGACGCCATGCACCATTTGCACAAGTCACAATCATGAAACAAAGTTGTGCCCGTTAATGGAAATAATTCGGCACCTTTGCACTCAATGCAGCTTCCAAATATAGGAAAGTGTGAGTACCCTTAGTACACCGCTAGAAGAGCACGAGTTTGCTCTCAAACAAACCACCATAATAGAAATTCCTCCACCATTCAACGTCGACGACACACAACACCATATACAATTCATCTCATCATGCATAGGAACCATGACTCGTGTTGTCTTCTCATCTTTCATTAGCATCGATACTGCTACAACTACTACAAAGATAGTCATACCATCAACGGTGGAAACTCAACTCATCTGCACCCTGTCAACCTCGTCTGGTTACACAACAGCAACTATGGAATCATATTCATGTCTGTCAACTAGCACTGTTTGGCCTGAACCAATTCTTCACAGCCTCGTATAAACCAATTCCCCCTTAGATGTCTTGCTTCATCTAGACGAGGATATTCTAGAGGCCATGACGGAACGAGATTGTCCGTTGGACTCAGTGCATCACCGCTCTTTTTTTCTTCTAGAAAAAACATTCAAACCTAACAACCCAGAAACCCAAGAGATATACACCATTGAATCTAAAGACTTCCTCCCATCTAGGAAGGTAGACATGTTCAAAAATCCCATCCCAGCACTTGATGCGTTTGAAGAAGGGAATATGTTGAATATTTCGTGAACCATTAAGGTGAATATCTCAAGAAAACCAGGAAAAATCAAAGAAATCTCATTGGGGGCAGCATGATCCCCAGAAAAGGTAGTCACTTACACAAAATTGTTACAAGAGTATAGGGACATCTTCACATGGGATTATTCGGAAATTCTGGGGCGTAGCCCCACTATCGTATAACACCACATTGACACCTGGCCTAACATACCACCAGTCTGCCAATAACAACGTCAATTACACCCATATAAGGCATAAGAAATCAAGCAAGAAATTCATAATATTCACAAAGTCAGGTGCATATACCCAATTTCTTACACGTCATGGGTTTCCAACCCTATTCCCATCATGAAAAACAGGGCACCATTCGAGTCTGCACCGATTCCTGAGATTTGAAAAAATATTGTCCTAAGGACAACTACCCTACCCCATTTATAGGCCAAATCATTGATGCTTGCGCTAGTCAAGACGCCTTATCCTTCATGGAAATATTCTCAGGGTATAATCAAACTCAAATCCGGCACATGGATCAGTAGAAAATATCATTCACTACCCCCCAGGGCATGTTTTCATACCAGGTTATGCCTTTTGGTCTTAAGAACGCTGAAGCCACCTTCCAATGGGCCATAAACTATATCTTCCACGACCTGGCCCACCTAATCTTAGCTTACTTGGACAACCTCAGCATACGATCCAAGAAACGAAGTGATCATCTGGAGGATTTACAGTTGGGATTTCAACGGTGCCGACACTACAACCTACACTCGAACCCTCTCAAGTGCATCTTCTGCATCAATGTAGGTAGACTATTAGGGTTCATCGTATCCCAACAAGGGATCAGAGTGGACCCCCTCAAGGTCCAGGAAATAAGAGAGGTGACACCACCCAAAATTCTCAAGCAACTTCAAAGCTTGCATGGGAAAGCCAACTTCCTAAGTCACTTTGTCCCCGATTACGCCACTTGCATGAAAGGATTCCTACACCTACTCCATCAATATATCCCATTTAAATGGGATGATTAGGCTCAACAATCATTTGAGGCGCTAAAAGACACATTGTCTTCAACCCCTTTGATCAACCCACCATATTATGACAAATACTACACCCTATACCTATCAGCATCAGACATTGCCATAGTTGGCGTGTTAGTCCAAGAAGGACCACATGGTAAAGAACACATAATCTATTACGTCAGTAAGAAATTATATGACGTCACTTTAAAATATGAACTAGAAGAAAAAAATTCCCTAGCTCTTGTACATGCAGTACAAAAACTTTGACATTACATCATCCTGTGAACTATAAAAATCATATCAGCTATCAACCCCATGAGATATATGCTAACCCATCATTTGATGAACCACAAATATGCTCGATGGGTAGTCATACTGCACGAATTTGACCTACAGTTTAGCTCCCCCAAGAGCAAACAAGCTTTAATATTAGCTGAGTTCATCACTGACCTCCCAAGTCTGACTAAAGGATCCCAGTTAACGACTCACTACCAAATGAGCATATATTTTTAGTGACAACTGAGGATCCTCGGTACAATGATATCCTCCTATTCTTACAAACCCAAAATTTCAAGCCAAAGCTCACACATTACAACGGAAGATGCACATGCCACCAAGAACCCCTGTATGTCCTCATGGGGGATTCCCTTTATCGACGAGGCATTGACACTATTTTACGTTGATGCATTAGGCATGACCAAGCTGAGAAAGCCCTAAATGACTGTCATAGTGGGGCTTGTGGAAAACACCTCTCAGGAATGGCTACTGCCCAAAAATTTGTACAGGCGGGTTATTTCTAGCCCACCCTATTCCACAATAGCATTCAAGCATTTAAATGGTGCGAGCGATGCCAATGCTTCACCCACAAGGCAAGATAACCTCCCACTCCTCTGCACCCGATCATTGTAGACGGCCCCTTTTGCAAATGGGGAATCAAATTTATCACTTGCAACCCTGCGTCATCTGGAAACCACAAATACATAATTGTAGTCATCTACTATTTCACCGTGGGCAAAAGACATGTCCACATATGACAACACGGCAAAAACCGCAACACGTTTTCTCTTCAAACAAGTCATCGCATGATACGGTGTGCCTAAGGAATTAGTCTTCGATCATGGAAATCATTTTGAAAACTAAATATTCTAGGAGTTTTCTGATCACCTAGGATTCACACATGAATTCGCATTGCCATACTACCCCCAGTCCAATGGAAAAGTAGAAGTTGTCAAAAAAGTACTCAAAACAATGTTACAACGTATGGTCACTATGCATAAAAATAGACTGGAACCATATGTTTTTTTCAGTCCTGTGGGCATATCGCACAGTAGTTAAAACCTCAAAAGGATTCACACCTTTCCAACTAGTGTACATAGCAGAAGTCATGATTCCCATTGAATGCAAAATCTCCAAATTACATGCAGCCATCGAACTCCTCAATGATACCCAACCTTTAAAGAAATGGTTGGTACAGTTAGAACTTGTTGACAAAAATCAACAAGAGTTACTCCAACATAATGAAGCATATAAAAAAAGGGTAAAAGAATCATTTGACCGCAACATCACCCCTCGCTCATTTTCAAAGGGGGAGTTAGTACTCTGCTACGATGTTGCAAAAGATGCCTTAGGATTCGAGAAGTTAGAAACATTATGGAAAGGTAATTACGTCATAAAACTTCGCCTCCTCAATGGAGAATAAATCCTGTCAAAGCCCGACGGTACATGCCTAGCTAACTCCGTCAAGGGATTCTACCCCAAAAAAATTCACCCATAAGGGTAGCAAGTCTTAGCCTTAGAGATAAGGTGCATGTCACATAATTTTTTGATATGATCACAATCATTGACGACTTTTTCTAAAAAATGCTCTGGTGTCACAGATGGATTGTCCCCCCATCCAATTTTTTGGATTCACTGATGGAGCATCACGATGGTCGCAAAATCTAGCAGCAGCCACCTGGGACATATACTATCCTGATCGGTCACCATTCCTCACCAATGGATTATGTATCAGATCAGCTACTAATAATCAAGCAGAATATGATGTAGCAATTGGGCTGTTGAGTGATTCCTCCAACGAGGGAATTCACCATCTACATGTCATCTTAATTCCCAGCTAGTGGCATCGCAGTTAAACCAACATTTTGAAGTGCGGAATTCACACCTATTTAGGAAGTACTTGCACGAACAACGATTAAGTCGTCATTTTGATCACATAACATTTACACATGTACCAAGAAATCAAAACCAAACAGTCAATCGCATAGCTAACCACATCCTAGACTGGAATGCATCTGTATAAACCATCATCCATAAAAAATAAAAACATGAAAACATAAAAATTCATCATAGGTACATAACATACATCAATAAACACAAATAATAGCCATAGACACATCATAAGAGCCGCAAAAAATATACATCTCATATATATATATATATATATATATATATGTGTGTGTGTGTGTGTGTGTGTGTGTGTGTGTGTGTATGTATGTATGTATGTATGTATGTATGTATGTATGTATGTATGTATCAAAAGATATATTAGTCCCAGTATGCAATTCATGTCCTTGACCATAAGGTCAGTCAAAAAATATATCTACATGCCATCAAAATAGGGAAGCATCCTCATAAATGACGCTTTCCATGAGCATACAAATATCCCTAGGGCTGAGTTGTAGAAAATATCTAACACATCTATAATACCATGTAGAAGTTATATCAATGGACTCAATCCGATCATTCAATGTACTAAAACAAGATATTGAATCCTTCTACTATATTTTTGGAATATAAAACATAATTGCTCAATCACATGTAATTAAGAGAAAGAATTAAATCAATACATAACACCAGATATTCCTGGGGAAAGTGACTGCTCAAAACCCCTCCATATTTATTGTATAATTAACTAAGGAATGTTGAGTCAATAGAATGTATTTGTGATCACCACAACCTCATACACTCTACCAATTGATTCACACTAATCTAGGCAAAATTGGACAAACACATAGCCAATTATCATCCTACCCTCAACCTACCCTACTTGCACAATCCCTAGAGAATTAAACAACTATTAAATAGGAAATTTATCCTTCCTTGATCTCTCAATTCATCATGGGCTTCTTGTGGTTTTATAACTTCACCTTGGAAATTTTCTAAAAATACAATTGATAGTTTACTTTCCTTGAACGTTTGTCTCAACTGGGTCTCCACCAGAATTAGCATGCATGTAGCTCTAAATAGTGAATCATTAGTTTCTTGGTAGATCACTACTGGTAAATTAAATCTATTTTAATTCACTTGATCTTCCACTAGCTCATCAAACAATTAGAACTAGTTAAATTGATTTTAACTCAAATCTTGTGAGTTAACTGATCCCACCCACATTACACTAGTGCTACAACTACAATTGGACCCTATTAATAATATAATCACTCCACATCCCTATCCTTAGACCCTTAACTCGAAATTCGTGAGCTAACTAAGTCTATCATTCTTAGATAACTATTACAAGTTGTTATGAGATAATATTACAATTAATTTTCCAATTTATTTAATAAATTGGTTGCACACTAATGTATCGCTAGGACTCGTCATTGTGTGACTTGTGATCCCACACTAGTGCGTGTGTTGCATTTTCTTGTTGAATTTCAACAATCCCTCTAAAAAACAAAGGGATTATATGCTACCCCAATCCTGCCTCTGTGGTATTC
The DNA here is from genome assembly GCA_034641835.2 of Pinus albicaulis. Classification (NCBI taxonomy): domain Eukaryota; kingdom Viridiplantae; phylum Streptophyta; class Pinopsida; order Pinales; family Pinaceae; genus Pinus; species Pinus albicaulis. The sequence goes on from CM076569.1 coordinate 332,081,770, forward strand.
AAATTTTCTATTCTCAAGCGCCTTCGTCAAGATATTTTCATATTGATCCTCTGGGGGAATGTACTACAACAACATAATATCCTATGAACACAATCTCTAAGATGGTGGTACCGCATGTCAATATTCTTGGACCTGTCATGGAATACACCGCCAGATCCATCTGATGACCAAACAAACTAACAAGTATCTTCCTCATCCATATGGCCTCACATGCAACCTGAATAGCTACCATGTACTCTGTCTTGGCTGAACTGAGGGCAACTGATATCTGCTTCCTACTGTACCAAGAAACTATTGTTGATTATGTGCTGAAGATGCCCCTAGATGTGCTCTTCCTGTCTGATGGACTACCTTCCTAATCTACATCGGTGAAGCCTTGAAGCTTCACTGACTCTGTCTATCTGTACCATAATCCATACTCTGTAGTGCCCCTGAGATATCTCAACACATGCTTCCGTGCCTTCCAAAAGAGCCTATTAGTCTTAACCATAGCTTGAATAATCTGGTTAACTGCATAGCATATGTCTAGCCGTGTGTTCACCAAATACATAAGTGAACCCACAAGCTTCTGATAAACAGGAGCATCCACTACCTCACCTGAAGTAGCATCCTCCTTCCTCCAATTACCTGCAATAGGAGTCTCCATGGGTTTGTTGCCCTCCATGTGGAACTTCCTCAGAATCTCCTTGGAATAATTTCCCTGACATACAAATAGCTCCCCATCTCTTTGCCATATTTCCAAGCCTAGGAAATAATACAAGAGCCCCATGTCCTTCATATCAAACTCTCTTGCGAGATCCTCTTTAAAAGAATTTATGAGCTTCTAATCACATGACAGTATAAGATCATCTACATAAAGTACAATAATAAAAATCTTACCATCAACCAAAATATGATATAGGTTCGCATCTTCTTCACTCTTTATGAAGCCTAACCCTGTGAAATAGCTGTCAATCCTGGTGTACCAAGCACGAGGTGCTTGCATCAACCCATATAGTGCTCTCTTGAGTCTGCACATATGCGAATCCCTGTCAAAGGTATCAAAACTTTCTAGTTGCTCAATGTACATTTCTTCCTCAATAAATCTATTGAGAAAGGTGTCTTCACATCCATCTGATGTATCTGCTATCCCATCTACACTGAGAGTGCAAGGATAGATTTAATCGATGAGTACCTTGAAACTAGTGAAAAAGTATCCTCATATTCAATCCCCTCTACCTATGAGAATCCACAAGCCATAAATCTAGCATTGTATTTATCCACACTCACATCTGATGCATGCTTCACCTTGTAGATCCACCTAGATCCAACCACTGACTTCCCCACTGGTCTTGGGACCACTTCCCATGCAGTGTTTCTGATAATGGAGTCATACTCCTCAACCATGGCATCAACCCATGTTGGTTGTTGCACTTCTTCCTCAAAAGAGGATGGTTTTGTCACAATAAATTCGCTCATAAGAGCCATGTATCTAGTGTACCTGTCTGAGGACGTTCTCTACCTACATTATGATGTAGGTGCTCCTACATGTTTTTTGTCGCATCTAGCATCAATCTGTCAGCCTCTCTGGTGCACTTCCTACCATTTCAAGTGGATGGCTCTGCATGAGTGGTTTCTACCACTCCATGATCCTCTGCTTGTGGTTGCTCCACATCCTGAGGTTCATTATCTGGAACTAAGAGTTCCTCATCTTCATGCAATTCAAGATCCCTCTCAAGGGACAATCACATGGCTTTCTCATCATCAAATATAACATCTTTCCTGACAAATGTCATCCTGTTAGTCAAAAAATACACCCGATAGTTGTGGGAAGTATCAGTGTTCCCCAAAAATATCCCAACATTCGTTGTTGGTTCTAGTTTCTTCCTGGCATCTCTGGTCACATGGCAATAGACATATGAGCCAAAATTTTTAAAATATGAAACATTCGGTTTCTTACCTGAAAATTCCTCCTCTTGTGTACTCATTACAAGTATCCAATGAGGACTATGGTTCTGCACAAATAATGTTGTGTTGCATGCCTCTACCCACAGATGCAATAGTAGGCCCTGATCATGTAACATAGCTCATGTTGCTCCCACAATTGATCTATTGTCGTTTATGGAGTACAACCAATTCTCTTTGAATTCCTTTTTTGGCACAGAAGTTCTTGAACTCATTAGATATATACTCACCACCATTGTCGCTCCTTAGAGCCTTCACCTTCTTCCTTGTATCTTTCTCTACTAGTGCTTTGAACTCACAAAACTTGGAGAACGCCTCATCTTTCTTCTGCGGAAAGAAGATCCAACACTTTCTAGAAAAATCATCAACAAAAATCACATAATACATGTTCTTTGTTGTGGAAGGCATAGAGAATGGTCCACACACATCTCAGTGAACTCCTTCAAGGATTTCCGTTGAGCGGTTCTCCTTCTCATGAAAGGTGGCCTTAGTATACTTCCACACGGTACATCCCCTGCATGTGTCTATCTACGCAAGAGTACCCTTTATAATACCTATAAAAATCTATTGCATGATCCTCAAAGAATTGTGGTGTCTATGGCCCAATCTCCTTTGCCATAACTCACTGATATCCCAACTTACCACCTTCCCTACTTTACTGCTCAATGTTGCACAACCATCTACATCAAGTTTGTAGAGGTTATTCACATGAACCCCAATCTTCTTTACCTGTGTTTTGCCTTTGTGGCGAAGGAACACCTTTCCTTCACTGAAAACCACATCATATCCAAGATCCTCCAACATAGCAACTGAAACTAAATTATTTTTCAAGCCTGGTACACGCATGACATATTTTAATAAGAAAGGTTTACCTGACTGTCTTTGGAAAGTAACTATACCAATCTCGGTAGCACTATACCTCCTGTCATCACCCATCTCGATGTGCATCTAAAGATCCTTCTCCTCCAAGCTACTAAAGAGTTCTTTGTTTCCTGTCATGTGGAACTTGATGCTCCACTATCCAAGTACCACATATATCCCATCATAGTTGACACCATGCATGCAATGAGATAGAATTCCAACTCAAACTGTGATGCCAAATCTTCACTCGCTGCAGCTCCTGGAGCCTTCTTGTTTTTCTTCTTATTTTGTGGATAATTTGTGGACAATTTTATTTTCCTGAGCTTTTCCTTGAGTGCCAATTTTCAATGGTCATTGTTGCTTTGAAACATATCTATCAAGGCCTTCCACATAGCATATGGAGTTTCCTTTCCATGGAGACTCGAGATAATATTATCTCGAACTCCCTCTAACAAGATCCTCCTCGTCTTTGCTACCTTCTTCTACCATGCATCAAGAAGTTGGGCATTTGCTACTGCGGGATTGGGAATATCATTATCTATGAATTCCTTCAACCCATTTTCCTCCAACACTACCTCCATCCCATCCTTCCATGCAATATAATTCGAACTTCCCTCGAGTGCATATTCGAGTCTCAAGCTATTGAAAGACATATTGATGATTCCGCTTATAGATCCAAATAAAGTACCTGCAAATTTGAATATTGTTCAACACAAACTCAATTTCTTCTCCACTATTGTGATTCCTGGCACTCTGATACCATGTAGAAAATATCTAACACTTCTATAATACCATGTAGAAATTATATCAATGGACTCAATCTGATCATGCAATGTACTAAAGCAAGATATTGAATCCTTCTACTATATTTTCATAATATAAAACATGATCTCTCAATCACATGCAAGAAAGAGAAATAAGTAAATAAATACATAACACCAGATATTCCTGGGGAAAGAAACTTTTCAAAACCCCTCCATCTTTATTGTATAATCAACCAAGGAATCATGAAACAATACAATGTATTTGTGATCACCACAACCTCATACACTCTACCAATTGCTTCACACTGATCAAGGAAAAATTGGACAAACACATAGCCAATTATTAGCCTACCCTGCTTACACAATCCCTAGAGAATTAAACACCTATTAAATAGGAAACTAAGCCTTCATTGATTTCTCAATTCATCATGGGCTTCCTGTGGTTTTATAACTGCATCTGGGTAATTTACGAAAAATACAACTCATAGCTTACTTGCCTTGAACCTTTGTCTCAACTGGGTCTCCACCAAAATTAGCATGAATGTAGCTATAAATAGTGAGTCATCAATTACTTGGTAGATCATTACTGGTGAATTAAATATTTTAATTCACTTGATCTTCCATTATCTCATCAAACAATTAGAACTAGTTAAACAGATTTTAACTCAATTATTGTGAGTTAACTAATCCCACCCACACTACACTAGTGCTACAACTGCAATTGGACCCTGTTAATAATATAATCACTCCACATGCCTATCCTTAGACCCTCAACTCGAAATTCTTGAGATAACTAAGTCTATCACACTTAGTTAACTATTACAAGTTGTTATGAGACAAGATTACAATTAATTTTCCAATTTATTTAATAAATTGGTTGCACACTAATGTATTGCTAGGGCCCATCACTGTGTGACCTGTGATCCCACACTAGTGTGTGTGTGTGTTGCATTCTCTTGTTGAATTTCAACATGAGCCCCGCCTGTTGGGCCCTCGGGATCCACTGCTACACCAGGTGCCAGTACAGGTACAACAACCAAAATTGCAAAGTACTGCGGTGCAAAGTCGGCCGATGCACCCTCTCTCGAGCTATACATCATCCAAATCATTAAAAAATCCCTGATTCGACATACCCTAGTTCAATCTCTATAACCAACTTCATGAGTCAGCTAGAGTAGCTGCACGAGCATCCGCAGCCTTGGCCTAAGACTCTGTCGTCAACACCCTGAGGTTAGCAGCAACCAACTACTCCTCAACCACTGCAACATGTGCCCTAGAAAACTCAACGCAGGCAAGAAGGGTAGAATCCCCTCCAAAAGCTACAACATTGATGCCCTCTCCTAAATGGCTCCTAGCACCTCCATGGCCCCCAACCTGTCCTGACCATCGCTCCTGTGTAGAGATCAAACGCGATGATCATGTGTCTATATCATATACAGACGCATGAATAATCGCGCAAATATTTTTCCAAGTACGAAAGCCTTGCGCGAAGATGTCCATCTGCACAAGGATCGCGGGGGTCAGCTTCGATCGCCCACACATTTTAGGCATACAAAATCACATTTGTATGGACCCCAAGAAAAAAGTGACAAAATTACAAAGTTGTACGTTCAGGGCCCTACCAAACACTGACGACGTGAATCCCAGGTACTCATGCTAACTACAATGACAAGAAAGGCTCGGTAGCAAGGGCTCAGCTCTGACCTCAGACTCTTAAACGACACAAATGAGTCGAAATGAGTCATATTGGCCCATATATCACCCTTTCCTCATTATTCGATAGACAATAACTAGAGCTCAGAAAGCCCAATTGCAAAACTATAAGAAACATAATGATCAACACTTTATCATGTTCAAGCTAGGCCCCATACATCCATGCCTAAGAAAAAGTCATTTTTTTCAGTCACAGCAGGTATGCCCTCTCTTATTTCTTTACATTCAAAGTTATTTTCAATATGTTTAATAAAAAATATGCTTTTAGTTTGGGTATTGGTTGCAGGTATTAAAAACACGCTGAATCACCATATACCCTAGCCAATAAAGGTACAAGAGCAGGTATCATTCTATCCCTAGCATGATAGGTTCCCCAAAGAAGATTTTCATATCCTAACATCATTTCTCCACAGTAATCAACCATAGGTTCCATTCACCCAACCATGCTTATCATCACCCCACCTGGCACATGATAAACATTCTCACAGGTTGATAGAGCCTCACCCTCCATGGCATCCATCACTCATGTAGACCATACACCAAAGTTCTGGAGCCATGCACATAAAATCCAAGTCTAAGAAGTACTTCATGTTCATTCATCCATCATACATCAGGTAAAGTTTTACCCATGTCATGTTAAAACTCGTTTCCCGGGCTACCATTCTCATAAGCAGATAAAATACGCACCACCGCGTCTCGCACTTGTCCTATCACACCCCCACCAGCATAGCCAATCTACGACACTTTTTCATCTGCTTCATCACCCCTGCACTAAGACTAACCAATGGGGCCTCCACCCTGATAAAAACACCTTCCTCACACCATAATGATAGATTATTTTCATGTTTATAGGGGCACCCGTCTTTGTGCTTGTACATCCAAACCCATTCTATATTCTTTTGGAAAGTGTACATAGTTTTTTTAGGAGATAAGTCCCACCCATCCATTCACATTTCTCACCTGGCATAAATCCCTAATCACCCTTGGTCGGAGCTATGAATTCTTTACCACACCCCACCATCACACTCATAACGACCATACACCCACCCTGGATGTCCTACTGACTCCAGGGATTTCCTCATGAAAAATTGTTATTACTACCGCCACTCACATTTATAGCTCCAACCTCGGGCCACTTAACTACCATCATCAATCATAGTCATTTATTATCATCATGCCTAAGTTAACCTATCACACCACGCCCTGCTACATTGGAAACCCTGGTCCCTTGCATCAGTACTCATCTCGTTCGCTTGATGCTTCCTTCTTGTTGACCACAACAAACATTTTCCAAGAAGGAGGTAGTACCTTAGATGAACCCCCACCTTAATAGGGGCATCCCCAGATGGCACTATGGGAATTATCATTGCCCATTGATGTCATTGATCCTCTTGAAATTTGACTTAAAGATAAAAATCTCATGTTAATATGGTATTTTACTTCATAACCATTGCACTCTATCAAAATTTGTCGAAGACCCGTGACTTTATAAACATCTCTTTCAGAAATTCTTACACGGGAAGGTCCCCAAAAGTCAAATACCCATGTATACAATGAAAATTTTTTCTAAACAAAACATGCCATAGCAATATTATGTGTGTGGGCACCATATTAAACCTTCTTTCAAAGAAAAAACACCCCTGAGGGAATCGACAATAATATTCATCAACCAGCAGTAGGCCACTACCACAAAATGACATAAACAGAACCTTTATTTGTCAGATAAGCTTAACTAGTAAAACATCATGAGCATGGGACATGCCTGCATCATATAAATATTTTATTCATTATATCTCTTGCAGGTATCCAACAGAGCATGTTGTCTTTTTACTGATGGCAAGGGGTCTCCAGCCTCAATTCTTAAACAAGTTACTCTCTCTCTCTCTCTCAAAAGGACTACACAGAAAAAGAAACTATGATGTATTTCGGCTATACAGTTTTTCCTAGACCTCACCCATTAGGGGAAAACTATTAGCACTAGAAAATCGTATAGGAAGAAGACATTATAAAATGTCAAGCATAAGGTACAAATAAATATTTACAGGGAATAAATACATTAGAGGAGCTAAAAATTTAATTTTCCAAAGGTTAGCAGGCAAATTTTTGGACCACACACAGGAAGCATTGGCCCTAAGTGCACATTGAAACTTTTCCTTCGATAGTCGTGAAGAGTGTGGCTATCCCTTCAATAGTCGCACGGTCCTGGAGATGCAGAATGTCACTATCCGGGACTACTTAGCACACTTTGAGAAAACTATTCTCACTAAACCTAACCAAGTACAGTCACCTTTGAGCCACCTTGAGGCTTTAGTGAAGCACACAAAGGAATCATACCCCCCACTCTTGTGTCACCATCCATCTTGGACCAAGATAGGGAGGGAAAATTTGAAATTGGTCTATAAAATCCATCCATGGGAAGAGAAATGGGAGACACATTGTTATGCTAGCCAAATTTCTCACCAACAAACTAGCATGTGTTTTCCAGCAGCAATAGGATTGGAAGGATTCAGTTGTTGGCCACCCAAAACCTCAATCCAAGAGAGAATATTTCACCACATGTCCATTGATCTACCATCCTTTGAGAGGGAAGAGAGGCTTGCTGAAAACTCGAGGTGAAAATACCCCCTTGTCTTGGATATTGGAGCTCTGTAGCTTGAAAGATCCATTACAAGAGATTTAGAATTCCATCTTCTACTACTACCAACACCTAATAAAGGGATAAATCTCTCCATTGTTGAGTTATTAATGTGTTTTCTCTATTGATAATGTTTCTTGTGCATGTTTTTTTTCTTTTGTTTCATTTTTTATGTAGAATGATATGTTTCCATTTAACTTAGCTTACTACATGTTGAACTTGTTCCACTAACATTTGACAAACCACTTTGACTTGTGAATTTCATGTAGGTAAGAAACCTCCCTACTAAGCAAAGTGTATTTCATTCGCCCATGCGCCGAATACACTACCACAATCCTCATTGGCGAATTGAAAATGTTATCTAATAACAAGAGGTATTTTTATTGATGTATGGCTTATATTTGCCTTTGGGAAAGTCATTGTAATTATAGCTAAGAATGTATCACAACATGATATGTGGATAGATCTTATATATTGAGATATTGAAGAGAGAAATAAATGTTTTCTTTTTCCATTGATTTCAACGAGGGAGAAATAAGTGAAAAAATTTCATAACTTTTTAGAAAGGGGGACAAATCATCGAATAGTGCAACATTGGTACAATATTCTCTTGACAAGGGGAGAATAAGCAACAAAAATTAAAGGAGTTATTTGAAGGAGAAAATTTTGGTTTAGTCCTTGATTCATAAGGAAATATGCTTCTCAAGATCAAAGGGGTAGATTGAATGAATCAATGAAGTGTTTTTGACAGAGTTGTGCTATTGCCGTCAATGAATCTTATAAGATTATCTTATATGATTTGTAGCAATTGATGAGATCCACATTAGGTATACCTAGAGGGGTTAATTGTCACCTTTGTAGCATTATTAGTCTCTCTTTCTCACATTTAATTATATTATGGTCATATGTTGCTAGTGTAGATGGTGATTAAGGCTTGTCATACTTCGAATGCCTAATATGGTTTAAATGTAGGATAATCACAAAGATATTCCACTTTTGTTGAAAATTTTGTAATTAAATATCAGAGTAGACAGCAAGGAGATATTCTAAGAGGGTTTTCCACATCCTTAACTCCTAAAGGCATCCAAGGGATCCTCGATATTCCCTCAAACAGCTCAAAATCAAAGGCAGCAAAGCAAGTGGGAAATCAAGTGCACCAAAGCTCCACTTCTCTTGCAATCAAAGGGGACACATCACCTAATTTTTAGGGATTTTTTGGTAGCTACCGTTTAGGTTAAATAGGGCAGAGCAAGAGCTCATTAGGATTCGAACTTTGAAGGAAGCTAGTAGACTCTTAGATCTTGTAATAGGTTTTTGAGACTTTTATCATTATTTAATGAGACTATTTTCTGCAATAAGATTAGTATTTAGATTGACCTTCATTGATTTAGTTTTATAGGCTAGGCTTGTGGGTTAGGGCCCAATCCTTTGGCCTTAGTCTCTCTCTAGTTTATTCATATTTATCTTTATGCCATTGTATCTAGTTTTCTTTATGATTTTTAGCTAGTTTGTTTACATTTCTATTTTTGTTTTTAGTTTGCTTCATTTTATCATTGTTGTAGCATAGATATTGGTACAAAAGCATATAAAATCAAAAATTTGTGTGTCAAATCCTCCCTTTCTCATCTCTTCCATTGGAGCTTCAGGAGGGAAAATCTTCACTGCAGGCCCAAATTTCTCTTTAGTTTATGATTTCTTGGAAATAATAGATAGTTGTTGTAGTGTCATGAACAAGTTGAGAATATTGAGTTAGATTTATGTTTGAATGCTTAAGTAGGTTTTCTTGTCAAATTCAAATCATCATTTCCATTTTCTTCATCATAGATTTTCGTATTGTTTGTTGGATAAACAAGTAGTTTTCTTGTAGGTTCAAGTAGCATAGTAAAGGAGGAATTCACTAGCACCCCTGGTTTCATTTATCACCTTTAATTGGCCTTCTTTCAACCAAATCGCCTTCAGCCATGTTTTTGAGATTTTCACCTTCACACTATGAGCAACCCTAGAAGTGCAAGACAATATTTGCAAGAGGCTATGAGCTTGGCCACGGGGTTGGACACCTTCTGTCCATCCAAGAACACCTTCATTCCACCTCCCCTACACTTTTCTCCATCATTTTTGGCTGTAGATTTCCCTCGGCCTGTTTCCTATAGCAATTCGGGACTTTCCTGTAGCATTACAGGAAGCCTATAGTAGACCCTTTAGTAGCACCATTTAGCCTTACCTTCATCCCATAAATCATCACCAACCTCATCTGGACCTTCCATAACCATCAAGACACCTTCATCCCTACATCCATGAGTTCAAGACCTTCCTAAGCCACCTTAATTCCTTCTCCTCCTTATTGCAAAACAATGCATTTACAAACATAATTAGGTCACGATTAGATCCATGATTAAAATAATGAAGTATTTATAGTGTGTTTAGCCATTTGTCCTAGCAATGTGTGATTATATTATCCTTCTTTCTGCAATTTCAATTCAACACTTTCCTTCATGAATGTTGCCTAGTTTGCTTATATTTCTTGCCATAGCCTACATTGTGGATTGCTTTCTTTGCATAATAGATAGATGTATCTTCTTTCTTTATAATATTCCTTTTATTGTTGATAGAGTAATGGTTTTGAATCTCTTGTAGTTCTAGGTCTAATTCCGAAGTGTGACAGACTTCACTCAAAAACCCTAGAAATAACACCCTTTCAGAGGACTCAGAAGAGGATGACATGAGTAGAATGCATCTGTTGTGTATATAGCACTGTCACCTCCAAGTTTGTATGAACCCGGGCTGATAAAGTAAAGTAGAGTAGCTCTGGGATTTGCAGCACGCTGGTGCAATTCCAAGGCTCACCACTTTTTGGCGTCGTTGTTGGGGAGGTTTCTAAGTAGATGCTTTGATTCTATCTTAGCACTCTTTTATGCTTTTATTTTACATGCAGTTTCAAATATATTGAAAAAAATGATTTTCATGCCTCGTAGGAGTAGGGATAATCAACAATTTTTTTTACCAAAAACCACCACATTCCCACACTGTCACCCTTCACTCTTCTTCAGTGACTGTGAGGTTGAACACACCATAGGTGAGCCCTTTGAAAACTTTGAAGAACCTATTGGAGAAGAAGAAGAACTTGTTTCACCAGAGGAACCTACTTCACCAATCTAAGCCAAGGCTGAGACTGGCACCCAAGGAGTCTTTTCCATTGGAGAGACTGATGGGGAAAATAATATGAAGAACGTCAGCCCCTCAACCCTTCCATATTTCCATGGACTTACCTCTAACGACCCTAACACCTTCATGTTTGAATTTTTTGTTGTCTGCAAGACCTATGACTATGCCTAGGATGATCAAAAGATAAAGCTATTCCAATCTACCGTCAAGGATGCAGCCTTGCGCTGGTTCATGGGTCTACCTAGAAACAACACTACCACCTGGGCACAGATGCAAGAGGCATTTAACAACAATTAGAGGGACTATTGTAGGTACAAGGAAACTAAAGAGGAAATATTTAGGATGAATCTAGGGCCTGAAGAATCCCTAGAAGATTATGAGGAAAGATTCCAATTAAATTACAAAAGAGCCAACCTTGATCTTAGATCACTTCAACTTGTACTTCTCTGAGGGATTAGGGAGGATGTAATATAAACCATCAATATGTTATCAGGAGGATATATCTACTAGCTAACTTATGAGGACATCAAAAATATCTTCAGGAACCATTCTGGGGAAGTTAGGAATAAAGGTAGAGCTAGCCAGAGTCTAGCCAATACCCATTCCTCTTCCACCTCCATAAAGCATGATATTGGAAATATGTTGGAGGACTTCAAATGGACACAATGAAGATCAAGAGGAAGCAAGAAGAAGCAGAAAGAGCCTTGGATGTATTCTACCCTAGATGTACTGGAAAACACCCTAAGAATGAATGTACATTGAATTTAATAGAGGTTTTCTTAGTCTGTGAGGAGAATCATGCAACAGATAAGTTTCCTTCCTTACCTGGACTCAAAGTAGTATATCAATGTGGGGAAGTAGGACTAGAGAAACTCTATTTCATCAATAAGAGAAGGCTTCAAATCCCTCAGTCGTATCGACAGGGTATGAAAGGTCCAACTTACTCCTATTATCACAACAATTAGAGTGCACCAATGCAGTATTGGTACACCTGCACTCTTCCATCAAGGCCTTACAACCCTCCATATCATCGTCAACCAGTAAACCAACCATTTTAGCAGTATAGTTCTCAACCACCTCAGTGGAGCAACCCATCACAAGGGTGGAGGCCTCAACATAATTAGCCAACTGCTCTACTACCTCCACCCCAACCTCAACCTCATCTCACTCATTCTACTCCACCCAAGCTGCCTCAGATGCTTGCACAGCCCAATCCAAACACAAACAACAAGCAAGTGCAACAGGTTTACATGGGGAGACATCATATCCATCTTATGTTGTGGAGATACATGAGATGAATCTCAGGTCAGGAAGAGTAATATCAAACAACCATCCTCCATATCTACCTGCAGAGGTTGAGGATGAAAATGAAGGAATTCACACTAAGATACAACAACCTCCTTTTCTTGAGCGTCTATAGTCAGCACAACCTAGAGAAAACTGAACTTTTGGGAGAACTAAAACATTTGTGTGTAAAAATACCCCTTCTCTTGGCCATTAAGGATGTACCTATTTACAATAGGATCATCAAGTAAAATTTCTTTAAGAAACCTGGGATAAAGAAGAAATATACCCCCACCATCAATGTAGTAGGGTAGTTGTCCGACTTAATGTCGGGAAGGGTGATATTCCAGGACTACCTAGACCCTGGTAGTACAATTGTAGATGTGCACATAGATGGTTTCATAGTCCCCGACACTCTGATAGATCTCGAGGCTGCCATCAATGTAATGACCAAGAAAAATATTCTTAAACTCAACCTCCAAGGGACTTTGAGGAAAACCACAACAGTTCTGCAACTTGTAGATCGGTCCACAGTAGCTTTGGAATAAATTTTTGAGGATGTTATGGTTTCAATTGAATCTTGTAAATACCCTACATATTTCTTGGTTCTCTAGCCAAAAGCCAAGTTCAATGGTATCCTCTCATTTTATGGATACCTTGGTTAGCCATTTTCAATTCTTATATCAGTTTTCAGGCTACAAAACATGACTATCAAGAATGGGACCTTGTCTAAACAACTTGTATTATATCCTCCAGCCCATCCTTCCATTGACCATGATCAACCTTTATGGTTGGAGGATGAAGAAGAAGAAGATGAATTATAAAACACTACACCCTACCCCATTTGTACCATAGACACAGTTATTAGAGTGGGGCAGCTTGATGAAGATGAATTCATTGACCAAATCATTTAAAACTATTCCCCCACTTACATTCCACTTGAAAATCTAGTCAAAGAGTCTGAAAGCCACCGTTGGATGGAACTGCACTCAGTTGATTCAACCTCTGAAACCACCAAGTGTAGAAATTTATTAATACTGATGTATTACTAGATTCTCATGATCTAAAAAATTAATCTTATGTTAAATACAAAATCCTTCCACTTAGTTCTTTGCAGAAACTAAATTTCCAATTGCAAATACATGTGAAGCAAATCAATCGCACATAAACACATTTCTTTGATGCGAAATATTAAAGCTAAAAACCCAAAATATCATATATTATGTATATTAATGGAATCATGTAATAATCTCATACAAAGCTTAGTACATCAAGCTATCATTACAATCAACAATCATTACACACTGTCATGCAAAAATTCTCATATCTATGCACCAATTTCTTGCTTCTTGACAACCTGCCTCCACTGCTCAATCCCTACTGAAGAAGACCCTTGAATGAATTCGAATTAGCCTTGCCTTGAATGTGAAATCCTCATTGGCATCTCTAATGTGTGTCATATGCATTGAATGCATCACTATAGTCAAAACAGATAGTCCATCTCACCCTTTCACCTATCTCTTCACTGGGTCTCCACTGGAATTGACATGCTAGTTAGTTGTTGTATTTGTTCAATTGTTAGTGAGTTATTAGTTGTGAATTAATTAACTAGTTAATTCACTAAACTCTCACTAGTGTATCTTCAGTTAGACTAGATACAACTAGCTCAACTGAGTTTAACTCACTTAACCGAGTTAAACTAAATAACAACTCCCATAACTACTCTTCCAACTCTATCACAACTTTTCCACTTCAGTTCTAACTGAGTCCTCCATGCATGGCCACTAATAACCCTAGGAATTGCGTAATTACTTTAGCCCACTAATTTGCCAAATCTATTCACTGAAATAAAGTGCTCCAATAGAATAAGTTGATATTTATTGTCGGATTATTATTAAGGGCTAATAATAATCGACATGCATCTATATTTAGATTAACAATCTATAAATAGACTTCGCCCAATATTCTAAAAATATAATTTCATCTATTTTTCACATTTGACCAACCGTCTAAAAATAGCATCCTGCAACTTATATAATATGCTCACCATCTCTAAAAATAGACATACACCTAAAAATAGCCTACGGGCCCCACTTAGTGAAGGTGCTTACTTTTCACTAAGCTCATCATCTTGTTGAATATCAACACTCCCTCGCAACAAGATAGGGATTATCCTTCACCCCGATCCTACCTCTATGATATTTGAATTTTCTCCTGCTAAGTGCCTTCGTCAGAATATCTACATCCTGATCTTTCGTAGGAATGCACTGAAACAACATGATCTTCCGCTGCACACAATCTCTGATATGATGATACCGGATATCAATATGTTTATATCTATCATTAAACACAAGATTACTCGAGAGTTTAATGCAACTCTAATTATCACAATGTATCAATGTAGGATCTAAATGAGAACCGAACAAAACAAACAGGATCTTCCTCATCCAAATAGCCTCACATGCAGCTTGACTTGCTACCATGTATTCTGCTTCCACTGAACTGAGTGCCACAGATATTTGTTTCCTTTTGTACCAAGAAACTGTTGTAGATCCAATACTGGAAACCCCTCCTGATGTGCTCTTTCTATCTGTTGGGCTGCCTGCCCAATCTGCATCCATGAAGCCATGCAACTTCACCTCATCTATCTATCTGTGCCATAAACCATACTCAAATGTGCCCCTGAGATATCTCAAGACATGCTTTCCTGCCTTCCGAAAGAGCTTGGTAGGCTTAACCATCGCTTGACTAAGCTGGTTCACCGCATAGCATATGTTTGGTCTTGTATTAACTAAATACATGAGCGAACCCACCAACTGTCGATAGAAAGTAGCATCCACTACCTCTGTCGATGTAGCATCCTCTTTCCTCCAATTTCCTGGAAGAGGAGTATCCATGGGCTTGCAGTCCTCCATGTGAAACTTACCAAGTATCTCCTGAGAATGCTTGCCTTGAGACACAAACAGTTCACCTTCTCGCTGCCATATTTCTAATCCAAGGAAATAATGAAGGAGGCCTAAATCCTTCATCTCAAACTCCTTTACAAGATCTGCATTGCATGAGTGTATCAAATGCTCATCACCCATTAGTATTAAATCATCAACATAAAGAAAAATGATTAAAATCTTACCCTCCACCACCATTTGGTACAGTTTTTCATCCGCCTCACTCTTGGTGAAGCCAAGTCCGGTGAAATAGATGTTGAACCGTGTATACCAAGCACATGGTGCTTACTTTAGCCCATACAACGCTATTTTGAGTCTGCACACATGTGACTCACTGCTGAAGATCTCAAATCCTTTAGGCTGATTAATGTACACTTCTTCCTCAATGATCCCATTAAGGAACACAGTCTTCACATCCATCTGATGAATGTGCAAACCCATCTGCACTAAGACAGAAAGGATGGTCCTTATGGAAGAATACCGTGCGACAGGTGCAAAGGTTTCTTCATAATCAATCCCCTCAATCTGTGAGAAGCCTTGGGAAATAAATCTTGCCTTATACATCTCGACGCTCCCATCAACAGCTTGCTTTACCTTGTAGATCCATCTTGAACCTACCACTGATTTACCAACTGGCCTTGGAATAATCTCCCAAGCATTGTTTCTGACAATGGAGTCATACTCCTCCACCATGGAATCTACCCATGTGGACTCCTGCACTACTTCTTCAAAAGAAGATGGCTCTGTCATGATACACTTTCTCATGAGAGCCATATATCTAGTAAATCGGTCACATGACTGTCTCTGACTGCGTTGTGATGTAGGGACTCCTACATTATGTGCCACATCAAGCTTCAGTCTCTCAGTTTCTATGGTATGCTTTCTGTCTGTTCTGATGTTTCGTTATGCATGAGTGGACTCCTCCACTCCATGAATATCCTCCTGTGGCAGATCCACATCTAGAGGCTCATCTTTGGGAACAAGAAGTTCCTCCTTTGCATGCAAGTGTAACTCCCTCTCAAGCGAAAACTTCATGGCTTTCACCTCATTGAATTTTATATTCCGTCTCACCACAGTCATTCGACTATTTGGAAAATACACACGATAATTATGGGGTGTTTATGTGTACCCCTAAAATATCCCAACATCTACAGTTGGGTCCAGCTTCTTCCTGGCATCCTTTGTCACATGAATGTAAACAAATGAGCCAAAAATTTTCAAATGATAAATATCAGGCTTCTTACCAATAAAAGCTTCTTCAGGTGTACTCATGCCAATTACTCTATGAGGACAATGGTTTTTCACATAAACCATAGTGTTGCATGCTTCCGCCCACAAGTGCATTGGTAGGCCCTAGTCATGCAGCACCCACGATAATTCTATTCTTCCTGTCCGCGACCCTATTATGTTGTGGGTTATGAGGCGCTATGAGTTCTCTTAGAATTCCTTCTTTGCTACATAAGTCTTTGAATTTGTTCGAGATATATTCATCACCATTATCGCTCCGCAGAGCCTTCACTTGATTCCCCGACTTCTTCTCCACCAATGCTTTAAACTCACAGAACTTTGAGAATGTTTCTCTCTTCTTCTGCATGAAGAAGATCCAACATATACGAGAATAGTCATCAACAAATATAACATAATACATGTGTTTTTCTATTGAAGCAAACGAGAAATTTCCACACACGTCTGTGTGAATTCTCTCCAGGATCACCGAAGCACGGTTCTCCTTCTCATGAAAGGTGGTCTTCACAAACTTACCCATAGTACATCCCTTGCACTGATCTGACTGTGCAAGAGTACCATCGGGAAGTCCAGTTGAAATCAGCTGCAAAATCTTCAAGGCGCCATGGTGAAGATGGCCCAATCTCCTGTGCCATAATTTTCCCTCATCCCGTTTCACCACTTATTCTACTTTGTCCATCATTGCAGCACAGCCATATACCTCCAGCTTGTAGAGATTCTTAACTCGAATCCGTATCCTCTTGGTTTGACCCATTATTTAATGTCGCAAGAAAGCTTTTCCCTCGCTCAAAACAGCGTCATAACCTCTGTCCTCCAACATAGCAACCGATACCAAGTTCTTCTTCAGACCTGGAACATGCATAACATCTTTCAACATAAATGGTTTACCTGACTCCCTCTCAAAGGTAATGGTTCCAATTCTGGTCGCACTTTATCTACCATCGTCGCCCATCTCTATATGCATTTGGAGATCCTTCTCCTCCAAGTCACTAAACAACTCCTTGTCTCCCGTCATATGGAAGGAAGCACCACTATCAAGATACCACACCGATCCCATTGCACTTGAAACCAAGAATTTGATCAAAGAGAAATCAAGTTCAAATTGCAAGGCTAAGCCTCACCCACTGTAGCTCCAACAACATTCTTGTTCTTCTTTTTCTGTGGGCAGTTAGTGGCGAGATGCCCATGTTCGTGACAGTGAAAACACTTCACTTTGGACAAATCTAGCTTCTTTCCTTTAGCCTTGGATTTTGGATGAGATTTCTTCCCCTTCCCTTTCCTTGCTTTGGCAGCTAAAGTGAAATTCTCTTCATCATCATTCTTCGATGAAGAGCCATCCCTTGTATTCCGCCTTATCTCCTCCTACACAAGATCTGACCAAAGTCGCTCCCAACCCGATAGTTTCTCCCGTCCATTGACAAAGTCTTCGTGGTTATGCTAACTCTTCAAAAGTCCAAGGAGAGCCAAGCCCACCAAGTCATCATCTACAACTGTAATTCCCACACTCCCCATCTCATCCCTACATTGGACAAACTTCGTGAGACATTTTGGGATACTATCACCCTTCTCTATTTTGATTTTTCTGAGCTTATCTTTCAGTGCCAACTTTCCAGTCAAAGTCTTCCACATTGAAAATGGAGTGGCTTTCCCATGAAGGCTTGACACAATATGGTATTTCACACCTTCCAACAGAATTCTTCTTGTCTTTGCTACCTTCTTTTTCCATGCGTCAAGTACTGCAACATCACTAGAAGTAGCCTTAGGAACATCGCTATCAATGAACTCCTTCAGTCCATTATCTTCAAGCACCGCCTCCATCCTGTCCTTCCAGGAAAAGTAATTCAGGCTACCCTCAATGGCATACTCCAATCACAACCCATTGAAAGACATTTCAATGAATACTCAACTGTCGCACCAAGAAATTTCTGCAGCAAATTTGAATTGTCCACCGACACAAAACTAAACACCTCTTCACAATTTCAATCTCCAGTGATTAAAACTTCTCTGATACCATGTAGAAATTTATTAATAATGATGTATTAATGGATTATTCTAATCTAACAAATTAATCTTATGTTAAATACATAATCCTTCAACTTAATTCTTTGCGGAAATTAAATCGCCAATTGCAAACACATGTGAAGCAAATCAATCGCACATAAACATAGTTGTTTAACAGGAAAGCTTAAAGATAAAAATCCCAACTATCATAGATTATGTATATAAATGGAATCATGTAATAATATCATACAAATCTTAGTAAATCAATCTCTCAGTACAATCAACAATCATTACACACTGTCATGCAAAAATTTTCATATCTATGCACCAATTTCTTGCCTCCTCATAGCCTGCCTCCACTGCACAATCCCTGTTGAAGAAGACCCCTGAATGAATTCGAATTGGCCTTTCCTTGACTGCAAAATCCTCATTGGAATCTCCAATGTGTGTCATATGCATTGAATGCATCACTATAGTCACAACAGATAGTCCATCTCACCCTTTCACCTATCTCTCCATTGGGTCTCCACTGGATCTAGCATGCAAGTAGTTAACTGATGTATTTGTTTAATTTTTAGTGAGTTATTAGTTGTGAATTAATTAACTAATTAATTCACTAAAATCTCACTAGTGTATCTTCAGTTAAACTAGATACAACTAGCTCAACTGAGTTTAACTCACTTAACTAAGTTAAACTAAATAACAACTCCCATAATTAATCTTCCAACTATGTCACAACTTTTCCACTTCAGTTCTAACTGAGTCCTCCATGCATGAGCCACCAGTAACCATAGGAATTGTGTAATTCCTTCAGCCCACTGATTTTTCAAATCTATTCACTGAAATAAAGTTCTCCAAGAGAATAAGTTGATATTTATTGTCGGATTATTATTAAGGGCTAATAATAATCGACATGCATCTATATTTAGATTGACGATCTATAAATAGACTTCACACAATATTCTAAAAATAAAATTTCATCCATTTTTTACATTTGACCAACCATCTACAAATAGCATCTTGCAACTTATATAATATTGTCACCATGTCTAGAAATAGACATACACCTAAAAATATCCTGCGGGCCCCACTTAGTGAAGGTGCTTACTTTTCACTAAGCTCATCATCTTGTTGAATATCAACACCAAGGCTGTGGAATTTGGCCCATCAAAATCTCTGAAAAATTAACTCAAACCTCTCATATAGAGAAGAAGAGAAACTATGCTAGCTTTTAAAAGAAAACCTAGATGCATTTTCTTGGGACTACAAGGACAAGAAAGGGGTGCATCCCTTAGTGTGCACACATCATATTTACATTAAATAAGGGTGCAAGCCTATGCACCAACCCCAAAGAAGGATGAAATTAGATCTAAAGGAAATAGTTAAGGAAGAACTGCATAAATTATTGGATGCAAGTTTCATCCATCCTATATCAGATAGTGAGTGGGTATCTCCTATTGTCTCAGTCCTGAAGAAGAATAGAAAATGGAAATTTTTTGTTTATTATCGGGAAATCAACAAAGCCACCAAGAAGGACCATTTATCTTTTCCATTTATAGATCAAATTTTCGATGGAATTGCAGGGAAAAAATTATTTTCTTTCCTAGATGGGTTAAATCGGTATAACCAGATCCAAATTAGCCCTGAAGACCAAGAAAACACAACTTTCACATGTCCTTGGGGTACCTTCGCTTACCGAGTCCTACCCTTTGGGTTGTGGAATGCCCCAACTTCTTTCCAAAGATATGTCTTGAACATTTTCTCTAAGCTAGTCAATGACTTAGTTGAAATCTACATGGGGAGGACTTCCAAGAAGCTCTCTCAAATTTGGGAAAAGTGCTAAGAAGGTGCATTGAGATGCATCTCTCCCTGGGCCCCAAAAAGTGTGAATTCTTAAAAATATTAGGAGTATTATTGGGCCACTCAATATTACAAGCAGGAATATAGGTGGGCCCGAAAAAAATCACCATCATCAAGAGAGTTTACTTCTCCTCAAAAGCAGAGAGATGTTAAAAGTTTCTTAGGTTTAGCTGGTTACTACAAAAGGTTCATCAAATACTTCAACAAATTAGCTTCACAATTATTTTCTTTTTTGGAAAAAGACTCTGAGTTTACCTGGTCCATTCTCTGTAAAGAAGCTTTGCCGCATTAGAAAGTTGTGGGCAAAATTTTGGGGAAGTTAGAAGACAAAATACCTTATGCAATCTATTTCATTAGTAAGAACTTGTCCAAGGTTGAACTCAATTATATTGTCACAGAAAAGGAATTGTTAGCCATCGTCCATGCCTTAAACAAATTTAGACATTATATCACTGGTTATCAAACATTTGTGCACACTGAACATGCAACCATGAAATATTTAATGAATAAACCTGATGTTAATGCTAGAATAATTATATGGTTGTTGTTATTACAGCAGTTTGATCTAACCATCTTTCATAAACCTGGGAAGGAGAATGTTGTTGTAGATTTTTTTATCTAGGTTAGCTCTACCTGCAGATGAGGAAGGAATGGTGGATGACCAAATTCCGGATGAACACCTATTTGCGATCTCAGCACTCTCTCTGTGGTTTGATGACATAGCTAACTACTTGGTTGCTGATAATTTCCCTCCAAACCTCTCATTGAAGCAGAAAAGAAATATCATCAGAAAAAGTGCCCCTTTCACCCGGATTGGTGGAAATCTCTTCAATATTGGCCCTCACAAAATTCTCACGAGATGTGTGAGGGAGGAAGAATTTTTTGACATCATCTGTGCATGTCATGATAGTCCTTATGGAGGCCACTTTACTGCAAAAAAACAACCTTCAAATCTTTGCAGGCAAATTACTATTGGCCTACCCTTCACCAAGATGCTAGGAGATACACTAGTATGTGTGACTAATGCCAAAGGATGGGGAAACCTACATAGAGGTATGAGATGCGTTTGCACCCTAAGGTGGCTCTAGAGCCATTTGAAAAGTCGGGCATGGACTTCATTGGACCCATTGATCCACCATCCGAGAAAAAAAAGTATATCATAGTTTTCACTAACTACCTAACAAAGTTGGATAAAACAAAGGCTATAATGGTAGAAATTAAGGAGAAGGTAGAATAATTTCTAATAGGGAATGTATTCTACAATTTTTAATACCCTAGAGGTAATCACTGATAAGGGGGCTCAATTCGCATCTCATCTCATTGAAAACCTTCTAAGGAGGCACATGATAAAGCATAATACTTCCACTGCCTACCATCCTCAAGTGAATGGCCAAGTGGAAGTGACCAATAGAGCCTTGGAGAATATCCTAACCAAGGTTGTGAGAAGCAGCAGAAAATATTGGGTAGACAGATTGGTAGAAGCCACTTGGGCCTACAATACCACTTGGAAGACAACAACAGGGTTCACTCCTTATGACCTGTTCTATGGGAAGAAAGCTTTTCTTTCAATTGAGTTTGAGTTCAACACCTTGAGGATGGCAGCTGAGTTAGACCTATATATCACAAAGGCCCAACAAGAAAGGTTGTTGCAATTAAATGGCTTGGATGAGTTCAGGATGCAGACACTCCTTCACACAAAAGTGATTCAGTTGAAAAGGAAGGTCTAGCATGACAAGAATATTAAAGAGAATACCTTTCAAGAAGGAGATTGGGCACTATTGTATGACTCAAGGTTCAAGGATTTCAAAGGAAAATTAATGAAAATATGGCTGGGACCTTAAAAAGTAGAAAAATTCTATGATAATGGTGCAGTTCAAATCAATACCATAGATGAGGAGGGGATTCCCCTACTTGTCAATGGTTATAGGCTCAAATTTTACAAAAATCCCTTGTCTAGGGTTGAGTTTATAAATTCTATAAATAGGGAGGTGTATGTCACTGGAAACTCCATAGTTTTTAGTACCTCCCCATCCTAGAAAAAAATAAAATGAAAAACAAAGAGGCATGGGTGAAAACCTTTTTGAGGCGCCCAAGTCCAACTCCAGGGTTGAAAACCTCCATTAGGTAATCCCAAAGAAAAAAAAAACAAAGAATAAAAGATCCTTGGGTGAAAAAATCCTTGAGGTGCCCAAGGCAGGTTTTTGGTTTGAAAATCTCTGTGGAGGCAAATCACCTACCTTTAAAAAAATAAAGATAAAAAGAAAGAGAAAATAAACAAAAAGAAAAAGAGAAAAATGATACCTATTCACTCACTTGTTTTTTTGTTTTGCAGGTTGTTGATCAAAGGAGTTTTTAGATCCATGTGAGCAGTTTCTTCCTCTATTCTCTCTCCTCTTCTTACACACTCCATGGACAACTACAGCATGCACCCTGATAGAACTATAAATGTTAATAGTATGACTACCATTGTATAACTATTTTTGAATTTTTCTTGTTCCCTAGCCTGTGTCAAAGTTCTTGTCACCTTCAATAAAAGCCAAAAAAGAGTCTCAAAACCAAAATACTTTTAAGTTGTATAGGTGGTATTAGTGTCTCAGGTTTATAAAAAAGAAGAAGAAGTTAAAAGCACTATTTTAACTTAGGTTAGTGTCGAAGCTATTGGTCATTTTTGTAATAGAATTATAGCTTCTCTTTGTGGGATAATAACTACCTCTGTTTAAGTTTCATTGGTAACACAGTGATATAATTAAGGGCATTTGTTTATCGAAATTGAAGGTCACATTAATAACACAGTGAAAAGGGCGACTATTTCTCTGAAATTTGGTTACATTGCAACATAGAGATAAAGGCAGTTATTTCTCTGAAACTGAATAAGGAGCTGCAAGGAGCTGAAATTAATTTAAAAGAGGAATTTATCAGGTGAAAAGATAATGCTCTTTGAATGTTGAAGGTCTGCTTAAACAAGAGGTATTACCTTGATGAAAGGTGTCCATTGGAGGATTTATTAAAAGGAGTCAGCAACCCAAATAAGGTAGATATTTTTTTTATAGAAAATTTGGTTTTACAAGCAAACCCAGTAAGTAGCTATTACCTGGAAAATTTGTGCAAGGATCATTTTTCAGAGAAAAGATCATTCTCCTTTGAAATTAATTAAATATATTCTATGTTATGAGATATTATTATAATTAAAAAGGGTAATTATTTCGAAACTAGAATTAATATTATAAAGGAGTGATTATGTTGTTGGTGGAGCTAACCTATAGCTATTCATTAAGCTCAAGCATAGATCATGGTACAAAGTATCAATTATTAAATGATGCAGTGGAGTGTTATGAGTTATGGGGTGACTCGGTGCCCATATTTGAATCATTTCAAATCATGCCATTACACCATATCGTGATTAAGGGCACATATTTATAAGTTTAGACTCACTAGTCTTATGATCGAGGTTTTCTGTGGAGGTTACAACTAACCGAGTCACATCCTCCAACAACAAGTTTATCATTCTCAAGCAAGAAATTAGGGTTGTATGTAGGGTTCTGTATCTAGTTTGAGCAGCTGTGCATACAGGAGAGGTACAAACATTTTGGTTTAATCAACAAACGCGACTATCTATAGGATTTATGATCATAGCTGCCTTTTGCAGAAAATCTGGTTTTATCAGCAAACCCAGAAGGCAACTATTATTTCCTTAGTTTTTGTATAAAAGAAGCATCAATAGTCTAGCTTCGAAATCCAAAGGAGGTCACTGATGAAGAATGTTCCAAATTCTACCATTCTTTGGCAAAGGATTTTAGTGAGGAAAAAGGGAAAGATAGTTGATGTAGGTTGTAGTGAAGATGTGACATGCAGTTCAAATGTAGTTTCTAGCCCTTCTATGGGAAAACCAGTGGATGAAGTGGAGGTAGCATCCAAGGATGGGTACCAGACTGCAAATAAGAAGAGAAGCTACAAAAGGAAAGACCTAAAGGGTTTTTTATATGTCCTTTAATATCATTTTTTGGTTTTAACTTTTGAAGACAATGCTGCTAGCAATATTTTATTATCATGCTTAGTTTTGTTGTTGAGATTGAGACTCACAGTTTACTGTGTCAGGATATTTTTAGCCATTTCTAGGAAAAGAACTATCTGTTTAACAGATAGCTAGTTTTCTCAGAAATTTGAATGCAACAGAGAAAGAACTATCTTTTCAATAGGTAGGTATTTTCCCAAAATTTATAAAAGGTAGAATTAGAGCTTGAACAACAAATGTCCGAGCATTTTAAAGACAAAAATTCAGCCAAATAGATGAATTTTGTATTCCAAGTGGTTGATTTTTTTTTTTTTTCAATCGACATAGGTGGCATATTTGACCCAGATTCCAAGGAAGATCATAAGTAGCAGTTCATCGAATAATTTCCAAATTTTAAGGGAATAATTGGTGCAAGTGGCAGTCAGTTCCACATTTTCTGCACCAATTGGATATCACGAATTTTAAGGAGGTAGATCAGCAAAGGTGGCAGTCAAAACAAAGTTAGTTTCATACTAAAAAGGATTCGATACCTTTTCTTAAGAAACAATTCCAATGCTTATGCAAGTTCATTTATTGGAATGTCTATTTTTAGTTTGTTTTATTAATCGGTATTCCTAAGACTTTGTAACAATAGGTTTTGCAAGGCTCTATTTAAGAGTCCAGTTTGTCTGTAAAAAAGGGAGAGGGTGGATGGCACAGTGGCCGAGTTCCCTATTGCGGATTCTCATGTCATTCCTGAACAATGTACTATTGAACACATAATATATTCCAATTACACTCTTGAGCATTCAAAATAATATGGTGTGTGTATTTTCCTTATGTGTTTCCATATCTCATATCTTCATTTCCGGACTGTGATATATGTATATTGTCTCATGTTTTGGTTAGCCTTATGATATAGCAGTACACGATTATCAATTTTTATCAGTCTTGTTCTAAAATATTTCTTAATAATATGTGTATGGTAAGCATGTTCATAAGAATTCCCTATGAAAGAAATATTTTAGATGTATGATGAGATTCTTTCAAGTCTTGTGAAATCTTTCTTTCATTAATGCATTTCAGGTCTGGAATCCATTGTTATCTTTTCATCTACACAGTGGACTTCTATCCTATAGACCCACTGTCTTTCTTCTATTCTTCTAACTATTTGAATACAAACTCAACCTTGCTACCACATCATATATCAGTGCCCTTATATGTGTCAGAATATTTTATTTGTTTCAAGTTCCATTCAAAGTGCTTAAGATCCAACCACTTTCCAAAAAATCAAATCCAAACTATAAGAATATCCCTCGAGCTTAAGATTTTTTTGGTCAGGCACTTGATGTAGTCCAAGTGCTGAATCCGGCACTGACACACCCATTCACTCATTTCACCTTTAAAGTAGGCAAAAAACTCCATTTTTACTACTAAAAGTAATTGCTACAAGAAATTCCTAACAGCTACAGGATTCCTGTAGCAGTACATGAAACCCTCTAAATGCTACAGTGAAATAATTTACAAGGAAAATAGCTCTCGCAAAGGTTTCTAAACTTAAAAAAGGGCATTATGTTTTCTTTTTTTTCCTATACCTACGACTCCTAACCCTAACTTCACTCCATGCACAAGTATTGACTCGCTAAACCCTATGTTGCGCCACTAGCAGCTATATCATCTATCCCTTGGCATGAGACCTCTCCCCTTACCTCTCCATCACTCCACTAATTCCATCAATCCATCTATAACCTCCATAAACCATTTCCCTTGATATCCAATCAATCTAGAACCTTAATTAGTAGAGAGAAGACTCCTATAGGAAGTTGAAAAGTTTCCTGTAGCAATTTTGTATATGACACAACAAGGTCAAAATCTGAGGATAAGGTGATGAAGATGGCTTCAAAAGACCACCAACAGAATCTAGGAGAATGAAAACACTAGCCAAGGCACCTGAGGATCTCCATGCAACACCTGCAAGAAGAAAATAAATAAATAAAAAATTTAAGCAACTCACTCAGAAACAAGTTGCTCACTAAGAAAATAAAACAAAATATAAAAACACAACAAGAGAAAGATATCCATGGTTGTCACCAAACTCCATATCCCTGCACTAGATCATGTCTGCAACGCACCAGCAATAGGTAGGCTCAGGTATGGTCCTTCTCCTCTCTCTATGCACTCATATTGATAAAAAATGATTAACTGGGGTGGGACCAACGGTCCCAAAGAGAAAAACTCATGCCCAGTCCAAGTCAGTACTTCGCTCCAAATTTCATTAAGAGGCCATAGAGGTAAGTTCTAGATCATTATGTTGAGTTCATTTAAAATTTTGAGAGCATTGGGAGAAAGAGAAGTCATAGGAGCCATCGAAGAGCAAAGCATTGAGTCTAAGCCTGCATGCACCCTTGTGCTACAGGGTACAGTGAAGTGTTATAGGAAAATTCACAAGAATATCAACATGGATAAGAAGAGAAAATAATAGCCACTCTTGGGTGGTATTACCTCCTAAGACCACCATTAACAAGAAAATACACCAGAGGATAGAGGTAAGTGGTTTCCCCCCTCTAGAATTGCATTTTCTCCATGAAATTTATACACAGTCAATCATAAATTGGAAATTAAATGGTGAAATCTGAGTTTTTTTGAGACCATAATATCCAAGGCACATCTTCACAAGTAAATATTAAACATAAACCATTCTACCACCTTCCTATCACATCCACAAAATGGGATGGGGGTTTAACATATGGGAGCCCGTTGATATCAAAATAATAAGACTACACCCTCAAGTAATGGAGAGTTTTAGGAACCACTAGTGGTTAGGTTTCTTTGAGGTTATCTAGGGTTTTGGTGAGGAGATATCTCAAGAAATTTCAATGGCTTTTCAATCACACTCAAAGGAGAGAGCCACCACTGTGGTTAGAGGCCTATCTATCACACTTTCACTTGAACTAATCAGCAGAATCACCACTTTTCCCTTAGGATTCAAGTGGATTAAGGAAGATAGGATACCCAACACTGCAGCCAAGAAAAGATTATTTATTTCAGGAGAATACTTCATTGAGGAAAAGAAAGGAGGGAGGAGAGAAAGCCTTCCATACCCCTAGGATGAAGTATCCTTCCAAATCATGAAATTCATTTCCTGTGAGGCTGGGCTTAGTGTAGTCTATGAATACCATTTCATGTTGTTGAATGAACTTAGATTTCAAGGGGAAATCCCTCTAGAATAAATATTAAGAATCCCTCATTTCCTCTTGCACTCAATAATAGACATGAGAAAAAATGTGACGGAAAGTAAGTACCAACATTTGGCTCATCATGGCCTCATCAAACTGATAGTGAGTGATGCTATGAGAGGATTAAAAATCTATGTGTCTTGGTCCAGATTAATAGAAATGGATAGGTAAGCCTTCATAGCCACCCAAACTGGAAAAACCTCTACCTCTAGCCTTAGAGAGAGGGAAATAGAAGAATAAGAAGAGGGGGAGGCTAAAGAGACAGAAGGGGAAGATGAGGAAGAAGAAGAAGACATGGAGGTTGAAACAGAAAACACAAAAATATTAGAACCATATAAATGGAAAGAAAAAGAAAAATATGGAGATGAAACATATAAGGAAGAGAAGACAGAGGAGAAGGAAATATTGGACCCTATGCTAATCACTAATACTTCTCCTCAATGGACCAACATATCACATGAGATAACAGAGAAATAAGTGGTTGCTACCCTAAGGATTTTGAGCACACCAGTGAAATAAAAGAGGAAGAGACAAAAAACCATGTACTTTAGGACTAGAAAGAGTCAAAGGGTAAGGCAGGGGAAACCACAGACTCCAACCAAAAGCCCTATTACCATTGAGGAGTCACCCAAGAAGGATGATGAAATAAGGTTAGAAGAAGGAAAGGTTCAAGAGGTCACCTCACCTGTGAGAACCCCTGTGACCTACATAAGGAGACATTCATAAAGGTTGTCATCCCCTAAACATCTACTAGCCCCCATCAACCCTTAGAAGACATAATAGATGGAAAAACAAGCAAGAGAGGGTTTTCCATAGGAAAAAAAGGTTTTTTACAGGAATCTTTGTCTTTGCTAGAGGAAACTCCAGTAGGGTCAGAATCAGAGAAGGAAGCCTTGGATGAGGGAGAAAATACACGTAGGGGTGGGAAAGAGGCCCAATAAGTTGAGGAAAAAGCATAATATGGACGGAAAGATGCCAAAGGGAGGAATAGAAAGATAAAAAGGAAGAGCCTACCTCCCCAAACCATGTCCCCAAAGATATATCAGTAGTTTCACGCCCTAGCCCTCAACCAAATCTCAAATCATACCATACATTTAATGAAGGGGGAAGATTGATTCCTCAAAAGTTTTCAGTCCCTTTATTTTATCAGTTAGAACAAGAAAGAGCACACACTCATCATTGGATGAAAATTGCTACAAAAAATGGTGTTCATGACATAGGAATCATGGAGGAGAAGGTCACTGATTTGGGAAGGTATTTGTCTGATGTTAAGCTCAGATAATCCATGTTGAAAGAGAAGTTTCAGGAAGCCCAAACATAGAATTCAAGTTTGCGAGATCAACTTCCGAAAAAGACAAATAAATGGCCACCATGGAAGATTTGTGCATGGAGTCCATTCAACACATATACCCATCAAACTCCTATGCAATTTACCTCAAAGAACAGTGGATCCAATTTCAAATCAAGACACTAGCCTCTCATGGGTTCTTACGTTTTCAGAACTGCAAACAATTCATTGACTTTTGCAACCAATCATGCATGGTAGACAAGGAAAATATGGAATAATTCTACATGCACAATCTTGTGTTGATAGACTTGAACATTTGGGACCCTAACCCTAGAATGGGAGAGATGCAGTTGATGGAATTAGCCTCTTAGATGGTTAATGAGGAAGCAAAAACAAAAGAAGTAAAGAGGGTAATGAGGAGAGAAAACAGAGAGCCTCTACACATTAGGGAAAAACTATTCATCCCTATGGGAGTCATCATCAACCATATCAAGATAGAAAAATATGCCACACTTGCAGACAAGTACCTAAGCACACAAGCACAATCCATTGCCCATTTTTATGAATTTTCTAGGTTGTTGGGAGATGAATGTATAATGGCCAGTCAAAGGAGATGGAATGGCCTCCCATTCAGTCTCAGAAGCATGGAATAACACACCCCAAAGAGATTTAGGAGTTCTCTAGAAAGGACACCACTATACAAAATGGTTATAGAAGCAATGAAAATACAGTGGGTTGCCTTGAAACTCAGTCCACATTTGCTGCTGGGATTGGGTGATGGGAAATACTAAGAGGAGGAAAACTTTAAATGGGAAGAGGAAATAATTAATGTTGGGTTCTACCCTCTTGAAGGAACTTCTTCACTTCTTCCTTATGAGGTTAGAGGGGGAACTAAAGAACTAAAAGAGATGGAGAAGGAGGGCTAAGTTGCTCAGAGGATGAGCAACCATTTGGTAGGGGGATGAAGATGAGATCCATCATTAGGTATAATTGGAGGGGTTAATTGTCACCTTTCTAGCCGTATTAGTCTGTCTTTCTCACATTTAATTATATTAAGGTAATATGTTGCTAGTGTAGATGGTGATTAAGGCTTTTCATACTTCGAATGCCTAATATGGTTTAAATGAAATATAATCATGAATATATTCCACTTTTTTTGAATATTTTGCAATTAAATCTCGGATTAGACATCAAGGAGAGACTATAGGAGGGTTGTCCACCTCCTTAACTCCCAAAGGTAGCCAAGGGATCCTCGAGATTCACTCCAACAACTCGAAATCAAGTTCAACCAAACAAGTGGGAGATCAAGTGCACCAAAGCCCACTTCTCTTGCAGTCAAAGGGGACACATCACCTACTTTTTAGGGAGTTGTTGGTAGCTACCCTTTAGGTTAAATATGGCAGAGCAAGAGATCATTAGGATTCAAACTTTGAAGGAAGCTAGTAGACTCTTAGCTCTTGTAATAGGTTTTTGAGACTTTTATGATTATGTAATGAGACTATTTTCTGCAATAAGACGAGTATTCAGATTGTCCTTCACTGATTTAGCTTCAGAGGGCTAGGCTTGTGGGTTAGGGCCCAATCCATTGGCCTTAGTCTCTCACTTCTGTATTCATATTTATATTTATGCCATTGTAGCTAGTTTTCTTTATGAGATTTAGCTAGTTTGTTTACATTTCAATTTACTACTTTTAGTTTTCTTCATTTTATCCTTTTTGTAGTTAGGCTTGCATAGATCTTGGTACAGTAGGATGTAAAATCATAAAGTTGTGTGTCAAAGCCTCCCTTTAGCATCTCTTCCCTTGGAGCTTGAGGAGGGAAGATATTCACCACAAGCCCAAATTTTCTGTTCAGTTTATGATTTCGTGGAAATAATAGATAGGTTGTTGTAGTGTTATGAATAGGTTGAGAATATTCAACTAGATTTCTGTTTGAATTCTTAAGTAGGTTTTCTCGTCAAATTCAATTAATATTTTCCATCTTCATCATATATTTGCCAATTTTTGTTGCATGAACATGTAGTTTTATTGCAGGTTCAATTAGCACATCAGATGAGGACTTCACCAACACCCCTAGCTTCATTTATCACCTTTCATTAGCCTTCTTTCAACCAAATCTCCTTCAGCCCCATTTTTTAGATTTTAACCTTCACACCGTGAGCAACCCTAGAAGTGCAAGACGAGATTTGCAAGAGTTTCTGAGCTTGGCCAAGGGGTTATCCACCTTAAATCCATCCAAGTACACATTCATTCCACCTCCCCTACACTTTTCTCCATCATTTTTGGCCTCATATTGCCCTCAACCAGTTTCCTGTAGCAATTCAGGACTTTCCTATAACACTAGAGGAAACCCATAGCAGGCCCTGTAGTAGCACCATTTACCCTCAACTTTAGCTCAGAAACAATCACCAACCTCATATGGACCTGCCATAACCATAAATACACTTTCAACCCTGCATCCATGAGTTCAAGACCTTCATAAGCCTCCTTATCGCCTTCTCCTTCTTGCTGCAAAACAATGCATTTACAAGCATAATTAGGTCATGATTAGATTCATGATTAAAAACATGATATTTAAAGCATGAAGTAGTTAGAGTGTGTTTAGCCATTTGGCCCAAGAATGTGTGATTATATTAGCCTTAGTTCTGCAATTTCAATTCAACACTTTACTTAATGAATGTTGCCTAGTTTGCTTTTATTTCTTGCCATAGCTTACATTGTAGATTGCTTTCTTTGCAGAATAGTTAGATGTATATTCTTGATTTATAATAGTCCTTTTATTTTTGATAGAGTAATGGTTTTGAGTCTCTTATAGTTCTAGGTCTAATTCCGAAGTGTGACAAACTTCACTCAAAAACCCTAGAAATAGCACCTTTTGTAGGACTTAGAAGAGGATGACATGAGAAGAATGCATCTGCTGTGTATATAGCACTGACACCTCCAATTTTGTACTAAATTATGGTTGATAAAGTAAAGTAGAGTATCCTCTAAGAGTTGCATCACTCCTTGTGCAATAACAAGGCTCACCAAAGATGTTTAAGTGTTTCCATTAATGCCAATAGGGGATATTGTTAAAAAGTGTTGTCATTAGATGTCAAAGATCATTAATGTCACGGGTGGTTTCAGGTAAATTTTTAAAGAGATTTTTCATTGATGTCAAAGGTGGTATAAGATCAATGATTGAGCATATATTTGGAGCAAATTACGCTACAAAATTTTAGCTCAGATGCTCCTACAAAGTTCATAGTTGGATAACCCTCTGAAAGGTATTTACAATGGTATATGAAACTTATAAAAAATCCCAAGGATCAAGTATTTGAGGCATTTTTAAATTTAGGAAATTTTGGGTAGAGCATTGGAAGATGCACCAGGTGGACGTGTTTTGTGAAAATTTTCTATATTAATTTTTTTATGAAAATGGTGTTCAGACCTTCAAGGTTTTGGGTTGGTTTCAAAATGAAAAAAATAAATATTATTTAACATAAATAATAAGATATCCCCCAAATCGTTAAGGTGTTAGTCACAATCCACAGTTATGTGGGTAGAGGGCTACATGTCAGGTGCTTGAGGATTCGATGGTCTGTAGGTGAATTCAACGGAAGAATTTGCAAAGTTTTTTGTATTTGGTATTCCACTAAAGTTATAAGTGGAGTTAACAAAAATAAAGTGGCACTCACAAATTTTGCAGAGTATTTGACAATTTTTTCCATATTTCAAAGTTCGCTAAAGTTGGAGAAGCTCTTCTAAAACCTGTAATAAACTAGAAATGAATTTAAACAATAGTTAAACACAAAGAACACTCTAGAACAACATGAAGGGTATTAAATTGGATTGTTCACATGCAAAACTCAGATATAAACATGTTAAACAAAAAGTGAATAGAAATATAACAAAGTAATTAGATAATTGGTTGAGTTGAAGTAAACTAATTTTTTAAACTAAAATTAGTAGCTTAATTTATTTATAAGAAACAAATAATAAGAAAAATGTGTGTGCAATATGTATTAGAGTATGGATGGTACATGAGGTATATGAGGCGTGTGAAAGATTGCAAAGAATCTATTGGTAATTAAATGTGTTTTATCAATTGATGTAGGTGATTTAGTGATATTAATAAAGAATCTATTTATGCAAATAAGGCATTGATTATGAGGAAGATGTGCTAATAGAGGATGTGTATGACAACATGAGATTTTTAATAGAGAGAAGAAATATTTTAATGATCATGCATGTGTGGATCCAGTCTAAAAATGTATGATATAGTGGTCTAGAGGTTCAACAAGTTGGTGCCTGTAAATATGGAATTTGGTGCTTACATCTAAGTGGGTGTCTGAAGAATATATTGGGGGTTGGTATCTCCACAAGTGGGATTCAATTGTAACCTGATCATATTTATACAAAAAGGGAGTGAGTGCTTCCTACTAGTGTGTGCTAGAAAAACGCATCATGGAGTTGGTGCTTCCTACAAGTTGGTGCTTCTGGATAAATTAGGAAGTGGTTGCTTCCTTCTAGTTGGTGCCAAATAATATACTGTAACAATAATTTGGAGCTTTTATTTATAAAATGAATTATAAAGAACATTGGTGGCTTTTATCTGGTGTATATGTGTGTTGCATATGTAAATTATAATGTTGGTGTATGATTCATGTGTTGATTTATAATGCCTCTTACAATAATTATTGCTAAATAAATTGGAAAGTATAAATTGGAAATAATTTTTTAATTTGGTCATAATATTGATTCACCCCCCCTGCACAATGTTATCTTGGTTTCTAACAATATTTTGAGAAAAGAATTAGAGAAGGCTTCTCATCTGTTCAATCAAAATTTGAATCTTATAAACGGTTCTAAGTAATTAGATCACATCCTTAGCCTTTAGAGATATCCATTATTAAATATATGTATTGGGTATGAAGAGATACTATAGAATAACAAGGGATATTCAAGCTCATTAACAAAAAAAAAAGGATAGTAGGAAACCCATAAACTATGTTGATTCCCTTAACGAAAATTTAAGAAGATAGCAAAGTCATGAATTTTTCATTACCAAAATAAGGCTAAATCATCCAAAAAAACTAAAGAAGATGCAAAGCAATCAAAAAAAGGAGAAAATGGTAGCCATGTTAGCAAACTAAAAGGGACAAATGCAGATATGAATCGAAAAAGTTATGGAAAAGAAGGCAAAAAAAAATTAGCAATGCTATTCCTTTAAACATGTCATATTCATCTACATGCCAAACTTTATTTTATGTAAACTATTACTGATGCAATAATTTTGGTCATTAAGAAGTTAATTATAGAGCCTATGCAATAATTAATTATGAAAGAAGATAAATTTTGAAGAACAACTATTTAAGCAATAAATCTAGAGATAAATATGAAAATAATATTAGAAGAGGACATACTTTTTATTCCTTGCAAAATTATGTTGAATGTTACGTATGCAACAATTATGGGCACAAAGAATGGGACTGCAGAATCAGTCTAAATAGGTACCAAAACTTAGGAAAAGAATAATGTCATCTTAGAAATTTTATAGTATGGAAGAGACAAGAGAATCGAGAAGAGTGTGAAGTCATGTTATATGTGAAAAAAGAAAAGAAAATAATTGGTATGTTGATAATGGTTTCTCAAGACCTATGGCACATGATCATAGTAAATTCATCAAAATCAAGGAAGAGGATGGAGGTAAGGTAATTATTGGTAATAATACATCAACAAGAAAATGAGCAATCACATTAATAATGGAAGAACTAAGGATAAAAATCCTTTATATGTGGAATGATTAAAAAAAAATCTGTAAGTGTTAGTCAAATGTGTGATCAAGGATATCATCTAAAATTTAATTCCAAGGGATGTGAAATTAGAAACGTTAATACAGAAAAATTGGTCACGGAGGCTAACATAATTTCAAGAAATGTATACATTATTAATGTAATAGAAATTAAAAATTGTTGTATGGGATAAATTTCTTCCTCAGAGGAAGGAATGACTCACTAATATTAGCTAAAGTGTATGTTATTGAGAGGGTGGGATGAAACTAATCAAGAAAATGAATTAAGGAGGAACAAATCATATCAAAAACCATTCATTGGGTGAGTATGGTTGCAAAAAACATAAAGGGAAGTATTCATAGGGGGAGATCCCATCCATAGGGGGAGAAAAAATTGGATCAACAATGATTAGTTATTGTTTCATATACCATTTGCAGTTAGAAAATTCCTCGTAACCCTCTTTTCCATTAATTTCAAACGGGAAGAGAAAGTAGAAATTGATCATCAACATAAGAAAGTTAGTATTATTTGGACAAACAACTTTAAACGAGGATCTCATCCCATTTCCATCAATGACCATCAATTCCATGTGGCGTTTCCATCATTTCCAAAGGGGTATATTGTTGACTAGTGTGTTGGCATTGATGGAAACTGATGTCACTGATTTCAAAGGATGATCGGATCCATGAATTTGTTTTAATTTAATTCAATATTTGCTAAATTTATGCTGATCAAACAAGCATGAAAAAGGTTTTTGTTGGATATCCCTCTCCAAGAACTTTCCAATAGTATATGGCACTTAGCCAACCAATGTCCTTGATGTCAAAAGATATCTGGAGGCCTGAAAATGTTTTAATTTTATTGATTATTTGATAAAGCTATGTCATTTATATGAGCATGCATAGGTTTTGATTGTATGACCCTCTCTGAGATATATCCAATGGAATATGGAACTCTTCCAAACTGATAAGGACATATGAGAATACTTGATTTAAATTTCATTAGTGCACAAAATGGATCAAACCTCAAATCTGTTAAACAATGTGCAACTTTGTCAACATGTATGGAAAATAACGTTGGGGCATGAGAAATTGACAACAACACAGGTTAAAACTAGCATGAAGTTTAATGATATATATGGCACACATTTTTTACCGTTGATCCAGATGTACCCAAATCCAACAATCCTCATAGGTTGTGGGCCCTCCCATAATACCAAAGTTTAACACAATAGTATGCCAAAGTAAATGCCATGATGGTTTAATGGAGGGTCAATCCACAACCATTATTAGCATGGAACTACTTCACCCGAAGTACAATGTTACATGATGATTTCCTGATGTGGCCAATACACAAATGGCATGCAACATGGCATGGACCTGTGTCGTCTCAACATGTGGTAAGTTCTGATCCACAAGGCAGGACATAGAATTAGACAAGTGGCAGGAATTGCATGATGTGGTGGATAACATGGATAGTAGGAGAAATATATGTGTACATTATAGTGTGATGTGGCGAGCCAACATCGCAAGTTAGGTGGAAAACACAACAATGATGACATGGAAAATATCATGTCTAGTAGGACAAGGACACATGGAAATGATAGCATGACGTGGTGATGACACGTGGAAATTCATGTGGATAGTATGAACAGGATGACATGGCATGGACAATAGGATAGTGACTTCAACATTTATGATGATGTGGTAGAGTACGACAAGTGACATGTAGCATGCCAAACTATAATTTTTTGGGAAGCCAACTAGGCCAATTTTTGAGTGACACATGGCACCACTCAAAGGGTGACAGATGGAACAATGATGTCAGCAACTTTTCATGATAATTTTAGCAAAATTCAACCAAATAGTTAAGATAATTGTCATGAGGTCAAGTCACATGATAAAAATTTTAAGCCCCTAAGGGCTAAATGGCTGGAGCCAGACACGTTGGTAAGAGCATGGTTTTGAAGGTGGTCCTATGGGTTAAAAAAATATCCCTTGAGGTCATCTATGTCAAAATTGGGAAAAAAAGGCTTTATCCACATCATTGGGTCCAAGCATATCATTGATTTATAAATATTGATCGTGGTTATGTACACCTTTTCCGAGTTAGCCCAATTCCAAATTAAACCACAAAATATATATATATATATGAGTGCTTGCTTCATTGAAGGAAGTGTGTGTTATAGCGAAGAAACACAAGGATATATGAGATGAGGAGCGTTATAGTTGAATGAGTGAAAATGAGGTTATAAATGGTGTGACAAGTGCAAATAAATTTTTGAGTTTAAGTTCTAAGTTTACTTGCATTTGTACAATCTAAGTAAAATCCAAAAAGTCATAGTTATTGTTGTGGGAGGACAAGCTATCTTTGTGGGAAACCTACCTATCACTGTGGGAGGATGAACTATATTTATGGGAGCCCAAGCCATCCCTATAGGATGATGAGCTATCACTATGGGAGAGCGATCTATCGATATGGGAGGATGAGCAACCTATGTGGGAGCCTAAGCTATTTTTGTGGGAGGTCGAGCACAAAAAACAAACTAAAGGAAAAATTGTTGGAGAACTTGCATTTTTTTACATGGAACCAAAAGGCCCGATCCATTGTTGTGGACAAAAAGTTATCTTCATGGGAGGTTGAACACAAAAAGACAAAATATTAATTGTTGGAGGACTTGCATTATTTTACATATATCCAATATGCTTGGGCTACCACTACATGAGGACAAATTTTATTTTCTAGAGATCAAGAACAAAAAAAATGAAGGAAAATCATTAATTTTTCATTAACTTATGTGGGTAGGATTTTAACCAAAACCAAGCTTATGCTATGGGAAGCTGAGCACACGGTAACCAAGAGCCAAATATCCATTTCCAACATTAATTTATTCTTTTATCAAATGGAAACAGGGAGTACAATTTGCTAGGGTCCTATAGATATAGGATTCATAATTTTGAATTGACTTTTGATAGTCTTGTAAAATATGTACATACCTTGCTTTATGCAAGTTTTTTTCCCATATTTTGAAAAAAAATCAAAAAATCAAAAATCAAAAAGAGCGTAAAAAGTCCTAAAAGAAAGATCAAAGGACTTAAAATGTATAGACCCCAAAAGAAAAAATATGAAAATAAAACATGAAAGTGTGCAAGTCCAAATGCCACTACTTTTTACTTTTTGTAAATGATTATGGCAGAGTGTCAATAAATGCCATAATCCATGATGAGTTAAATTGTTTAAACTTGACTTGTCATGTTTTCAATTTCCATGTTTTAGATAGTGAATAAAGTTTTGTCATACAGTTTAATCCTAAAAAATTAGTAGATAGGTAGAGAATAATGAGGAGCTCATCAGTTTAATCTAAGCCCTCGGATGAAATAAGGTATAATTAGATAGTTTTATGCTTTCAAAAGAATAAAATGTTTCAAGGTAGCAAGCTTAAATGCACCTGCTAAAAGGAAGAAAAGTGTTAGAGTAATGTTGGGTAGGTAGAAAGAAGTGCGAAAAATCATGTAATATTCATCACCGGGAAAAAATCACTAATTTCCCTCCCCCTATAGGTATTCGGTATTCTATACTTCGAGTTGAAGAGGCTCAGAGCATTTCTCTAACTTCTGTTGGGACCAGACCCAAGGCTCAATGACTGGATAGTGGAAAATGTTGAATTCCTATGATAAAATCCTCTTTACCATTATTTATCCCTCATTCATATATTTAAGTCATCTTCATAAGTAAAGAAACCTTCTTACTTAATGAAGCTTAAAATCCCATTTAATTAACTTCCTTCATTCATAAAAAATACAAAAACCCTAAAAAACACTCTATCCTAAGTAAATTGGTGAAATGATGAAATAATAAGCTATGCTTTTATTTATTCAATCTACTTGGTCATTTAGTGTATTTTTGTATTCCATCTCCCCTTGTCATACTAACTTTTAACTTATGCTATTAATTCCCTAAAAAAATACCTTATCATATCTATATAATTCCCTTTATCTAAAATACCCCCTAAAACCCACTATTATAATTTTTTTAGACCAAAGTTAATATGCACATGCTAAATTAAAAACCCAAATAATACCCCCTTTGGTCTAAAATTAACATTAATTAAATACCCCACCCCTATACTTATTGGACCCTTCAAAACAAGTCTAAAAACTATATAATAAAATAAATATTCAAAATGTGGCTTTCCACGCATATCCTATGTATTTTGCAATAAAATGCATATACCCCGCTCATAGCATTTTTAGCCTAAGTATGAAAATTGTTTTATCACTTTATAAAGGTTGAAAAAGCTTTGAAAATCCTGCACATATCTGCGTCTAAGCAAGAAAAGTCACCTTTTTTAAACCTAAGGCTAAGGTTAAACAGCGCAAAACTTAAAACCTTACCCTTTTCATATTTATCCCTGTTATATAAAGCCCCACGCCTTATATAAAGTTAACCCAAGGTGCAAATTTAATCCCCCTGTATTTGTAATACACTTACCAACCTAATCCCGCCTCATGCACCTTCGCTTTTGTATATAAAACTCTTTTATATATAAAAATATCATTATTCAAACCCTTTTAACCACATATATCATCCCAACTTTACATATATGAAACCTTTGATAAACCCTGCTTATACATTCAAACCCTGGTCCCACCATCTTTTGGGCCGCACCTTCCAAGCAAATCTTGACCGTTCGCTCTCGTTTGTCATATCCAACGGTGCAAAAATGATATCGCGTTCACAAAGTAATTGTCCGTCTGAAGCCCAAACAGATGCGAAATGGGTTGTTTCTTCAATTCTGTCTCCTGTGACGTGGCGAATATATATTGGATTGCGTTCATTTCAATAGAAACCACTTACCACCAGAATCGAACGCAAAAACCGCTGTCAGTTTCACATTTAAAAACAAAACTGCTCCCGCCATTTGATAGGACATGTATTTAATGCATTAGATGGTGATTTATATCAAAGGATTAAAACCTTTGATATAACACCCTGATGTTTATTTTTTCACATTCAAACTGTAAAAACTTTTTCTCAACTGTGTAAAGAACTTTTTGCCTCAATTTGTCAGTTTATACCCAAAATTCCCGAATTCAACCCTTAAAGATTGACCAGGAGCAGTTTCTTGATCCAGTAATCTGGACCAGACTTCAAATTCAACCGTGACTTCCTAAGAACCCTTCAAGCAACCAAATACCTGCGTTTAAAGGTATTTCTTGACAATAAAAACCTACAATTTCAATTTTTGACCAAGAATTATTAAACCAGGCCTATCATTAAGGATTTTTCCAAGCCAAGTTACCTAAAAAAGCCCGAAAAAGAGGCCAAACCCTGGCCAATTTTTCCCTGAAATTTATGAGTCCAAAAGAACCATTTTTTTAGCCAAATTCCTCAATTTGTGACCTCTGAAGATTAATTTCACATACAGAAAAGGGTTTAAAGCCTTCAAATATCCTAAAAACCCCTTTTTGCAGTCAATCGATTTAGGAAACCCTTTTTTTCTGTCTTATTCCAGTTTATATCCTCTAATAAAGAAAATCCACTCTTGTAAACAATTTAAGCTTGCAGTAGTTATTCCAAAATGACCAAAACGCAGATCATAGTTAAACCTGGAGGTTCTAAACCAATCAAGCCTGGAGAATCCAAACCTCCTAAACCTGTAACACCTAAAGTTGTTAAATCTACTCCAACCCTCACTGCTAAATCCACTGTATTATTAAATCCCCTCCAGCCACCTGTAGTTGTTGAAGAAACCCTTCCATTGACTAATATGGACTATAATATTGTTGATTGAGTGGTAGAATTCAACTTTTTATAAATACATAATTGGTGCTACGATAAGTACTTGGACAAAGATGAAATGCCTATTTAGGAGACTCATTTGCTCCAATATGTAGTTCCATTGACCCACCCTAGACAAGACCTTGTTAGACTGTGTCAAAAGCATTATGAACTAGACCAGAGGGCCATTGATAATGTAGACATAGAGATCCTTTTTACAATTACAGCAGAGTCAATAAATCAAATACTACAATTACAGTCTGATCCTCAATCAGTCCTCTTATCTAGAGAATTTTTGACCCAGTTGTACATAATCTTGGATTTCCCAATGAAGTTTATGATATTTCAAGACTTTTTTCCTTCCCATGTTGAAATTCCCAAGTTGAACCCTCCTTATTCCACTACAAAATTTCCTGAAGGGTCTAGGCATATTATTTCAATTCTATCTTTTATACTGGGATACTTTACAAATGGATTCACTGATGAATCTATTCTTGCCTTTCTATCCAATTTATCTCCAGGCCAACCTCCAGCACTCATTTTTTATTATGTCAGTTTCATAGCAGACAATATTCGTCATCAACTTACCAAGCTACCCACTGAAGGGGTTTTCAGATACTTTTCTTACTTGTTTCACTTGTTTTTATTCTTCCAAGTTGATAATTTTCCAATTGCATTGCAAAAGATAGACTTAGAGGGTAAGCCTTTATCTATTGTCTTCTGGACTTCCTTGTTAAGGAAAGAGAATAGTGAATTCACTTATATAGATTTTTCATACCTTTTCCTCCATCCAGGAATGAACATTTTGTACAAAGAAGAGCAACCCAGAGTCAATGAAGAAATGAAAAGGATCTTACAACTATGAGAACAGAATAAAATGGGAGACTGGTTTCTTTATGAAAAGCATACAGAGATAAGAATTTTTGGATCCAACTTATTACCTTATAAGTTGCCAAAATACATGAACATGAGAATTTTTACATTGGAATATTTAAGACAAATTCTAAATTCTTACTCTATCAACTTCTTAGCTGTAAGGAAAAAGACTCAATTCAATTTGAAGAATCAAATTGGTCCTTTCATCATAAATAACAGAGAGGCAGAAAAATAAATTTCAAAGAGACTAGTAGAGTTCAAATTTCAAGAAATTTTTCACTAGAACTATGATCCTCAAGGGATCCTGAACAATTTAAAGGTAAAATGTAAACTTACACCCTTCATACATCAGCCCAAGCTAGATATTGAAAAGTTTGTCAATCAAGAAGAATGGATGGAAAACACATTGATAGATACAATCACTAATAGAGAGAAAACAGGAAAAATGGTTACAACACAAGCCGTGGAATTTGTAAAACAGCCAGAGACTTCGGTCAAAAGAGGCGGGGAAGAAGGAACATACACAGCAGAAACAACTATAGAAACAAATTTCAAACTAATTTACAATAAAAGGCTTAAATTCAGCTCAATTGGGAAAGAAAAGGTAATTGATGTTGAGGATACAAATGAGCCAAAGGTAAATAATGATGAAGCTACAGTAATAATCAATGGAAATTTTGCACAGATTGAAAAGGAGCAAACAACAGGTAAAGATGATACTCAAATGATTGAGAAACAAAATATGGAGGCCTATTCCTCACAGACAGCTGAGGAAAAAGACTTAGATATCAAGGAAAAATATAAGCAGATAAAGCAGAAGAATGAGGAAATTAAATCAGAGATATATTCTCAATTCCTCAAGAAAAAATTAGGGAATCAAAATATGCTACTGACAGCCTTTGACTATTCTATGAATAAAATGATTATGTCATTTCTGCAACCAACTACTTCAACACCAAATATAGTGGCAGATTATAAAAAGGTGGAGTTTGAAGTAGACACTAAAAATGCTCATGAGCTAGACCAAATTGAATTCCATAGACATAGCTCTGAAATGATATATTCAACTGTGGTGACAAAGGCAATGAGTGCTACCAAGTTGCAGAATACTATTCTTAACATGCAGGATCAAATGAAGCTAGACAAAGGATCTTTGTATGAAAAATACCTAAGGATTAAAGCCTTAGAAGATTTAATTTTACAAGTGGGATATAATCCCTCAAATGTTCAAGCAACATAATTGTTTATCAAGAAAAAGAATGATTATATTGTGGCTTTGAGGAAACAACTTAAGCTTCCTCAAAGTGAGCATCCATAGACCAAAGAAATCCTTCAAGAGCAAAGTGAAAAACAAGAGATGATGAAGCTCATCCTCAAATAAAAGGAATCTCAAATGGACCAGCTTTTCCAAGAGAAGGAAACTATGAAAGAAACTGACACTCCTATCATTCCTTTAGTTATACCAGTGATTACCACAACAGTGGCTTCCACATTAGGAGAAAAACTAGCACCAAAGGAACCACTAGAAACTATAGTGCCAGTGAGTTCAACTACTACTTCAAACACAGATTCTTCTACAACACAATTTCAGCAAATAGATGGAGTAGGTCAGATTGTGAAGGCTATGGAGGAATTGTCTTTGAAAAATAATGAAATCAACAGTCTAAAGAAGATGATTGAAAATCTTGAAGCCACAAATAAGTTAGCTCAAATAAATGCTAAAACCCATGAATAGAAATAAATTAGACTTGGAGAGCAAATCAAGGGCTTACAAAAAGAGTTAACATTCACTGAGCAAATTTCATTTGTAAAGAATCATCTATAGTCAAACATAATTAAAGCCATTCACACTCAATGGCCTTCAATTTAGATTATATATGAGCAGAGAGACTTATTGTTAGTAGCTCAAGCAGAGATTCAGAAGACCAAGGATGAGTTAATTGATAAGCCAACTCAGGCTTTAAAACTCATCGCATTCCCGAATAACAAAAACAGAGCAGAATTGGAAGAATTACAGGTAATGGATAGAACAGAGACCATTTTACATATTAAAAAGGTAGTAACAAAGAAAAATTTGATGAACTACTTGGAAGAGAAGTGTGAATCAATGAATATTGCCATAACAAAGTTTATGGTGAAATATACAAACTTAAGACATTCATGTCTTCAATGAAAAACTAATGCCCCAAAAATATTATGATAAGAAAATCAGGGAATTTTCCAAGGAGCAAGTCAGCAAACCATTGCCACAAGGCACTCCCACAGGTAAAGTCTTCCTTCAACACATTGAAGATTTTTTCTTTCTACAACATGAGATCAAACATCTTTTTGTGTTCAAACCCAATTTTGTTAAATACACGGAGGTAGATGAGAATTTTAGAAAGCTAAAGAATGTCAAAATTCCTAGTGAAGAATAGTGGCAAGAATTTATAAATTTAATGTGAAAATGAGAGGTAAAACAGTGAAAAAATTACCTTGAAAACAATCAAGAAGAAACAATGAAACAAAAGGACAATCTGTTGATTTTTTTACTGCAAAATATATATTTTTACAGCAGTAAAACAATGAAAATATCATTCAAAAGTGCGTCAGAGTTAAAGAGCAGCGTTAAAGAGTATCAGATGAAAGAGTATCAGCTAAGGCAAATCAAATGAAGATATTTTCTAGTAGCCAGCAAAGCATGAAAACTAATCACTCAAAAGCTCCTTGTTAGATAAAGTAGTTCTATTTATTTTGGATAAGAGGATAGCTTGCTGATTTTTTAAGCAACTATCCCTCTTATTTTGTAAATATATTTTCTATTTCCTAAAGATATTCCTAGATGTATCCTAGGATAATTGTAACTGCATTTTGTATAAATACTTCTACATTTGAAGTACTAAGGGTGGAATAAAATTGCTAGACTTTACTATAGACTTTTTTGTTGAACATTGGAGGCTATTATGTATTGATTTCGAAATAGCAGACTGGACAAAGCTAAACTGGCATCATAATTCAGGATCCCTGTGATAAGCTGATGAGTGAAGTACTCCCTTCTTGTCATTGTTTTCTTTTCTGAGTTTCATGCAATTCATTATATGTTTGTTCTATCTTAATGTGTAACTAGGAATATTACTATAGGCTAGTCTTATACTCCCTGTTTTTAACTAGTTCTCATTTTAATGTTTTCTGCTGATTTCCGGTGTTAGGAATTATTGATTGCTCCTACTCTCGTTTGAC
The DNA here is from genome assembly GCA_034641835.2 of Pinus albicaulis. Taxonomy (NCBI): domain Eukaryota; kingdom Viridiplantae; phylum Streptophyta; class Pinopsida; order Pinales; family Pinaceae; genus Pinus; species Pinus albicaulis. The sequence goes on from CM076569.1 coordinate 332,126,347, forward strand.
CCCTGCCTCCTTCTTCCATTTTCTGGATCAAAGGATCCTTCATAATCCTTTATCCTGATCATACCATTTCACCAAAAAACATTTTCCCAAATCTCTAAGGGTTATCTATCTTGCGCTGAATACATTTGTACCTTTTTGGCCTTGACTTCTAGTGCTACAAGCTAGATTTAGACTCCATAGCCCAATGGACAAGTTTATTTCTCTCTAGTTTACCTCTAAGTAATTTTTTCCCCACCAAAACCTTTAAAAACAAAACCAATTGTTCTATCATAACTAGCCTAAAAACATAAATAAAAAACAAAGATAAAACTTAAAGAGAGAGCCCTCTCTGAATTCTAGGAAGGCTAGATCCCAGAATTTGAAGTAGGTTTGTGGTTACCTCTAGTGTTCTTAGACTAAAAACTCATATCCCACAACTTAAGAAATTAATAGAGTGATAACTTATTGGTGACCATAATGGGGAACTAACCAATCTCCAATCTTAAATTTAGTCTTAAAGGAAGATCTTTTATTTATATTTTTCCTTTAAGATTAATTTTATAGGTTGTGGGTATTCAAAACAGTCATTCTAGCTTCTAGGAAAACCTATTATACCATGTCTAACCTGGATCCTAAGCCTGCAGTTATAGTAGATAACCCAGAACATATTGGAAAAAATAAAAAAACAAACTATCAATTTAGAGACTGAAGTACCATTAAGAAAAACCAATTCTTTACCCAAAGAGTTAGTGAGTTTGAATGATATTGATTTTGATCTGAATTTTGAATATTCATTGTTTAAAACTAAGTCTGAAACTAATTTGAAAAATACTGTTATAGATCCTATTTTCTTTTCATTTTTGAATGAAAAACAGAAAAATATTTCAGTAGAAACAAAATCAAATAAATATGAATATCAAATTCAAGTTGAAAAGATTAATGTTTCAATGATTAAACATATTGATGAAGCTATTGAATTAGCTCATTTGTTGTCTTACATAAAACCTCTAGTTTCTCAATTGCATACAATAATAATACCAACAACAAATTTATCTTTATATGCTGTCACTTCATTTATAGATACTTCCGCAAGTTCATCTACCGACAATTTCATTCCTAAGTTTCCTTTGCAGCCTAGGATATTATTTCCTTCATCCACTCAATCCACTACATCCACTACTTTGCATTCAGATTTTATAAACACCACATTTTTATTTCCCAGCAATTCCATTTACATACCATCTTCATTTCCCAGCTCTTCAACTACATTGGTTAATTCATCAGCTACCATATCCAGCACTGCCCCTATCATTACTGTTATACCTCCCAGCTCAGTAAAGTTTCAATCCATGGCTACTAGGTATGCTCCCCTTGTTTTACCCCAAAACCTCCATGATATGCCTCAAGATTACCAAAAAAATGTACAACTTTTTTACGGCCTTTCACAATATACTGCTCAACAACATGTAACTAAAATGACAGATTGTTGTGAAATTTATGAAATTGATGAGTCAGATGTCCAGATGAGGTTATTTGCCCAAAGTTTGATAGGCGAAGTTAAAAAATGGTTCGAAAATTTAGCTGCTGGTAGTGTAGTTGATTTAGCTGCATTTCATAGAATGTTTTTAAATAAACGAGAAAACAAAAAGAACCCCCTTCAAATTTTGTCTGAGTTTGATGCTTTGAAAAGACCTCCTACTGAGTCTATCCAAGACTACTGCACTAGGTATAACAGTGTCTATAATTCTATTCCTGCAGCTCTTAAACCTACACCTTACTCTGTTATGCTCAAATTCCCTGATGGATTTGATACAGATATGACCTATCAATTAAGAGAAAGAGATGCCCAAACATTAGAATAGATGCAATTAGATGTTGTCAGTGTAGAAATTAACATTTTAGCTAGGAAAGCCAGACTTAGAAATGAAAGAAGGGTTACAATTAAAGAAGAAAGTTCAAACTCTGATGTTAAATTGGATTTAGTTGCTAAAACTTTAGAAAAGGTGGTAGAAATATTAGATAATATAGATATAAAACCTCAATGGGATAATCGACCTCAGATCAGAAATCCCAATTTCAAAACAAATAATAACCCTGGAAAAGCTAAAGAAGTAGCTCCAGACCAAAACATTAGGCCCCCATTTCAGGAGAACTATGCTGAAAGTTCTAAAAATAATGATGAAGATGAGGATGACGTCAATCATCTAATGGAAATAGATGAAAACAAAACCATTTTCCTCACTCAGGAAGATCTTGAACTATTTGAGCTTCAACAACTCAAATTAAACTCCAGTGAATCCTTTGACTACAAACAAGGTTATGACTTTGCTATTAATGAAATACATAGTCAGTATAACCTTAGAAACAACAAAAATAATGAATCTTCTACTAAAAACAATTCCCAAAATCAAAATAAGAAAAATGTAGAAGCCCCCAAAACAAAAGTTTTGCAAATCCTCCCAAGGGAAAATAAGCAAAATTCCAATCCTTCCAGTCCCAAAAAATCAACAAGTCCCAAAATTGTTGATATTATTGATGAAGTAGCTCAATCTTCTAAAGATGCACAAAATGATAATACTGCTAAAGCTTCTAATTCAGTAAAAACAACAAATTATGATCCTAAAAATATTCCCGTTGATCCTAACTCAGCAAATCCTAGAACAGGTAATCCTAGAACACCTGCTGATAATTCTAAGTCTGATAAAATTTCTGCTACCACACAAACAATCCCCGAAAAGAAAATTAAAGGCAGCAAAACTCAAGAAACTTAGACAGAGAATGTCAAGACAATTGAAAATAGAAATACAACTGTTGAAAATCAAGAAAACCCAACTCAGATTACAGTTAATAAAGATGAATTAGTTCAAATTAGTAAATCTCAACGCTCATTCAATATTCAGTCTGAAATTGCTAAGTTAAAAATACTTGTTCCTTTAACAAAATTGGTTAAAATGACTTATAAAAATCAACTATAACTGAAACTTTGAATATGAATGATGGTGAAGATGCCATTAATTTGAATAATGATCAACCTAAGTTGATTTTCGGCCCTAATGTGAATGGAAATCATTCAGATGGATCAATCCCTCCTTTCTATATCAGTCTTACCATCCATGATCAAATTTTACACAATGCTATGTTAGATTCAGGAGCTTCCAATAATTTAATGCCCAAAGCTATCATGGAAACTCTTAATCTAGAAATAACCAGGCCTTACAAAGATTTGTTCTCATTTGATTCTAGCAAAGTTAAGTGCTTGGGATTAATTAAAGACTTATGTCTGAATTTAGTTCAGTAACCTGGTAAGAGTATGGTGATGGACATTGTAGTAGCTAACATCCCACCAAAGTATGGTATGCTTCTTTCTCGCTCATGGGGATCAAAGTTGCAGGGATATCTACAATTGTACATGAGCTATGCTATAATATCAGTGTTTGGTCAAACCAAAAATATATATAGGGAAAATTTAATGAAATTCATGGTCAGTAGTGCTGAGAGATCCATACATTACCCCATTTATTCCACACCAACTGACCTTGACTCTTTTATTTTATGTAACTCTGATAACGATGAAATCCAAACTAAATTAATTGATAAAAAGCCAAAACCAAACAGTGAAAAATATTTCATGAGTCCCTTTGGCACTTATACTTTGATGGCTTTTTAAACAAATCAGGAGCAGGAGCGGGAGTATGGATTACAAATATGCAAACTAATCATTCAGAAGGACATGCCTTCAGACTCAACTTCAAATGTACCAACAACATGGTAGAGTATGAGGCACTCATTATTGGCCTTCAGATCATTAGAAACTTAGGAGGAAAAAGAATACTAATCATGGGAGATTCGGATTGATCATTAAGCAGATAAATGGAGATTATTCTATTTATAATCCTAGACTAGCCAAATACAGAGATACAACAATTGATTTAACTGATGATTTATTGGAATGCAAGTTTGCTTCTATACCCATAAAACAAAACATTCAAGCACATTGTCTAGCAACTTTTGCTAGTACTTGTAACTTACCATTCCAACCAACTCATAGGTATACTGCTAAGATTAAACATAGACCAATTATCCCAGAAATCCTCAAGTACTGGCAGATTTTCTCTCAGGATGAACAGATTTACCATTTTTTAAATAATGAGGAAGAATTTCAAAATTGTAAAATAGATACATACTGTAATATAGATTCAGATTTTAATTGTGAAATATATAACATAGATGTACATAAATTTAACAAACCAATTGTATTTACTCAATCTGATATAGATAACTTAGAGAATATAGATATTCAACAAATCATTGAAGAAGAAATTGACATGTTAGATTTGAAAGATCATTTTTTGCCTAAAGGTTTAACACCTTTGGAAGACCTTTTTGATTCCAATGATGTGCCTAAAAAGCCTAAAATGGAACCAGTTAGGTCTGACATTGAGGAATGTAACATTGGGACAGAATTAAAACAAAAAATGATTAAATTGTCTAAATATTTACCTCAACAAGAAAAGGAAAAATACATTGATCTTTTAAAGGAATATCAAGATGTGTTTGCTTGGAGTTATGAAGATCTTAAATCTTATGACACAAACATAATCCAACACAAAATTCCCATAAAAGGTGATCAAAGCCATTTAGAAAAAAATTGAGGAGAATTAATCCTGTTTTATTACCTTTGATAGAAAAGGAAGTAAAACGCATGTATGATGCTCAAATCATTGCACCAATCAGATATTCTGATTGAGTTTCAAACCTAGTACCAACAAGAAAGAAAATAGGTGAAATTAGGTTATGTGTCGACTTTAGAAATCTTAACAAAGTGTCTTTAAAGGATAATTACCCTTTAGCAAAGATGGATCATATATTACAAAGGGTAGTTGGTTCCTCTACAATTTTCTTTTTAGATGGTTTTTCAGGATACAACCAGATCCTAGTCCAAAAGGAAGATCAGGCTAAAATAGCCTTCACCACTCCTTGGGGTACTTTCATGTATGTGAAAATGCCCTTTGGTATGATGAATGCAGGAGCAACCTTTCAGAGAGCTATGGACATAGCCTTTGCTAAAGAGATTCATGATTTCTTGGTAATTTATCTAGATGACATTACGGTATTTTCCAAAACAAATAATGAACACTTGGATCATTTGAGATAGGTATTTATTAAATGTAGGAAATTTGGCATCTCTTTAAATCCCAGGAAGACTCTCTTTGGACTAGAGAAAGGTAAGTTACTAGGACAAATAATTTCAAAAGAAGGAATTAGAATTGATCCTGCTAGGATAGAAGCAATTTTGAACATCCATCCACCTAGAAATATCAAAGAATTACAAGCTTTCTTAGGTAAAATTAACTTTTTGAGAAGATTTATTTCAAACTTAGTTGAAATCATTAGAGAACTGAAAAATATGCTAAAAAAATATTCAACTTTAAAATGGACAGTTGAAGCCAAACAATCATTTGATTCCATAAAACAGGCTTTAACTAAAACACCAATCTTAATCAGTCCAGATTTCAAAAAAGATTTTATAATTTTTTCTTTTGCATCAGAACATACCATTGTTGAAGTTTTACTGCAGAAGAAGGATCAAGGTTTTGAACAGCCTATAGATTTTTTCAGTAAGACTCTTAGAGATGCACCTATTAAATATAACATAATGGAGAAACAAGCCTTAGCCTTAGTTAAAACTATAAAATATTTCAAAGTTTACATTCTCTATTCCCACATAATTGCATATGTCCCTAATTTAGTAGTTAAAGACATTATTACTCAGGATGGTCCTGATGGAAGAAGAGGTAAGTGGATTGCCACTATCCTAGAATATGACATAGAAATCAAACCAACAAAACTCATTAAAGGACAAGGATTAGCCAGATTAATGGTTGAATCCAACTGCAATGCATTAGAAATAAATTTTATTGCTCAGATTGATGACCAGGAAGAGATGGCGATTCCAAATTAGTGAAGCCTTTATAGATTCACCTTGGTACTCATATATTATCTTTGTACTTACAAACTTACAAGCTCCTCCAAGATTATCAAGGACAAAAGCTAGATTTCTTAAACTTAAAGCAATGAGATTTTGTATTTTAGATAATGTGCTTTTTTGGAAAGAACATAGTAGCATATTACTAAATTGTTTACTAAAAGCAAAAGCTGACAAAATTCTTGAAGAATTTCATGCAAGTGACTGTGGAGGGCATTTATTCTAGAAAAGTACTACAGATAATATCCTTAGAGTTTGTTTTTACTGGCCTACCTTACTTGCTGATGTGAAAAAATTTGTTACTTCATGTCATAAATGTCAAATTTTTGAAGGAAAAAAGAAATTGTTACCTTTACCCTTAAAACCAATTTCAACTGAGATGCCATTTCAACAATGGGGTTTAGATTTCATTGGAGAAATTCATCCCCAATCCTCTAGCCAACATAAGTGGATTTTGACTGCCACAAATTACTTTACTAAGTGGATTGAAGCCATTCCTACTAGACAAGCCACTGACACAGTCATTATCTCTTTCATAGAAAACAACCTTTTATCTAGATTTGGATGCCCTAAGAAAATAATTACTGATAATGCAGCAAAATTTAAATCTAAGAAAATGATTTCCTTCTGTCACAAGTACCATATTACTCTAGGCCACTCTACTTCTTATTACCCTCAGGGTAATGGCCTAGCTGAATCTTCAAACAAAAGCCTTGTAAATATCATTAAAAAAATACTTGAAGATAACAAAAAGACTTGGAATAAAAAGTTAGTCTATGCCTTATGGGCAGATAGACTTACCACCAAAAAGTCAATTGGCACTTCCCCTTATTAATTTTGTATCGGATGGATGCAGTATTCCCATTATCCTTAGGTTTTCTAGTAATGAAGATGATTCAAGAATCACAAGTGGAAATCAATGATATACAAAGGAGGATAAATTAGACTATTCATCTACAACAAACAAGGGAAGAAGTCTATGAGAAATCACAAGTCATTCATGATAAAATCAAGAAATTTTTTGACAAAAGAAGTAAAGAAGATGACTTTTACATTGGAGATCAAGTGTTAAAGTGGGATTCCAGGAGAGAGGACAAAGGTAAGCAAGGGAAGTTTGACTTTATATGGAAAGGACCTTATGTAATTTATGGATATGGGGTAACAATTCTTTCTTCATCAAATATTTGGATGGAACATATATTAAAGAAGGACCAGTTAATGGTAGAATGATCAAACACTACTATTCTTCTGAGTTAACCAATAGTTAGTCCCAGTTACATTTTACATCATTGTAAATATCCATTGAAGTTTAGATTGGATTGGATATTTTCTTTCCAAAGTTGAAGCCCGGAGAGAAGGCCCTAAGCTTTGAAGAGAAAAATATCATAAATATAAGTTTTTTCATAAAACAAAAGAGAATTATTGGATCATCATGGTCAAAATTGAAGGCTACTAGTCTTAGAGTTCTTGACATTTCACCAGGAAATGCCATCCCCATGTGAAGCCGATGTTAGGGTCCTATAAATATAGGATCCATAATTTTGAATTGACTTTTGATAGTCTTGTAAAATATGTACATACCTTGCTTTCTGCAAGTTGTTTTCCCATATTTTGAAAAAAATAAAAAAAATCAAAAATCAAAAAGAGGGTAAAAAGTCCTAAAAGAAAGATCAAAGGACTTAAAATATATAGACCCTAAAAGAAAAAAGATGAAAATAAAACATGAAAGTGTGCAAGTCCAAATGCCACTACTTTTTAATTTTTGTAAATGATTATGGCATAGTGTCAATAAATTCCATAATCCATGATAAGTTAAACTTTTTAAACTTGACTTGTCATGTTTTCAATTTCCATGTTTTAGATAGTGAATAAGTTTTGTCAGACAGTTTAATCCTGACAAATAAGTAGATAGGTATAGAATAATGAGGAGCTCATCAGTTTAATCTAAGCCCTCAGATGAAATAAGGTAGAATTTGATAGTTTTATGCTTTCAAAAGAATAAAATGTTTCAAGGTAGCAAGCTTAAATGCACCTGCTAAAAGGAAGAAAAAATGTTAAGTAATGTTGGGTACGTAGAAAGAAGTGGTAAAAATCATCTAATATTCGTCACCAAGAAAAAATCACTAATTTCCCTCCCCATGTAGGTATTCAATATTCTATACTTCCAGTCAAAGAGGCTCAGAGCATTTCTCTGACTTCTGTTGGGACCGAACCCAAGGCTTAATCACTAAATAGTGGGAAATGTTGAATTCCTATGATAAAATCCTCTTTACCATTATTTATCCCTCATTCATACATTGAAGTCATCTTCATAAGTAAAGAAACCTTCTTACTTAATGAAGCTTAAAATCCCATTTAATTAACTTCCTTCATTCATAAAAAATACAAAAACCCTCAAAAAACACTCTATCCTAAGTAAATTGGTGAAATGATGAAATAATAAGCTATGCTTTTATTTATTCAATCTACTTGGTCATTTAGTGTATTTTTTTATTCCATCTCCCCTTGTCATACTAACTTTTAACTTATGCTATTAATTCCATAAAAAAATACCTTATCCTATCTATATAATTCCCTTTATCTAAAATACCCTCTAAAACCCACTATTATAAAGTTTTTAAACCAAAGTTAATATGCACATGCTAAATTAAAAACCCAAATAATACCCCCTTTGGTCTAAAACTAACGTTAATTAAATACCCCGCCCCCTATAGTTATTAGACCCTTCAAAACAAGTCTAAAAACTATATAATAAAATAAATATTCAAAATGTGGCTTTCCATGCATATCCTATGTATTTTGTAATAAAATGCATATACCCCGCTCATAGCATTTTTAGCCTAAGTATGAAAATTGTTTTATCACTTTATAAAGGTTGAAAAAGCTTTGAAAATCTCGTACATATCCGCCTCTAAGCAAGCAAAGTCACCTTTTTTAACCTAAGGCTAATGTTAAACAACACAAAATTTAAAACCTTACCCTTTTCATATTTATCCTTAATGATAATGTGATTATTACCGAAAGATTTCTTCATTATTTATCCTTGTTATATAAAGCCACACACCTTATATAAAGTTAACCCAAGGTGCAAATTTAACCCCCCTGTATTTGTAACACACTTACCAACCTAATCCCACCTCATGCGCCTTCGCTTTTGTATATAAAACTCTTTTATATATAAAAATATCATTATTCAACCCTTTTTAACCATATATATCATCCCAACTTTACATATATGAAACCTTTGATAAACCCTGCTTATACATTCAAACCCCGGTCCCACCATATTTTGGGCCGCACCTTCCAAGAAAATCTTGACCGTTCGCTCTCGTTTGTCAAATCCAATGGCGCAAAAATGATATCGCATTCACAAAGTAATCGTTCACCTGAAGCCCAAACGGACACAAAATGGGTTGTTTTGTCAATTCCACCTCCTGTGACGTTGCGAATATCTATTAGATCGCATTCGTTTCAATAGAAACCACTTACCACCAGAATCAAATGCGAAAAATACTATCGGTTTCGCATTTAAAAACAAGATTGATCCCACCATTTGATAGGACATGCATTTAATGAATTAGATGGTCATTTATATCAAAGGATTAAAACCTTTGATATAACACCCTGATGTTTATTTTTGCGCATTCAAACTGTGAAAACTTCCACTCAACTATGTAAAGAACTTTTTGCCTCAGTTTGTCAGTTTATACCCAAAATTCCCGAATTCGACCCTTAAAGATTGACCAGGAGCAGTTTCTTGATCCAGTAATCCGGACTAGACTTCAAATCAAACCGTGACTTCCTAAGAACCCTTCAAGCAACCATATACATACATTTAAAGGTATTTCTCGACAATCAAAACCTGCAATTTCAAGTTTCGACCAAGAATTATTAAACCAGGCCTGTCATTAAGGATTTTTCCAAGCCAAGTTACTTAAAGAAGCCCGAAAAAGAGGCCAAACCCTGGCCAATTTTTCCCAGAGAGTTCCCAGTCCGAAAGAACCATTTTTTTAGCCAAATTCCTCAATTTGTAACCTCTAAAGATTAATTTCACATATAGAAAAGGGTTTAAAGCCTTCAAATATCCTAAAAACCCCTTTTTGCAGTCAATCTATTCAGGAAACCCTTGTTTTTTGTCTTATTCCAGTTTATATCCTCTAACAAAGAAAATTCACTCCTGCAAACAATTTAAACTTACAGTAGTTAGTCCAAAATGACCAAAAAGAAAATCATAGTTAAACCTGGAGGTTCTAAACCAATTTAGCTTGGAGGATCCAAACCTCCTAAATCTGTAACACCTAAAGCTGTTAAATCTACTCCATCCCTCATTGCTAAATGCACTGTATCAGTAAATCCCCTCTAGCCACTTGTCGTTGTTGAGGAAACCCTTCCATTGACTGATATGAACTATAATATTGTTGATCGAGTGGTAGAATTCAACATTTTAGAAATACATAATTGTTGCTATGATAAGTACTTGGAAAAAGATGAAATGCCTATTGGTGAGACTCATTTGCCCCAATATGTAGTTCCATTGACCCACCCTGGACAAGACCTTGTTAGATTGTGTCAAAAGCATTATGAACCAGACCAGAGGGCTATTTTTAATTCAGACAGAGAGATCCTTTTTACAATTACAGCAGAGTCAATAAACCAAATGCTGCAATTACAGTCTAATCCTCAATCAGTCCCCTTATCTATAAAATTTTTGACCCAGTTGTACTTAAGCCTGAATTTCCCAAATAATTTTATGATATTTCAAGACTTTTTGCCTTCCCATGTTGACATTCCCAAGTTGAAACCTCCTTATTCCACCGCCAAATTTCCTGAAGGGTCTAGGCATATTATTTCAATGCTATCTTTTATATTGGGATACTTTACAGACGGATTCACTGATGAATCCATTCTTGGCTTTCTATCCACTTTATCTCCAGGCCAACCTCCGACACTCATTTTGTATTATGCCAGTTTCATAGCAGACTGTATTCATCATCAACTTACCAAGCTACCCACTAAAGGGGTTTTCAGGTACTCTTCCTACTTGTTTCACTTTTTTTATTCTTCCAAGCTGATAATTTTCCAATTACATTGCAAAAGATGGACTTGGAGGGTAAGCCTTTATCTATTGTCTTCTAGAATTTCTTGCTAAGGAAAGAGAATAGTGAATTCACTTATACAGATTTTTCAGACCTTTTCCTCCATCCAACAATGAACATTTTGTACAAAGCAGAGCAGCCCAGAGTCAATGAAAAAAATTTAAGGATCTTATAACTATCAGAACAGAATAAAATGGGAGACTGGTTTCTTTATGAAAAGCATATAGATATAAGAATTTTTGGATCCAATTTATTACCTTATAAGTTGCCAAAATACATGAACATGAGAATTTTTGCATTGGAATATTTAAGACAGATTCTAAATTCTGACTCTATCAACTTCTTAGCTACAAGGAAAAAGACTCAATTCAAGTTGAAGAATCAGGTTGGTCCTTTCATCATAAATAACAGAGAGGCAAAAAAAGAAATTTCAAAGAGACTAGAAGAGTTCAAATTTCAAGAAATTTTTCCCTGGAACTATGATCCTCAAGGGATCCTAAGCAATTTAGGGGTAAAATGTAAACTTACACCCTTCATACATGAGCCCAAGCCAGAGATTTAAAAGTTTGCAAATCAATAAGAATGGGTGGAAAACACATTGATAGATACAGTCACTAATAGAGAGACAGCAGGAAAAATGGTTACAACACAAGCCCTGGAAGTTGTAAAACAACCAGAGACTTCAGTCAAAAGAGGCAGGGAAGAAGGAACATACACAACAGAAACAACTACAGAAACAAAGTTCAAACTTATTTACAATAAAAGGCTTAAATTCAGTTCAATTGGGAAAGAAAAGGTAATTGATGTTGAGGATACAAATGAGCCAGAGGTAAATAATGATGAAGCTACAGTAATAATCAATTAAAATCTTGCACAGATTGAAAAGGAGAAAACAACAGGTAAAGATGATACTCAAATGATTGAGAAACAAAATATGGAGGCCTCTTCCTCACAGACAGCTAAGGAAAAAGACTTAGTTATCAAGGAAAAATATAAGCAAATAAAGCAGAAGAATGAGGAAATTAAATCAAAGATATATTCTCAATTCCTCAAGAAAAAACCAAGGAATCAAAATAGTCTATTGACAACCTTTGACTATTCTACAAATAAAAGTATTATGTCATTTCTGCAACCAACTAATTCAACACCAAAGACAGTGGCAAATTATAAAAAGGTGGAATTTGAAGTAGACACTGAAAATTTTCATGAGCTAGACCAAATTAAATTCCATAGACATAGCTCTGAAATGTTATATTCAATTGTGGTGACAAAGGCAATGGGTACTACCAAGTTGCAAAATACTATTCTTAACATGAAGGATAAAATGAAGCTAGACAAAGGATCTTTGTATGCAAAAGACCTAAGGATTAAAGCCTTATAAGATTTAATTTTATAAGTGGGATATAATCCCTCAATGTTCAAGAAGCAGAATTTTTGATCAAGAAAAAGAATGATGATATTGCGGCTTTGAGGAAACAACTTAAGCTTCCTCAAAGTGAGCATCCACAGACCAAAGAAATCCTTCAAGAGAAAAGTGAAAAAGAAGAGATGATGAAGCTCATCCTCAAACTAACTGCTCAGATCAAAGAAATGGAATCTCAAATGGATCAGCTTGTCCAAGAGAAGGAAACTGCGAAAGAAACTGACACTCCTATCATTCCTTCAGTTATACCAGTGATTACTATAGCAGTGGTTTCCACATTAGGAGAAAACATATCATCAAAGGAAGTACTGGCAATTGAAGTGCCAGTGAGTTCAACTACTACTTCAAACACAAATTCTTCTACAACACAGGTTCAACAAATAGATGGAGTAGGTCATATTGTGAAGGATATAGAGGAATTTTCTTTGAAAAATAATGAAATCAACAATCTAAAGAAGATGATTGAAAATCTTGAAGCCACAAATAAGTTAGCTCAAATAAATGCTAAAACCCATGAATAGAAATAAATTAGACTTGGAGAGAAAATCAAGGGCTTACAAAAGAGCTAACATTCACTGAGAAAATTTCTTTTGTAAAGAATCATCTAAGGACAAACATAATTGAAGCCATTCACATGCAATGGCCTTCAATTCAGATTATATATGAGCAGAGAGACTTATTGTTAGCAGCTTAGGCAGAGATTCAGAAGACCAAGGATGAGTTAACTGATAAGCCAACTCAGGTTTTAAAACTCATCACATTCCTAAATAGCAAAAACATAGCAGAATTGGAAGAATTATAGGTAATGGATAGAACAAAGACCATTTTACAGATTAAAAATTTAGTAACAAAGAAAAATTTGATGAACTACCTGGAAGAGAAGTGTGAATCAATGAATATTTCCATAACAAATTTTATGGTGAAATATACAAACTTAAGACAGAAGGGTTTGCCATACATTCATGTATTCAATGAAAAACTAATGCCCCAAAAATATTATGATAAGAAAATCAGGGAATTTTCCAAGGAGCAAGTCAGCAAACCATTGCCACAAGGCACTCCCACAAGTAAAGTCTTCCTTCAACACTTTGAAGATTTGTTCTTTCTACAACATGAGATCAAACATCTTTTTGTGTTCAAACCCAATTTTGCTAAATACACGGAGGTAGATGAGAATTTTAGAAAGCTAAAGAATGTCAAAATTCCCAGTGAATAACAGTGGCAAGCATTTACAGATTTAATGTGAAAATGAGAGGTAAAACAGTGAAAAAATTACCTTGAAAATAGTAAAGAAGAAACAGTGAAACAAAAGGACATTCTGCTGATTTTTTTACTGCAAAAGATATATTTTTCCAACAGTAAAACATTGGAAATATCAGTCAAAAGTGTATCATAGTTAAAGATAATTTTTAAAGAGTATCGTATGAAAGAGTATCAGCTAAAGCAACTCAAATGAAGATATTTTCTAGCAGCCAGCAAAGCAGGACAACTAATCACTCAAAAGTTGCTTGTTAGATAAATTAGTTCTATTTGTTTTGGATAAGAGGACAACTTACTGATTTGTTAAGCAGCTATCCCTCTTATTTTATAAAGATATTTTATAATTCCTAGAGATATTCCTAGATGTCTCCTAGGACATTTGTAACTACGTTTTGTATAAATACTTCTACATTTGAAGTATTGAGGGTGGAATAAAATTGCTAGACTTTACTATAGACTTTTTTGCTGAAAATTGGAGGCTATTATGTGTTGATTTCGAAGTAGCAGACTGGACAAAGCTAAACTGGCATCATAATTCAAGATCCCTGTGATAAGATGATGAGTGAAGTACTCCCTTCTTTTCATTGTTTTCTTTTCTGAGTTTCATGCAATTCATTATATGTTTGTTCTATCTTAATGTGTAACTAGGAATATTACTACAGGCCAGTATTATACTCCTTGTTTTTAACTAGTTCTCATTTTAATGTTTTCTGCTGATTTCCGTTGTTAGGAATTCTTGATTACTCCTACTCCTATTTATTTTCTTTTTTTTTGTGACTAGGAGAATCGGCAACTGCAGTGGTATTGTACTCGCGTTACACGGGGTCGAATCCCGCTGGCTACCCCTATACTCCTAGGAGGAACTGCTGAGCCCGCCACAACAACCCCTCGGGTAAGATGGGATTTGAACTCGTGACCTGTACCACGGCACGAACACCTTAACAGTACGCTCGCTTGCCACTAGACCAAATCCTGATGGGCTACTCCTACTCCTATTTCACCCCTGCCTCCTTCTTCCATTTTCAGGATCAAAGGATCCTTCATAATCCTTTATCCTAATCATACCATTTCACCAAAAAACACTTTCCCAAATATCTGATGGTTATCTATCTTGCCCTGAATACATTTTTACCTTTTTGACCTTGACTTCTAGTGCTGCTAGCTAGATTTAGACTCCATAGCCCAATGGACAAGTTGATTTCTCTCTAGTTTACCTCTAAGTGATTTTTCCCCACCAAAACCTTTAAAAAAAAAACCAATTGTTCTATCATAACTATCCTAAAAACATAAATAAAAAACAAAGATAAATCTTAAAGAGAGAGCCCTCTCTGAATTCTAGGCAGGCTAGATCCCATAATTTGAAGTAGGTTTGTGGTTACCTCTAGTGTTCTTAGACTAAAAACTCAAATCCCACAACTTAAGAAATTACTAGAGTGATAACACAATTGTTATATCAAGGGTCAAGTTTAAGTAAGGAAATGGGTTGAGATTATATTCTTTAAGTTCATTATATTTTTTGTTATCTCTTGCATTTCTTAATTAAGTGACCAAGTATGAGACTGCTTTCTACACAGTCTGGGTATATTCATGATTAAATTTTGTTGAGTATGAAGAAGAATTTAAATATGTTATTGGAAACCAGAATTAGAGTATGTGTTGTTGCAGGGATGTGTTCAGTTGCAAAGATAAAATCATAGGGGATAATATTTTCTTTTGAATTTTTATTTGAAAACGTGTGGATCCAAGTGTGAAAATGTTATGAAAATGGGAGGCTCACTATGATTTCTGAGGTTGGTGCCTCAATCAAGATGTAGCATAAACCAAGTTTTTTCTTGCAAACTTTAGGGGATTGGCATCTCCTTCTAACCAAGGCCTGTAACTAATTGTAATCAAAGGTTGAAGAAGAAGATAAGAAGATTTGTGGTTTTCTCCCACAAGGGTTTCCATATACATCTAGTGTTCTCATGTGATGATTTTTTTATTTATGTATTTACATGCTTTCAATTATGATGTACTGTGATATTGTTCAAATTTCCCATTATACTAATTCAACCCTCCCTCTTATTATAATCACAGTTCGAACATTCTCATTCTACTCAATCATACCAAATTGGTTAAAGCTCCTCTTCTACATATAATTAAAGGGAAATGTTTTTGAGAAGAGGAGATAGAAATTGATAGAATTTTAGTAACGGTGACCAGGAGGAGCTACCCCCTCAAGTTTCTCTTGAGAATTTTCATGTATTTTCATCATCTAAAAGCAAGAGTTCAAGTAAAAAAGGGTTGCAAAACCTAGAAGGGCCCATGGATATGGAGGTATATATCATTGTAGTCCCAAAATGGGTGATGAATAGAATGTTTTAAGCTAAAAATGTTGTTGAATATCCTACCTCATTTGAAGAGAAATATATCAACATTAAATATAGTGACAAGATAAAAAAATTGGAATTCAAAAAGGTGCAAATAAAGAATAAAAAAATAGTGATTTAAGTAAAAACTAAAATTAATGTTTCAAGAATCAGAGATTGTGGACTCCTCAAATTGTAGTAGAACACAGTGGATGCTCTTGCTAATTTTGTAATAGATTTTGAAGCTAAATATTTCTTTCTTTTCAAGGCATGAGATAACTCTTTCAACAACTCACTTTTCAAGGAATTAGAGGAGTACATTATCAATTTTTATTTATTTTTGAATAGAATGCATAGAAGGGTAGGTATTGTGAAAAAATGTGCCCCAAAACTCTCGTCTACTTGGATTTCACATGATAAAGTAAAATCCCATGTTGTAAGTATTTATTAAGATAATTATACCTAGAATAGGCTTTTGCAGGCATATAGAGATACTGTTATGTGTATAATGACAACTCATTCTCCCATTCTTCTTCATGTTTATCTACAAGGCCCATTTATTTAGGAACTAATTTGCAAAGACTCTATCCTTAACAATGGTAATAGATTTAGATGCAAGACATACCATTGGAATGAGGTCATTAACTTTCCTCCATGCTCTTTTCTTCCCTCCAAAAAGAAACCCATACTTTCATTCAATAATAGATAAAAAATACATTTTATATGTACACACTCTAACATGTGCATTCTCATTGGATCTACCCATATCCATGAGTGACACAACTAAGTCAGAAGTATATGTCTAAATGATAAAAAATAAAGACCATACGGTCAATAATAATGTAGATACAAAGTAGTGAAAAAACAACAAAAAAATGTAAAATATCGAGGAATATCAAGAATAACTAATCTTCCCCTTCTTTCCTTTCTTTTTCTATACCTATTGCCAAACCCCCATACTAGTGCCAACTAGAACCAAAGCCAAATAACACTTGAATATCTTTGATGGGTGATCCTTTTCTGAGTTTTAGCTTTTAGATACATGGATACATCTTATGCCCCCCAAACCATCCTCCATAATTGTCTCATTAGTTTGTTTTTCTAAAACCATGAGAGTTTCAGAATATACCATGTTTTGTTTAGGAGAAGAATCATTTTTTGCCACCACACCCCCAACTGTGTGTAATACATGATGTATTTGAGCATCCTCTTCTGATTCGAATGGTTAGTTTTCGAGAATGTCATCCTCCTAATCAATTGATTGGTAAGCATCTATATACTTCCAACCTTTTTATTTATTTATCGACCTATTATTTTTTGGGTGCTTTTTTTCCTAAGGACATGAGTTCCATAAATGGTAAGTTTAAAAACATTCCAAAAGTCTCAAGTCCATGTTCTCATCATCTAAAACTCGGGTCTAGCTGAAATATTGGTGTTTCATTTGTATGTGACCAAGAAAGCCTTTACTAAGGTCAATTTCTAGAGAAATTCTAGTGAATGTAAAAATAACTTTCTTTGTCCTTTCATTTTCCATTTTCTTGAATTTCCCGACTCTGTTCCACGGGGGTTCACTCAATGTACCTTTAACATAGCACGTGCATTCGTGGCATACTAAAAAATACCCTTAATTTGACTACATATTGGAAAATACCTCTAAAAGTCACATTATTTAACCCCCTACCAATATGAACCCAATACACCTTCCCAATTTAAAAAACCCCTACTTTCACTAGATATTTTAGGTTTCCAATATTTTGTTAGTACTTTTTATACCCCTTTATATTTTTTTATTAACTTGGAGCTCCATTTTTTATACCTGTCAATATTAAAACCCTTTACCACCTATTATATGCTCAATATATTGTGTCATTTTTTCCTCAAAATATATCCCCCAATATTAACCCATGTGGTATGGTATTTCTCCCCCAGTGAAGCCCCGTGGTGTGTTCCCAATGTCCTCTATGACCTTGGGGTGCCAGAATGGATGGGGAAGATTTGAGAGTCTCACCGAAACCGACATAGTAGAAACCACCATAGTTGTGGCATCAAATTCAAGGAACCATGGTGTTATTAATAGACCCACATTACCCCAAAACCATGGTCCATAATTTAGTACAATATCCTTTTCTTTTTCTGTGTCAAATTTAACAATAAAAAAAACATTTGGAGCATAAGTAGATGTCACAATTTGGAATCCAAAGGGTTAATATACATTGGTGAAGAGCCTTATATTTGGGCCAAAAACCATTAAATATACATATGATAGCCTTTGATTTAAGAGAAAAATAGAGAGTGTTTACCTCTGAAATATTTACATCCATGTCGGGAGAATTCTCCATTTGTTCAACAATGTATGGTATAAAAGTATTTTAGATATTGGGTCAAGTTCTGTTTTGGGGAAGGCCGATAGGAAGGGAAGACTTTCCCTTGGTTGCATCCTTGTATGAAGATAATCCATTTCAAGTCATGTATCCTGGAGCACCATCACGCACCCATAGATTTAGAATAATGGATGAATTCTTGTAGATACCATTGTATTTGATCTGAGTATTGTCTTTTAGTAAAATACCTACATATATGAGATTTTGATACTCAACAAGAATATACCACTTGTTCTTGATATTCTGTTTTAGTTCATAAATGGTATATTTAGTGTTTATCCAAAACAAATTCGTCTTCTACTGAACTCTTTTTATGAAAACTTGCAAAGTAAAAATTCATCCCAAGATAGAGGAATGACAGGCTCCAACTAGAGAGGGGGAGTTTTCAATTTATGTGGGATTATAGCCCCACAAGTACTAGGACTTCCATCCTTTATAATTTATATCAAACCCTTATTAGTTCCCAAAAAAAAAAACATAAGGGCATTTTATATCCTTAACTGTTCGACTGCAAAAATAGAGAAAATTATACATATAGAGGAATAATATAGTAGTAATAGAACCATCTCCATCATGCACTTTCAATAGAACCAAATTTTGCATATGATGGTAAATCCAAAAAAAAATGAAAAGAGTTCAAACTTTCGAAACAAAAGAAACAAAATGCTCCCATGCCATGGCCATGCTAGATCTACGAAGAAAATTTTGGTAGAATTTCCATTGCTTTAGGGACGAATATCATCAATATAGAGAGCCCTGACAGAGGACTATCACCCACAGATTTTTGTGCACAATAGCATAGGGAAAGCCCCATACCCCTACTCATAAGTCCACAAGATACCCAACCCTGGGCCAGTGCATATATGGGCAAGTTGATGCCACAAAAACAACTATTTAAACCAACCAGGTCGATAAAAACATTGTTGACATCCTTTGACCATGAAATTGTTCAAAACCCTATGAAGTCTCGCAATCACCATTGCTACTTCAACATTCAATTTTAATCTTCCACTTTCCCCATGCTCTTTAAGTCCGTGTTGAATAAATTATGAACTTATATTTAAGTGAGGCACTATTACCTTGGTGTGGTTCTTTATTCTATAGGGTACAAATATAAGGTAAAAATCATTTTATTTACTTTTAAATAGTGAAAGATTAATTGTGAACCACTATATAGCTTAACTAGCCTTCTTGTAGACTAGTGTTGATATAAGAAATAGGGCATTCACACCCTTTGTTCATATTTCTAGTTGAGTACTATCATAGGGGAATGATCAAAATAAAATGTGCTCAACAAGAATTCATTGTTGAAGTTTGGACTCTATAGTGTTGGGGATTATTCTTTGATATCCTTCACTTTGTCAATGCTTCTTATCAACATATTTTCTTCTAAATTTATATTATTTCATTATCATCTATCTAAAAGGTTTAATTAATTTTGCTACTACACTTATGAATATGCTAAACAAGTTTATATTTCAAGAGAAGGATTATATAGACATATTACTATTAGGTAAATGAATCTACATTATGGATTTTGTTTTTTCACGATCCATAGAAATCCCATCTTTTGATATGACATGCCAAAGTTGATTCCATTCTAAAATAGTGAAGATGTTATTTTTTGGATTTAAATATATGTTGTATGTTTTTCATCTTTTAAAAACATGTTCCAAGTGTTGTGGATGGTTTGATATAATTTTCTTAGAGTAAATTACAACATTATAGGATACACCAGAACTTTCTAACCAATTAAACTTTTCAATTCTATATCCATAGCATGTTGGAAAGTTACTCCCATATTTATCAATCCAAAATTCATTCAATAATAAGAAAAGGTTCCCCACTTCGTGTGAAATATGGTTTTTAATTGATCAAATTGAACTACAAGAACCGAATTATAGACTTGAAACCCATCCAATAAGGAAAACATATATGATCACAAGATGAGAAAAAGTAATTATTCCATGAAAGGAACATGGTAATCGTCCTTGTTATATTCCTAATTTAAGTTTTGAAAAGCTATATAAATATTTATTTCCCATGACTTCTATTAGGGTCCTATAATAATAGGGTTCATAAAATTTTGAATTGACTTTGACAAGTCTTGTAAATATGTACATACCTTGCTTTTTGCAAGTTGTTTTCCCATATTTTGAAAAGATGAAAAATAATAAAAAATCAAAAAGAGGGTAAAAATTCCTAAAAGAAAGATCAAAGGACTTAGAAAAATATATACCCCAAAAGAAAAGAAATAAAACCTGAAAGTGAGTAAATCCAAATGCCACTACTTTTACTTTTTACTGCAAAAATAATGATTATGTGAAGAGTGTCAATAAATGCCATAATCCATGATCAGTTAAACAGTTTAATCTTAAATTTTCATGTTTTCAATTTCATGTTTTAGATAGAGAATAAACATTTTTCAAACAGTTTAAACTTAACAAATCAGTAGATAGGTAGAGAATAATGAGGAGCTCAAAATTTTAATCTGAGCCCTCGGATGAAACAAGGTAGATTTAGATTAGTTTTATGCTTTGAAAGAAAATGTTTTAAGGTTGCAAGCCTAAATGCACCTGCAAAATGAAGAAAAAATGTTAGATATACAAGATTGGGTAGGTAGAAAGCAGTGGAGAAATCATCTAAATAATACATCATCAGGAAAAATCACTAATTTACCCTCCCCCATGAGCATTCAGTATTCTAAGCTATCAGTCAAACAGGCTCGGAGCATTTCTTTGACTTTTGTTGGGACCGGACCCAAGGCTCTATGAATCGTTAGTTAAAAATATTGGGTTCTTATGCTATATCCTCATTTACCCTCCATTCATCTATTAAAACCCCTTTTTCCTAAATAAAAACACACTCTTACTTAGTAAAATTGTAACCCTAGATTAATTAACTTCATCCATTCATAAGCATTCATAAAAACCCACAAAATCAGATTTATCCTAAGTATTATTGAAAGAAATATAAAAGAAGAGAAAATGATTGATTATTATATTATACTTGGAGATAATGTGTACTTTGTTTTACATTTCACTCCCCTCTCATATTAACTTTTAACATATTTTATTAAATCCCTAAGAGATACCCTTTCCTAGTTATTAATTCCAGTATATCTAATAAACCCCAAAAAACCCACTATTATAAACTTTTGACCAAAGTATATTATCCCATGTGCATAAATGAAAAACCCAAAATAAAAAGCACTTTGGTCTAAAAGATTATCCATATTCAAAAATCCCGCCCTATAGTTTTTAAACTAATGAAAAAAGGTTAAAAAACTATATAAATATATGTATTGCGCCCACACCTTTGTCTATTAATTAAAACATTATCATATGTTTTAAAAACCATTTATCCCACCGCTATATATAAATAAACCATTGCATTCATTTTTAAAACCTTTACTCCTCAACCATATTATAAAGGTTTAAACCTATCCCAACCCTTCCGCTTATGAAATTAAAGTCCGGTCCCACCATTACTTTTCAAATGCACCTCCTGAAATGATCCCAGTCGTTCGCTACAATCCTTTTGATCCGACAGTTGAAGATTCAAATCACATAGAAAAAGTGCATGATCGCTCTAAGGCAAAATCCATGCGAAATGGCTAGTTCTTCGATGACCCCTCCCCTCCACGTGGCCTCTTATGATTGGATCGTGTGAGTTTGGCTTATAACTTCTTACCACTTAAAATCCACGCGATAAACCACCGGTTTTCTACTCCTTTGAAATTCCAAAACTACTTCCCACCATGATGCGACCTGCATTTAATAACAAAGGGTCAATGTAATCAAATGTTTATTAAAACCTTTTTATATGCATTTTTTAGGCTATATGTTGCGTTTAACCTTTGTTTTGCCCTCCCGACTATGTAAACCTGCAAAGAGCCCCTGATAGCCATTTTTTGTCATCTTTACACCTAAATCTTGCAAACCTTTGCCCAAGAGACTTGTAAAAGACTGCTGAGGAGCTATATCGCTCCAATTCAACCTCTGAAGCAATAAATTTGACTAGAAGACTGAAGTATACCCTGTTAAAACCTATAACTACGTCAAAACAGGTATTTTTCTCAGAATTTAACCTACAGTCAAATTTAAAAACCTTTTAAAAGAAAGAAAAATGTTCTAGAATTAATAAATTCATCAAGAAAAATTCCCAAAAGTCCCATAAACAAGCAAAACCCTGGAAATTTTTTCCCAAGAACCCTAGTTGTCTATTGCGCACCATTTTCAAAGAAAATTTATCATTTCCTCACAGATTAATGATCAATTTCAAGCTCTAAAGGCCAGAAATCCTCTATAGATGCTCTATATCTTCTGAAAAATCCTTTTTAAGAGATTTTTAGCCCATTTTCCAGTCAAAAGACTCAGAAAACCCCTGTTTTCTATTTTAGACTAGTTTTTAGCCTCAAAACTTCATTTGAGAGACCTAATTGAGAATAAAATCCAAAAAGACATTCTATTTTGCTGAAATTGCCTAATCAAGCCTCTGTTATAGTAAAATTGCCTCTAAAAACAGTTTAGAACTTGCAGAAGCCAAATAAAATGCCTAAAAAACAAAGTGGAAACAAATATGAAGGTTCTAAAACTCCCAAAGCTACTCCTGCCATGACTCCAAATACTGCAATTGTAGTCAGCCCATTACAACCCCCAGTTGTTGATATTGAGCATATTACATTAGCTGATATTGACTACAAAATAGCTGATCCTATAGTTGAGTTCAATCTATTAGATATCCACAACTGGTGTTTTGAAAAATCCCTAGATGATCAAGAAGATGTTCATATTTGGGAGTCCAATCTGCCTAAATATGTAGTCCCCCTGACTCACCCTTATCAAGAAATTATCAGACTATGTCACGAGTACTACATTCATGAACAAAGAGTTATTGTCAATGCAAATAAAGAGATCCTATTTACTATTACTGCAGAGTCAATAAACCAAATGTTGCAGCTTCAAACAGAACCCCAAGCATTTCCATTGTCTATTGAAGCCCTCACTAAGTTATACATTAACTTAGACTTTCCTAAAAGGTTTATGATTTTCAAAATTAAACCCTCCATATTCAAAAATTAAACCCTCCATATTCCAAAAATAAACCCTCCATATTCAACTGCCAAGTTCCCTGAAGGTTCAAGGCATGTAATATCTATCCTTTCCTTCATACTTGGGTATTTCACTGATGAGCATACTGATGAGTCTATCCTAGGATTTTTGTCCACCTTTTCTCCAAGACAGCCACCTTCAGTTATATTTTATTATGTTGGTTTTATAGCTGATCGCATTCACTATCAATTGACTAATTTGCAGCTGGAAGGAGTATTCAGATATACCTCCTATCTGTTCCACTTGTTTCTATTCTTTCAATCAGAAAGCTTTCCAATTTCACTTCAGAAGTTGGATATAGAAGGAAAACCTCTATCATTTGTCTTCTACACATATACTCAAAAAAGAAGGCACATAATTCAGTTATTCATAGTTTGCAGAGTTGTTTTTACATCCATTGAACACCATTTTGACAAAAACAAAGCAGCCTAGAAGTAGTGAGGAAATGAAGAGAATCTTGTAGCTATTAGAGCAAAGAAAAGTAGGTGATTGGTATTTATATGAGAAATTCACTGAAATCATAGTTTTTGGTACTACCTTGTTGCCTTACAAGTTACCAAAGCATCCATCTATGAGGATATTTGCCTTAGAGTACATTAGCCAGATCCTGAATTCAGATTCAATTAATTTTATGGCAGCCAAGAAAAAGACCCAATTTAAACTCAAAAATCAAATTGGTCCTTTCATATGTAATCAAAGAGAAGTAGAAAAATAAGTAGCGAGTCAACTACTAGAGTAAAAATTAGAAGAAAGCTTCCCATGGAATTATGATCCACAAGAGATCTTAAGTAAACTAAGGGTAAAATGTAAATTGACACCCTTTATCCATGAGTCAATGCCAAAAATAAAGAAGTTTGCTAATCAAATTGAGTGGGTTGAAAATACTTTAACAGAGGAAATAAACCAAAGGAATACTACTCACCCTTTCGAATTTCCAAACAGCGAGAGACATCCACTAAGAGAATCAAAGAAGAAGGGGCTTATACTATAGAGACTACAACGGAGACAAATTTTAAAATCATTTACAATAAGAGGCCAAAACTAGATACAACAGCTAAAGGTAAAGTAACAATAGATGTTGAGGAAACACAGCCCTTAAATACCAACACTGCATAGACAGAGACCAATGTAGCCACTGTTATCATCAGTGAGCCAAATCAGAATCAAGAACAATTGAATAATGAAGATGCATAGATAATGGAAAGGCAACAAATTATGGAGACTTCTTCTTCACATTCAGCTGAGGAGAAGGATTTGGATATTAAGGAAAAATACAAGCAAATCAAATTGAAGAATGAGGAAATCAAAACTAAAATATATTCTCAGTTTTTGAAGAAAAAGCCAGGTAACCAAAACAGATTCCTATCAGCATTTAATTATTCAACTCAAAAATTGATTATGTCAGTTTTACAGCCCACTGTACTAGTGCCAAAGACAATGGATGAGTATAAAAAAGTTGATATGGAAGTAGCCATAGATAAAATCCATGAGTTGGATCAGATTGAATTTCACAGGCAAACATCAGAGATGCTCTATTCCACAGTGACCACAAAATCTATGAGTGCTCATAGGCTTCAAAATACCATCTCTAATATGCAGGACCAAATGAAGATGGATAAATCTTCACTATATGCAAAGGATCTAAAGATAAAGGCCTTAGAAGAATTAGTATTGCAGGTTGGATATGATCCTACAAACATCAAAGCAGCTGAAGCATTGGTTAAAAAGAAAAATGAGGACATATTTGCCTTGAGGAAACAGCTCAAGCTTCCTCAAGGAGAGCATCCTCAAAAAAAGGAAGTATTACAGGATCAAAAGGAGAAAGATGAAATGATGAGCTTGATACTTCAATTGATAGCTCAAATCAAGGAAATGGAAGTACAAATGGACCAAGTTGTCCAAGAAAAGGAGACATTTAAAGAACCAGTCATTCCTACAGTGATCCCAGTCATCATAGCAGCAGTACCATCTACTTTAGGAGAGAAATTGGCACCCAAAGAGCCACTGGCCACTACAGTGCAAGTGAATTCTTCAAAAACTTCAGTAACTGAATCTTCTACAACAGTATTGACTCCTATAGATGAAAGCAGTCCACTAGTAAGGGAAATGGAAGAGATGTCCTTGAAAACCAATTAAATCAACAGATTAACTAAGATAATTGAAAATCTTGAGAAGAAAAGAAAATAAGCTCAAATAGATGTTAAAATACATGAATAGAATGCTCACGGGTTGAGTGAAGAGGTAAATAAGCTCCAGAAAGAATTAACTCTCAAGGATCAAATATCATACATTAAAAATTACCTATGGAATAATGTAATTGAAGCCTTTCATGATGTTTGGCCATCAATTCAGGTAATTTTCTGGCAGAGAGAGTTACTATTGGAAGCTCAGGCAGAGATCCAAAAGACACAAGAAGAATTGGCAGATAAACCAGAACAAGCTGTTAGGTTGATCAATTTCCTCAACAGTAAGAATGGACAACAACTTGAAGAACTGAAAATAAATGATAGGACAGTTGCTATCCTAGAAATTAGGAAAGTAACCACCAAAAGAAATTTGATGAGGCATCTTGAAGAGAAATGTGAAGGAATGAACACTGTTGTCACTAGATTCATGGTTAAATTCACCAATTTAAGGCAAAAGGGACTTCCTGATATCATGGTGATCAATGATAACTTAATGCCTCAAAATGATTATGAAAAAAATATCAAAGAACATGCCAAGGAGTAGGTGAACAAGCCAACAGGTCAAGGTATTCCCACAGGAAAAGTATTGCTAAAAAGCTTTGAAGATTTGTTTTATTTGCAGTATGAAATCAAACATTTGTTTGTCATCAAACCCACATTTTCTAGGTACACTGAGGCTGATGAGAATTTTAGGAAACTCAAGAATATTAGAATTCCTAAAAATCAGGAGTGGCAAGCATTAACTTATTTTCTATGAAGAAAGAAAGGCAAAAGAATGAAGAAGAAGTTTCACAGTCAAAACAGATTTTTACAGCAGAAAGCAATATTAATGAAGGTTAAAGAGTATCGGAAGTGAAAGAGTATAAGTGATAAAAAGTATCAGCGAGAAAGAGTATTAGTGAAGGCAAGTTAAATTCTGAAAATATCTGAAAACCCAGCAGAGAGGACACATAAGCCGCCAGCTGCTTGTTATCTTAAAACAATTTCTATTTATTTTGAATAAAATAGGACAACTTGCTGATTTGTTAAGCAAGTTGTCACTATTATTGTTGTAAGATATTTAATTTTCCTAAGTTAATTCCTAGAAGTCATCTAGGATATTTTGTAAGACATTTTATATAAATACTTCACTCTTTGAAGTATTTTGGTGTAGAATAAAATTGTTGGAGATTACTATAGATATTTTGTTGACTTGAAGGCTTTGGATTTCAAATTTGAGTAGCAGACTGGATCACCTTTTTGGCATCATACTTCAAGATTCCTGTGATAAGATATTTGGAGTGAAGTACTCTCTTAAACTTGTCATTTTTATCTTCTTTTGTCTCATGCATACATTTGTGTATTAATTCTAAATCTGAATGTATAACTAGGAGTATTACTAGAGGACATGTTAATAGCACCATGTTTTTAAGTAGTTATCATTTCTTTTTTTTCTTCTGATTTCCGGTGTAGGGAACCCTTAATTTCTCCCTCTCTCATTTGACCTCTATCTTCTACTTCCATTTTCCGGATTTAAGGATTATTAAGTTCCCTTTATCTCGATCATACCATCTCAAAAACCAATTTTCCCAAGATATCCAAGGGTTATCTACCTTTCCCTACAGAAATTTGATCTTTTAGGTTTTGATCCCAGTTTTTTTAGCTTGACTTAGACTCCATAGCACAATGGAAAAGTAGATTTCCCTCTATCTACCCTCCAAGTGAAATTTTCCCACCAAATTCAACAAAACAAAACCAAAGCTATACTTTAATAACTAGCCTAATATTCATAAATCAAAACAAAGTTAAACTTGAAAGAGAGAGCCCTCTCTTAACCCGAGGAAGTCTAGATCCTTGAGTTTGAAGTAGGTTTGTGGTTACCTCTAGTATTCTTTGACTAAAAACCAAAATCCCACAACTTAAGAATTTACTGGAGTGATAACATTACTGCGACCATGCTAGGGAAATAACCAGTCCTCAGTAATTAAAATAAGTCTTAAAGGAATCATTTAAATCATCATTTTACTTTAAGATTTCTTTTAAAAGTTGTGGGTATTGAAAAATAGTAATTTTGGCTTCTAGGAAAACCTACTATACCAGGTCTAACCCAGATCCTAAGCCTGCTGTCATAGTAGATAACCTAGACCGAATTGGTAAAAGGAAAAAACAAACAGAAAATTTAGAGGCTAAAATCTCATTGATAAGAGCCAATTCATTACCAAGTGAATTAGAAAGTCTTCAAGACATTGGTTTTGATCTGAAATTTTAGCATTCATTATTTAAAAGTAAATCTGAAAATTATTTAAAAACTTTTGTTTTAGACCCTGCTTTTCTTTCATTTTTGAATGCAAAACATAAATCTATTGCAATAAATTCTAGATCTAAGAAAGCTGAATATCAGACCAAAGTTGAGGAAATTAATGTTACTATTTTAAAGGATATTAATGAAGCTATTGAATTAACTCATTTAATGACTTATGCAAACAGACCTTCAACTTCCCAATTACATACCACAATAATTGCAACTAGAGATTCATCTCTTTATGCTGTTACATCATTCATAAATTCTACTACTAGCTCATCTACATATCCATTTATCCCTAAACTACCTCTACAACCCAGACTATTATTTCCACTAATCACTTCATCCACTATATCCATTAGTTCACCTTTTGATTTCTTAAAAGAATCATCCTCATTTCCCAACACTTCAAATACAATCTATAGTTCATATACTATCATTTCCAGCACAGCTCCAAGCAGTGCTACCTTACCTCCTAGTCAAGTTAAGCTTCAAGCTATGGCTGCTAGATATGCTCCCCTTGTCCTACCACAACAACTTCATGATATGCCACAAGAAAATCAAAACAAAATACCATTGTTTGATGGCACTACCCAATATATTGCTCAGCAACATATTACCAAGATGACAAACTTCTTTGAAATTTATGAAATTGATGATTCAGATGTTCAAATGAGACTATTTTCTCAAACTTTAACAGGAGAAATTAAGAAATGGTTTAAAGATTTAGCTAATGTTAGTGTAACTGATCTGGTTGTATTTTTTACTTTATTTTTAAATAAATGGGAAAAGAGAAATAACCCCCCCCCCCCCAAATTTTGTCTGAATTTGATAATTTGAAAAGAGCTCCAAATGAGTCAGTTCAAGATTACTGTACCAGGTATAATAGTGTCTATAATTCTATCCCTGCAAATCTGAAACCTACTCCTTATTCTGTTCTGCTCAAATTCTTTGATTGATTTGACACAGATATGGATTACCAATTAAGGGAAAGAGATGCAGACACCTTAGAAAAAAATTCAAACTAATGCATTAAGTGTAGAAGTGAACATCCTAGCTAGAAAAGCTAGACTTAGAAATGAAAGAAGAGTTACTATCAAAGAAGAAAATGCAAATTCAGACACAAAAATGGATGTTATAGCTAAAACTTTAGAAAGAGTGATTGATAGATTAGATAATATGGAGAGAAGACCTCAGTGGGATAACCAACAACAGATTAGAAATCCCATTTTTAGAAAAAATATAAATTCTGGAAAATTAAAAGAAACATCCCTGGACCAAACCATTAGGCCACCATTCCAAGAGAACTATGTTGAACGTTCTCACAATAATAATGATGATGAGGAGGATACTATTAATATAATGGGAATTGATGACAGCAATACCATTTTCCTTACTCAGGAAGATCAGGAATTGTTTGAACTTCAACAACTTAAATTAGATTCTAGTGAATCCTTTGATTATAAGCAAGGTTATGACTATGAAATAAATGAAATAAACATCCAGTATAACCTTAGAAACAAGAAAAATAATGAGTCTTCTACTAAGAAAACTTCCCAAAATCAGAATCAGAAAACGGTAAAAGCCCCTAAGACAAAAGTTCTGCAAATTCTCCCAAGGGAAAATAAGCAAAACTAAAATTCTTCCTAAAACATTTCTAGTCCTAAGAAAAGATCAAGCCCTAAAATTATTGACATTACTGATGAAGTTGCTTAAGCTGCAACATATCCTCAAAAATCTACTGCTGCTAAAGCTTCTAATTATTTTGTAAAAACAACAAATTTAGATCCCAAAAAACCTTCTGTTGATCCTAAAACAATAGACCAAAAACTATTGCCTCGAAAAAATCTGCTGAAAATTCTAAATCAGAAAGAACATCTACTGCTTCACAAACAATCCCTGAAAAGAAAGTTAGAAGTAGTAAAACACAAGAAATAAAAACAGAGAATCCTAAAACAATTGAAAATGAAAAAACAACTGTAGAAAAGCAAGACAAACCAACACAAACTATAGTTACGAAAGAAGAATTGATTCAGATCAATAAATCTCAACCTGCATTCAACATACAATCAGAAAGTGCAAAGCTTAAAATATCAATTCCTTTGACTGAATTAGTAAAACATGACTTGTATAAATCAACCATAACTGAAACATTAAATATCAATGATGGAGAAGACTCCATAAATCTAAATGATGATCATCCAGAGTTGATTTTTTTCCTAGATGTAAATGGAAAACATGCAGATGGTGCATTTCCTCCATTCTATATCAATTTAACCATTCATGATCAAATTCTACATAACACAATTCTAGATTTAGGAACTTCCCATAACTTGATGCCAAAAGCCATCATGGAAACTCTGAATCTAGAAATTACAAGGCCATACAAATATTTGTTTTCTTTTGATTCCAGTAAAGTTAAATGCTTAGGTTTAATCAAGGATTTGTGTGTAACACTAGTTCAATACCTTGGTAAGAGTATATTAATGGACATTGTAATAGCTGATATCCCACCAAAATATGGTATGCTACTTTCTCACTCATGGGGAGAAAAGTTGCAGGGATCTCTACAATTGGACATGTCTTATGCTACTATCTCGGTGTTTGGCCAGCCTAAAAAGTTATATAGGGAAACATTAATGAAGTACATGGTCAGTAGTGCCGAAAGATCTATAAACTACCCAATTTACTCTACACCAACTGACCTTGATTCTTTCATTCTTTGTAACTCTGTAACAAATGAAATCCAAACTAAACTAGTAGATAAAAAAAGAGAACCAAACAATGATAACATTTTTCATGAATATCAATGGAATTTGGACTTTGATGGTTCAGTGAATAAGTTGGGAGAAGGAGAAGGAGTGTGGATAAAAAAAATGGAGACTAATCATTCTGAAGGTCATTCTTTCAGGCTAAATTTAAAATGTACAAACAATATGGTCGATTATGAAGCCCTTATCCTAGGACTCCAAATCATTAGAAACTCAGGAGGAAAAAGAATTTTAATCATGGGAGATTCATATTTTATCATAAAAAAAGTAAATGGAGTTTATTCTGTTTACAATCCTGGACTGAGCAGATATACAGACACTGTCATAGATTTAACTGATTATTTATTGGTCTGTAAGTTTGTTGTTATACCCATAAAACAAAATATACAAGCTCATTGTCTTGCAAATTTTTCTAGTACATGCAATTTACCATTCCAACCTAATCACATATATACTGTTGAAGTCAAACATAGGCCAATAACTCCAGATAATCTCAAGTATTGGCAAATTTTTTCTCAGGATGAACAGATTTACAAGTTTATGAACAATGAAGGAGAATTTCAGAATTTTATTATAGATACAGATTGTACAATAAATCATGATTTGGATTGTGAAATAGATTTAAATGACTTAGATGTAAATAAAATTAATTTTGATAAACCCACTAGATTTATTCAAGCTGACATAGATAGCTTAGAGAAAGTACAAATTGAAGAAAATGTTGAAGATGAATCAGATATAGTGACTCTTAAGGATAATTTTTTACTTAAAGGTTTAACTCTCTTAGATGATCTTTTTGACTCTAATGATGTAGCTAGAAAACCAAAAATGGAGCCAGTAAGATCTGACATAGAAGAATGTAACATTGGTACAGAATCAAAACCAAAGATAATCAAACTGTCCAAAATTTTATCTCAACAAGAAAAAGATAAATATATTGACCTTTTAAAGGAATATCAAGATGTGTTTGCTTGGAGTTATGAAGATTTAAAATCTTGTGATACAAACATAATCCAACACAAAATTCCAATAAAAGAAGATCAAAAGACATTCAAGCAAAATTTGAGAAGGATTAACCCTGTGCTATTACCTTTGATTGAAAAATAAGTTAAAAGAATGTATGATGCCCAGATCATTGCACCAATCAGATATTCTGATTGGGTTTCAAACCTAGTTCCTATAAGAAAGAAAAAAGGAGAAATTAAATTGTGTGTAGATTTTAGAAATCTTAACAAAGTATCCTTAAAGGATAATTACCCTTTACCTAAAATGGACCACATATTACAAAGGGTAGTAGGTTCCTCCAGGATTTCATTGTTAGATAGTTTCTCACGATATAACCAGATCCTAGTTCAAGAAGAAGACCAGGCTAAAACAACATTTACTACTCCTTGGGGCACTTTTATGTATGTAAAAATTCCATTTGGCCTAATGAATGCAGGAGAAACCTTTCAAAGGGCTATGGATATAGCCTTCACATGAGTTCTTATTCAATTACTTAGATGACATTACTATGTTTTCCAAAATAGATAATGAACACTTGGATCATTTGAGACAAGTTTTCATTAAGTGTAGGAAATATGGCATCTCTTTAAATCCTAAGAAAAGTCTATTTGGACTGGAAGAAGGTAGTTACTTGGACATATAATCTAAAAATAAGGAATTAGGATAGATCCTT
This sequence comes from Pinus albicaulis, assembly GCA_034641835.2. Taxonomy (NCBI): domain Eukaryota; kingdom Viridiplantae; phylum Streptophyta; class Pinopsida; order Pinales; family Pinaceae; genus Pinus; species Pinus albicaulis. Next base: position 332,158,850 of record CM076569.1, read on the forward strand.
CTAGGATAGACGCAATTCTAAACATCAACCCACCAAGAAACATCAAAGAATTACAAGCTTTTCTAGGTAAGATAATTATTTTAAGAAGATTCATATCTAATCTAACTGAGATAATTAGAGAATTGAATAACATGCTCAAGAAAGATTCAGTTCTTAGATGGAATTTTGAGGCTAAACAATCATTTGACTCTATCAAACAAGCCTTGACTAAAACTCCAGTCCTAATAAGTCCTAATTTTAAGAAATATTTCATGATTTTTTCATTTGCTTCAGAACACACCATTGTTGTAGTTTTACTGCAGAAAAATGATCAAGGATTTGAACAACCCATAGATTTTTTCAGTAAAGCCCTTAGATATTCCCCTTTGAAGTACAACATTATGGAAAAACAAGCCTTAGCCTTGGTTAAAGCCATTAAATACTTCAAAGTTTATATTCTCTACTCACACATTATTTCCTATGTCCCAAATTCTATAGTTAAAGACATTCTTACTCAGGATGGTCCTTATGGAGGAAGAGGTAAGTGGATTTCCACTATCTTAGAATATGACATAGAGATAAAACCCACCAAGCTTATTAAAGGTCAAGGATTAGCCAGACTTATGGTTGAATCCAATTGTAATGTCCTAGATATAGATTTTATTGCTCAAGTTGATGATAAGGAAGAGATGGCGACTCCATTGATCAGTGAATATTTTTCACACTCACCTTGGTATACAGATATCATATTTGTACTCCAAAATTTACAAGCTCTTCCTGGATTGTCAAGAACCAAAGATAGATTTTTAAAACTTAAAGAAGTAAGATTTTGTATCTTAGATAATGTACTTTTTTGGAGAGATCATAGTGAGATTTTACTAAATTATTTACTTAGGGAAGAAGCTGACAAATCACTTGAAGAATTTCATGCAGGTGACTGTGGAGGACATTTATATTGGAAAACTACTGCAGACAAGATTCTGAGAGCTGGTTTTTGCTAGCCTGCCTTGTTTGCTAATGTCAAAAAATATGTTACTTCATGTCATAAGTGCCAAATTTTTTAGGGTAAGAATAAATTATTACCCCTCCCTTTAAAGCCAATTTCAACTGAAGTGCCATTTCAACAATGGGGTTTAGACTTCATTGGTGAAATTCACCCTCCCTCTTCAAGACAACATAAGTGGATTTTGACAGCCACTGATTATTTTACCAAGTGGATTGAAGCCATACCTTCCAGAAAATCCACTGATACTGTCATTATTTCCTTCCTAGAAAACAACATCCTTTCAAGATTTGGGTGCCCTCAAAAGATAATTACTGACAATGCAGTAGCATTAAAATCCAAGAAAATGATTGAATTTTGCCACAAATACCATATTACCCTAGGCCACTCTACTGCATATTACCCCCAAGGTAATGGTCTAGCTAAATCCTCAAACAAAAGCCTAGTAAATATCATCAAAAAATTACTTGAAGACAATAAAAATACTTGGCATAAGAAGTTAGTCAATGCCTTATGGGCAGATAGACTTACTACTAATAAATCAATTGGTACTTCACCTTACCAAATAGTATATGGAATGGATGTTGTTTTTCCTTCCTCCTTAGGTGTACCGGTGATGAAAATTATCTAAGAATTACAGGTTGAAACAAATGACATCCAAAGAAGGATAAATCAAACTATTCACTTGCAACAAACAAGGGAAGAAGTTTATGTCAAATCTCAAGTCATTCAAGATAAGACCAAGAAAAAAAATGATAAAAAGTCTAAAGAGGATGATTTTTACATAGGAGATAAAGTGTTAAAATGGGATTCGAGAAGAGAAGACAAAGGAAAACATGGAAAATTTGATTTTCTATGGAAAGGGCCTTAGGTAATTTATGGATATAGAGGTAATAATTCTTTCTTTCTGAAAGAATTGGATAGAACAGATTTGCAAGAAGGACTAGTTAATGGCAGAATGTTGAAGCACTACTACTCACCTGAGTTAACCAATAGTTAGTTTTTATTCACTTTGATCATTGTACATATACATTGCAAAGTTTATATTGGATTGGATGATTCCTTACCAAAGTTGAAGCCCGAAGAGAAGGCCCTAAGATTTGAGAAGTAAATATCATAAATATGAATGACTTGCAGATATCAGAAGACATATACAGGATCATCAAAGTCAAATTTCAAAGGCTACAAAGTCTCAGAGTTCTTGATATTTCACCAGGAAATTTCATCCCCATGTGGAGCCATTGTTTGGGTCCTATAATAATAGGGTTCATAAAATTTTGAATTGACTTTGATAAGTATTGTAAATATGTACATACCTTGCTTTCTGCAAGTTGTTTTCCCATATTTTGAAAAGATGAAAAATAATAAAAAATCAAAAAGAGGGTAAAAGGTCCTAAAAGAAAGATCAAAGGACTTAGAAAAATATATACCCCAAAAGAAAAGAAATAAAACCTGAAAGTGAGCAAATCCAAGTGCCACTACTTTTACTTTTTATTGCAAAAATAATGATTATGTGCAGAGTGTCAATAAATGCCATAATCCATGATCAGTTAAACAGTTTAATCTTAACTTTTCATGTTTACAATTTCATGTTTTAGATAGAGAATAAACATTTTTCAAATAGTTTAAACTTGAAAAATCAGTAGATAGGTAGATAATAATGAGGATCTCAACAGTTTAAGCTGAGCCCTCTGATGAAATAAGGTAGATTTAGATTAGTTTTATGCTTTTAAAGAAAATGTTTTAAGGTTGCAAGCCTAAATGCACCTGCAAAATGAAGAAAAAATGTTAGAAATACAATATTGGGTAGGTAGAAAGCAGTGGAGAAATCATGTAAATAATACATCATCCAGAAAAATCACTAATTTTCCCTCCCCCATGAGCATTCGGTATTCTAAGCTATCAGTCAAATAGGCTCAGAGCATTTCTCTGACTTTTGTTGGGACCAGACCCAAGGCTCTATGAATGGTTAGTTAAAAATATTGAGTTCTTATGCTAAATCCTCATTTACCATTCATTCATCTATTAAAACCCCTTTTTCCTAAATAAAAACACACTCTTACTTAGTAAAATTGTAACCCTAGAATAATTAACTTCATCCCTTCATAAGCATTCATAAAAACCCACAAAATCACATTTATCCTAAGTATTATTGAAAGAAATATAAAAAGATGAGAAAATTCTTGATTATTATGTTATACTTGGAGATAATGTGTACTTTGTTTTACATTTCACTCCCCTCTCATATTAACTTTTAACATATTTTATTAAATCCCTAAGAGATACCCTTTCCTAGTTATTAATTCCATTATATCTAATAAACCCCAAAAACCCCACTATTATAAACTTTTGACCAAAGTATATTATCCCATGTGCATAAATGAAAAACCCAAAATAAAAAGCCCTTTTGTCTAAAATATTATCCATATTCAAATATCCTGCCCTATAGTTTTTAAACTATCAAAAATGGTTGAAAACTATATAAATACAATGTATAAACCCGCTCGCTTATGTTTTATTAAAAACATTTAACAAATGTTTTAAATAAAGACATTAACCCCGCCATATATATATATATATATATATATAAGGCTTAAAAAACCTTGTTTAAACGCACCTTTGTATATTTTATTAAACATTATTATAATGTTTAAGCCATGATTAATCCTGCCGCTATCTATAAATAAAACATTGCATATATGTTTTAAACCTATACTCCTCGATTATATTATAAAGGTTTAGACATATATTAAACCCTTCCACTACATTTGATCCATCCCGGTCCCACCTTTCCATCTCGACGTAGCTCTCGAAGCAATCCCAGCCGTTCGCTTCCAACCTTTAGATCCGACGGTTGAGGGTTGATATCACACAGGTAACATGCCCGACTGTTCCATTGAAAAATCCACACGAAATAGGCAGTTTTGTGTTAACCCCTCCCCTCCACGTGGCCTCATTTGATTCGATCACGTGGGTTTTCATTAAAACTACTTACCACTCAAAATCAACATGATAAATCACCAATTTTCAAAGACTATGTAATTCAAAATAGCTTCCCGTCTGACGCAACCTGTAATTAATGCCAAGGGTTAATACAATCAATTTTTTATTAAAACCTTTGTATATGCATTTTTTCACCTATATGTCGTGTTTAACCTTTGTTTTTCCCTCCCGACTGAGTAAACCTGCAAAGAGCCCCCGATAGCCATTTTCTGCCATCTTTACACCTAAAGCTTGCAAACCTTTGCCCAAGAGACCTGTAAAAGACTGCTGAGGAGCTATATCACTGCAGTTCAACCTCTGAAGCAATCAATTGGACCAGAAGACTGAATTATACCCTTTTAAAACCTATACCCATGTCAAAACAGGTATTTTTCTAAGAATTTAACCTACAATCAAATTCAAAAACCTTTTAAAAGAAAGAAAAGCTTCCTAAGATCAAAAAATTGGTTAAATTGAACTACCCAAAAGTCCCACAACAGGAAAAACCCTGGAAAATTTTTTCTAGGAACCCTAGAATCCACTGCCCACCATTTTCAAAAAAAATTATCATTTCCTCACAGTTTTTGATCAATTTCAAGCTTTAAAAAGCCAAAACTCCTCTGCAGGTGCCTTATATCTTCTGAAAAAACTTTTTTTCAGAGTTTTAGCCCAATTTGCAGTCAAAAGACTCAAAAAACCCTTGTTTTTTGTTTTAGACCAGTTTTTAGCCTCAGAACTTCATTTGAGAGACCTAATGTTGGAATATTGTCATTGATGGCAAAGGAATTGGCAAAGGCATGGGCAACAAAGAAGAACAGAAAAGTTGCAGAAAACAACGATCAGTAGCAAACAACAAAGGAAGAATGCATTTACAGAGATAAGCAGGGAATTGAAGCAGAGTTGTCCAGAGACAGAGGCAAATTGAGAAGAAGATTGGTTCTAAACTCTCCATGACTTATATATTCAGCAGAATATTTGAGTCTCTGTGGACATTGGTGAAATCATGTGTTATTGACAGTTGGGATTTTGCCCGTATAGACAGCTTGAATTGTGAAAAGCATGAGAGTGATGCTCATACCATCTCGCTTCTGTGGAAGGAGGAGATTCGTGAAGTTGTATACGATATCAGGTTGCTAAGGTCACGGCACAGTGAAGTAAATCTGCATAATGGAGGGATTAATGGTGCTCTGGTTATGTAAGTTGTTCGAGGAACCAATACGATCGACAGTGGAATTATACGCCTCTACCTCTGTGTAGGTATGGAAGGTCTACGAGTCTCGGCGTTGTCTATCTAATAGAACCTGGAGCATGAATAAATCGATTATATAAATAAAACACTGAAGCAGGGTTTTTAATCGTTTAAACAATAAGTTTGACGGAACCATGTGCTTAGACGGAACCGTGACCGAGAGGAACAATAACGGCGGGTTGGAGCGAAACCGTGGGTTATTTCGCACCACCTTTCATTGATACGTGGTATTTTGTGGATTGGAAGCGATTCCATACAGATTTTGACACGCGTCTCTGCAAAACCGCCAAGCGCACGATAATGATAGTCCTTCGCACGTTAACAATCGACCCAAGACGGCTAACGAAATTTCTTGTGCATCATCGATCTGAAAGGGAGTCATCGAACGGTCATTATTTGTGGAAGATGTGAAAAGGTTAAAAAAGGTGTGTGAATATTAACACAGTACGACGTGCCATCGCACGTTATTTCCCGTGCAAATTGCCCAAGCGAAATCCGTCGATCTTGGATGCTCGCGATCCAACTGTGATCAGGCAATGGACCTGCACGAAGTTTAGTTTGGTACGGAGGAGCGCATATGTGGGCCAGGGGACAAAGTTTTATTAATATTAAACTATTCGAAAGCATTGGAGTTATATATAAAGCCCGGATTAAAAAGTTCATTGAATTTTTAATTAAAAATAATATTACGGGGGCAGTATAAAGATTTAAAATTTCAGAAGGGGTACCCCCGTAGTTGAACAAGCAATCAAGCGTTGACCGGAAATCGACGGTGGAGATTAAGTACGAGGGCACCAGCCAAAATTTTCATCCGTACCACAAGAACCCCCGTAGTGACGTAATGATGACATACGCAGCGGAATTTGATTGGTCTTCTGACTATAATTGTGGTCCCTGGGGGTCAAAGGTTAATTTGTTTGAAAGCATTGGATGTTTTATAATTTCCGAAGGGTTAAAAATTTATAAATATATTTATTTATGAATTTCTTTAAATTGGTAAATAAATTAAAAGAAATCATAGAGGTACGTAAGGGTAATACCGTCCAGGAATACCATTAGTTTTGACCCATGGTTTTTAATAAGGATGAAAACTATATAAAGGAATGAGAATTATGAAGAATGTGGGTGTGTGAAAGTATTGATAAGAAAACGAATCTCCTTTGGAGATATCTGTATGAATAAACCCCTGATATATCTAAATCAAGGGGGCACCTGTAAATATGATGATCAGATCGACTAACATGTGCATGCATAAGGGCGATGAATGAATGAAGCTCTTGAAGGAATGTCTGGATGGGGGAACTCTGTTCTTAACTGAAAAATCTGAATGAACCTCTGGTCTTGAACGACAGATGAAGAAACAATGAAGAGCTAGTGCATGACTGCTGAAGAAAACATATGAATCTGGTGAGTTTGAGGGTTGAAGCCTTCATTTTGGAAGTAGAAGTTTTCTGCCAGTAGAAACTGGTGTTACATTCATGGGGTTGAAGCTCCCTTCCAGGAAAGGCTGGTAAACGAGAGAAGGTTGTAGCCTTCTGCAGGTGGGTGCCTGTGTGCTGGTATGAGTCTGCACCAGCATATATTGTAAAAGGTTTTCTCTATAATAAAATACTGAAGAGTGAGATTATAGCAGCGGTGGTTTTCTCCCGAATTGGGTTTCCACCTTAAATCCTGGTGTCCATATGTGTTATTCATGGTTAATGGTTTGTTCTAATTTCTGTTCATGCTTAATGCTTATCTGATGCAATTCTCTAAGTAAAGACATAATAAGATATCTGGACATCCATGTTGAATGCAGTACTGCAACATATTTTTTAAGAGAAAGGAAAGAAAAATTGCTCAGCCTTAAATACTGATTCACCCCCCCTCTTAGTATTTTTCCCAACAATTGGTATCAGAGCAGGTCCTTCTGATAAAGCTTAGCCGCTAGAAGGAAGATTATTCAAGATGAGCAATCAAAATGGAACAGCATCTATCAGGCCTCCACTCTTCAACGGAAACAACTTAATCTTTTGGAAAACAAGGATGAGATCCTATCTTCAGTCTCTAGGAGCAGATGTATGGGCTATTGTTGAAGGAGGATATCAATATCCAGCCTCAGTACCAACAGATCCAACGGAAAGAAATAATTATGAAACAAATGCAAAGGCAGTCAATGCTCTATTAGGAAGTCTAACTGAATCAGAATTTGTCAAAGTCATGCAGCTGAATACAGCAAAGGAAATATGGGACAAAATCATTCTAAGCTACGAAGGCGATGCAAAGGTAAAAAGTGCTAAACTTCAAACTCTCAGAATCCAATATGAGAATCTTAAAATGCTTAATGAAGAAAGCATTGCTAATTTCTTTCTACGTCTTGATGATATTGTAAATCGCATGAGAAATCTGGGAGAAACAATTACCGAATCCACTTTGGTTGAGAAAATTTTAAGATCTCTAACAGCAAAATTTGAGTCAAAAGTTTCAGCTCTTGAAGAAAAGCAGGATCTTCAAAATCTTACTGTGGTACATCTTCATGGCATACTAACTGCATATGAAATAAGAAGAGGAGGACCATCTGAAGTCAAAGAAGCAGTCTTTAGAACTTCTACAAAAGGAAAGGAAGTACAAATAACAGAAGGATCAGGATATATCTTAGAATAAGATGAGATAAACTTCGTAAAGAAACTTCAACTTGGCACAAGACGATTCAGAGGTAAGCTTCCTTTCAAATGTTTTGATTGTGGAAGAGTTGGTCATTATGCTGCCAAGTGTCCTTATAAAGAAACACATAAAAAGGGGAAGGAAGTAGCAAGAAGGAATAAGAATCATTTTAGCTCTAAAAAGAGTTACTATACTCATGAAGATAGTGATGGGTCATCTAATAGTGAGGTAGAATGTGAACAAGATCTGAGACTTCTCATGGCATTTGAAAAAGGATCTAGAGAAGAAGAGGATACTTTTGTGGACGCTCTAGAAGACAGTGATTTTCTTAATGAAAACAATAAACTCAAAATTTGCTTAGAAGAGAGCAAAATAATCATAGAAACTCTGAAAAATCAACTTGAAGATAAAGAGAAACACAATGAGAAATTAGAATGTGAAGTAGTAGATCTAAGAAAAGAACTTGGGAAAGTAAAGACTCTGAATCTTATAATTTCTAAAGGGTCTGAAACCTTAGATGAGATTATCAAGGTACAACGTTCTCCTCTCATAAAGAGAGGTCTTGGATATATTGGAGAATCTTCTCAGGCATCAGCACCAAATTATCTAAAAGCAGTTACAGCTGCTTTACAACATGCCGCCACTCAGCAAGGGAACAAAGAATCTTTACAGGTAAAGCATGACCATTTCAATTCAAGAAACACTAACAGGAATGTCTTTCAAAGAAACACCAATCAACAGATAAATTCATATAGAAGATCTTATGATCGCAGAAATTTCTTCTTCAATGGACAATGTTTCTCATGTCACAATTTTGGTCATAAAGCTATTCAATGTGTAGCATATAAAACTATTATGACAAGAGAAGCAAGAAAGAAAAAGACTAATATTGAAGCAAAGAAGAATACTTATAACAAATTTTCTCCTCTTCAAAATGAAGTTGAATGCACTTATTGCAATAACTTTGGCCATGAAGAATCTGAATGCAGGAGCAAAGTTCAGCCAAAAGAACATGTTCCTTCAAGATCCAAAGTATGGAAAAAGAAGGAGTTACAGGTTGAAAATTTTGGCATAGCGTTATTTGCAAAAGATGAAGAGAACCAATGGTACATTCATAGTGGATGCTCAAGACACATGATAGGTGATAATGACAAACTTCTTGCATATAGTGCTCTAGAAAAGGAGAAGAATGTTACATTTGGAAATGATACTCCTGCGGTAATTAAAGGTAAAGGGTCTGTTTTCCTAAAGGATAAGGTGAAAGCTAATGAAGTCATGTATGTGGATGGATTAAAGCATAACTTGTTAAGTGTAAGTCAAATGTGTGATCAAGGAACTAAAGTTGTCTTTAGTTCAAAAGAATGTGTGGTACGTGATCTTGATACAGGTAAAGCAATTATAAAAGGAAAAAGAACTCCAAACAACCTATATATATTGAAGAACCCCAAAGAACAATGTTATTTGAGTAAATCTTCAGAAAATTGGCTATGGCATAGAAGGTTGGGGCATCTGAGCTTCTCTCAAATCAACAAATCAAGTAGACTTAAAGTTGTTCGTGATCTTCCCAATATTACTCTACCTGAAAATATCATATGCAAATCTTGCCAATTCGGTAAGCAAACCAGGGTACAATTTAATGCCAAGGAAGGATCATCAAGTAAGCCTCTTGAACTCATTCATACTAACATATGTGGACCTATGAGGAAAAATTCACCTTGTGGTGAAGAATACTATATCTTATTCATTGATGATTTCTCTAGAATGTGTTGGATTAGGCTGCTTAAACACAAAGATGAAGCATTTGAGAAATTTCAGATCTTCAAAGCACTAGTGGAGAATGAATTAGAATTAAAAATCAAGTGTCTTAGATCTGATCGAGGAGGAGAATATACATCCAAAGAATTTCTTGAATTCTATGAACAACACGGAATAAAAAGACAGTTCTCTGTAGCTGGCACTCCACAACAGAATGGTGTTGCAGAGAGAATGAACAAAACAATTCAACAAATGGGTAGAGCTATGCTTGATGATTCCGGAACACCTGACACTTTTTGGGGAGAAGCAGCACATACAGCAGCAAACATTCTCAACAAAGCACATGTTCATGTAAATAGTGATAAAACTCCATATGAACTCTGGTATGGTAATCCACCCACTATAAAGCATTTTAGAATTTTTGGGAGAAAATGCTTTATCAAAAATAATGATGAAAAACTTGGCAAGTTTGAACCTAGAGCTGATGAGGGAATACTTCTTGGTTACTCCTCTAGGAGTAAGGCATATAAATGTTACAATAAAAGACTTCGAAAGATTGTTGAATGTATTGATGTTGTTATTGATGAGTCTACTGCAGCCCCAAAAGAAGAAAAGCAAACAACAGATGAAGATGATGAGGACACATATCCTTCTACATCAAACAGTAATGATACAAACAGTACACCCAGTGAAGAACCTGAAGAAGAGCTGTCTAAAAAGGCTCCATCTAGGAGAAAAGGAATCAGGTGTACAAACAAGAAGGACTCTTGTGGGATCTTCTAGCAATCTGGCATTTCTGTCCATGGTTGAACCTCACAGTGTCAGTCAAGCTAGCAAAGATGAATGTTGGATTCAAGCCATGAATGAAGAGCTTGATCAAATTGAAAAGAATCACACTTGGGAGTTAGTACCAAGGCCTCATGACAAAAATGTCATTGGAACTAAATGGATATTTAAAACAAGTTAAATGAGAATGGGGATGTTATAAGAAATAAAGCTAGACTTGTGTGCAAAGGGTATGCTCAACAAGAAGGTATAGACTTTGAAGAAACCTTTGCTCCTGTAGCCAGACTTGAAGCCATAATAATGTTTCTTGCGTTTTCAAGCTTCCAACAAATCAAAGTTTATCAAATGGATGTTAAATCTGCTTTTCTCAATGGTGATCTAGAAGAAGAGTTTATATAGAACAACCAGAAGGATTAATTTTGGGAAATGATGAAAACTTTTTTGTAGACTTAAAAAGGCTCTATATGGTCTCAAACAAGCTCCAAGGGCATGGTACTATCGTCTTGACAAATATCTTCATCAACAAGGATTTTCAAAGGGGTCTGCTGATAGCAACCTATACACAAAAACTAAAAGTGACAAATTATTGATTGTGGTTGTATATGTTGATGGTATCATTTTTGGAAGTAATGGAGAGTCTATGAGTCAAAAATTTGCTTCTGATATGCAGCAAGAATTTGAAATGTCATTACTTGGGGAACTAACATTCTTTCTTGGCTTGCAAGTGCAACAAGCAACAGATGGCATATTCTTATCACAAGCTAAATACCTCAAGCAAATCCTGAAGAAATATGGCATGGAAGATTGTAAACCTGTAAGTACACCAATGATAACTGGATGTAATCTCAGCTCTAATGATGATTCCCCCACCGTGAATCAACCAGAATACATATCTATGATAGGAAGTCTTCTTTATCTCACTGGGACAAGACCAGACATCATGCATGCAGTTGGGATTCTTGGACGATTCCAAGCTAATCCAAAAGAGTCTCATCTTCAGGCTGTGAAAAGAATATTCAAATATCTACAAGGAACTCAAGACTTTGGACTATGGTATCCAAAGAAGGCTGATCTTACTCTTCATGCATACACTGATGCAGATTGGGCTGGAAGTGTTGATGATCGGAAAAGCACTAGTGGTGGTGCATTCTTTATGGGACCTCGGTTAGTATCTTGGTTTAGCAAGAAGCAGAGCTCCATTGCCTTATCTACAGCAGAAGCAGAATATGTGGCTGCAGCATCATATTGCACTCAACTTCTCTGGATGATGCAAACCCTAAAATACTTTCAAATCAAATGTTCACCTCCTATCTCCATTATGTGTGATAATACAAGTGCCATTAGTATCTCAAAGAATCCTGTTATGCATTCCAAGACCAAGCACATTCCCATCAAGTATCACTTCTTACGAGAACAAGTGCTTGAGCAAAAGGTGAAATTAGAATATATTTCCTCCAAAGAACAAGTTGCTGATATATTTACCAAACCTATACCCAGGGAAGCATTCGAATATCTCAGAAAGAAACTGGGAGTAGTCTCTACCATGCAGAGGATCTGGTCGACTTAATTACAGATGACTAAACTGGTTGTGAGGAGCTATTGGGCATCTCTGAATGCACAGGCTCAGGGGGAGCATTGGTCATATTATGTTTTAAGATGCAGCATGATCTTAGGGGGAGCATGGGACTGTCGGTTCAACCGTTATTGATCAAACTCTTTGCCATTGATGTCAAAGGGGGAGGAAACGCAACAAAGGGTGTCTATCAGGTCATCAAAGGAAGAGTATTGCCATCAATGCCAAAGGGGGAGATTGTTGGAATATTGTCATTGATGGCAAAGGAATTGGCAAAGGCATGGGCAACAAAGAAGAACAGCAAAGTTGCAGAAAACAACGATCAACAACAAAGAACAAAGGAAGAATGCATTTACAGAGATAAGCAGGGAATTGAAGCAGAGTTGTCCAGAGACAGAGGCAAATTGAGAATAAGATTGGTTCTAAACTCTCCATGACTTATATATTCAGCAGAATATTTGAGTCTCTGTGGACATTGGTGAAATCATGTGTTATTGACAGTTGGGATTTTGCCCGTATAGACAGCTTGAATTGTGAAAAGCATGAGAGTGATGCTCATACCATCTCGCTTCTGTGGAAGGAGGAGATTCGTGAAGTTGTATACGATATCAGGTTGCTAAGGTCACGGCACAGTGAAGTAAATCTGCATAATGGAGGGATTAATGGTGCTCTGGTTATGTAAGTTGTTCGAGGAACCAATACGATCGACAGTGGAATTATACGCCTCTACCTCTGTGTAGGTATGGAAGGTCTACGAGTCTCGGCGTTGTCTATCTAATAGAACCTGGAGCATGAATAAATCGATTATATAAATAAAACACTGAAGCAGGGTTTTTAATCGTTTAAACAATAAGTTTGACGGAACCATGTGCTTAGACGGAACCGTGACCGAGAGGAACAGTGACGGCAGGTTGGAGCGAAACCGTGGGTTATTCCGCACCACCTTTCGTCGATACGTGGTATTTCGTGGATTGGCAGCGATTCCATACAGATGTTGACACACGTCTCTGCAAAACCGCCAAGCACACGATAATGATAGTCCTTCGCACATTAACAATCGACCCATGACGGCCAGCGTTGTGCGTCATCGATCTGAAAGGGAGTCATCGAACGGTCATTATTTGTGGAATATTGGAAAAGGTTAAAAAAGGTGTGCAAATATTAACACAGTACGATGTGCCATCACGCGTTATTGCCCGTGCAAATTGCCCAAGCGAAATCCGTCGATCTTGGAGGCTCGCAATCCAACGGTGATCGGGAAATGGACCTGCATGAAGTTTAGTTTGGTACGGAGGGGCACATATGTGGGCCAGGGGTCAAATTTTTATTAATATTAAACTATTCGAAAGCATTGGAGTTATATATAAAGCCCGAATTAAAAATTTCATTGAATTTTTAATTAAAAATAATTTTACGAGGGCAGTATAAAGATTTAAAATTTCAGAAGGGGTACCCCCGTAGTTGAAAAAGCAATCAAGCGTTGACCGGAAATCGACGGTGGAGATTAAGTACGGGGGCACCAGCCAAAATTTTCTTCCGTACCACAAGAACCCCCGTAGTGACGTAATGATGACATACGCAGCGGAATTTGATTGGTCTTCTGACTATAATTGTGGTCCCTGGGGGTCAAAGGTTAATTTGTTTGAAAGCATTGGATGTTTTATAATGTCCGAAGGGTTAAAACTTTATAAATATATTTATTTATCAATTTATTTAAATTTATAAATAAATTAAAAGAAATCATAGAGGTACGTAAGGGTAATACCGTCCAGGAATACCATTAGTTTTGATCCATGGTTTTTAATAAGGACGAAAACTATATAAAGGAATGAGAATTATGAAGAATGTGAATGTGTGAAAGTATTGATAAGAAAATGAATCTCCTTTGGAGATATCTGTATGAATAAACCCCTGATATATCTAAATCAAGGGGGCACCTGTAAATATGATGATCAGATCGACTAACATGTGCATGCATAAGGGCGATGAATGAATGAAGCTCTTGAAGGAATGTCTGGATGGGGGAACTCTGTTCTTAACTGAAAAATCTGAATGAACCTCTGGTCTTGAACGACGGACGAAGAAACAATGAAGATCTAGTGCATGACTGCTGAAGAAAACATATGAATCCGGTGAGTCTGAGGGTTGAAGCCTTCATTTTGGAAGTAGAAGTTTTCTGCCAGTAGAAACTGGTGTTACGTTCAGGGGGTTGAAGCTCCCTTCCAGGAAAGGCTGGTAAACGAGAGAAGGTTGTAGCCTTATGCAGGTGGGTGCCTGCGTGCTGGTATGAGTTTGCACCAGCATATATTGTAAAAGGTTTTCTCTATAATAAAATATTGAAGAGTGAGATTACAGCAGCGGTGGTTTTCTCCCGAATTAGGTTTCCACCTTAAATCCTGGTGTCCATATGTGTTATTCATGGTTAATGGTTTCTTCTGATTTCTGTTCATGCTTAATGCTTATCTGATGCAATTCTCTAAGTAAAGACATAATAAGATATCTGGACATCCATGTTGAATGGAGTACTGTAACATATTTTTTAAGAGAAAGGAAAGAAAAATTGCTCAACCTTAAATACTGATTCACCCCCCCTCTCAGTATTTTTCCCAACACCTAATTGAGCATAAAGTCCAAAGAGACATTCTATTTTGCTGAATTTACCTAATCAAGCCCCTGTTATAATAAAATTGCCTCTGCAAATAGTTTAAACTTGCAGAAGCTAATAAAGATGCCTAAAAAATAGAGTGGAAACAACTCTGAAGGTTCTAAGACTCCTAAAGCTACTCCTGCAACGACTCCAAATACTGCAATTGTAGTCAACCCATTACAACCCTTAGTTTTTGATATTGAGCATATTCCTCTAGCTGATATTGACTACAAAATAGCTGATCCTATAGTTGAGTTCAATTTGTTATATATCCACAACTGGTGTTTTGAAAAATCCCTAGATGATCAAGAAGATGTTCATATTTGGGAATCTAATTTGCCCAAATATGTAGTCCCCATGACTCACCCTTGTCAAGAAATTATCAGACTATGCCACTAGTACTACATTCCTGAACAAAGAGCTATTGTCAATGCAAACAAAGAGGTCCTATTTACCATTACATCAGAATCAATAAACGAAATGTTGCAGCTTCAACCAAACCCCCAAGCAGTACCATTGTCTATTGAAGCCCTCACTAAGTTATACATTAACTTAGACTTTCCTAAAAGGTTTATGATTTTCTAGACTTTCATGCCCTTGCATGTTGAAATTCCAAAATTAAACCCTCCTTATTCAACTGCCAAGTTCCCTGAAGGTTCAAGGCATGTAATGTCCTTGCTTTCCTTCATACTTGGGTATTTCACTGATGAGCATACTGATGAGTCTATCCTAGGATTTTTGTCCACCTTTTGTCCCGGACAGCCACCTTTAGTTGTATTTAAATATGTTGTTTTTATAGTTGATAGCATTCACTATCAATTAACTAATTTGCAGCTGGAAGGAGTATTTAGATATGCATCCTATCTTTTCCACTTGTTTCTATTCTTTCAATCAGATAGCTTTCCAATTTCACTTCAAAAGTTGGATATAGAAGGAAAAACTCGATCAGTAGTCTTTTGGACATCTATACTCAGAAAAGAAGGCACAAAATTCAGTTATTCAGAGTTTTCAAAGTTGTTTGTACATCCATTGACCACCATCTTGACAAAAATAAAGCAGCCTAGAATCAGTGAGGAAATGAAAAGAATTTTGCAGCTATCAGAGCAAAGAAAAGTAGGTGATTGGTATTTATATGGGAAATTCACTGAAATCAAATTTTTTGGTTCTAACTTGTTGCCCTACAAGTTACCTAAGCATCCATCTATGAGGATCTTTGCCTTAGATTCCATTAGGCAGATCCTGAATTTAGATTCAATTAATTTTATGGCGGCCAAGAAAAAGACCCATTTTAAACTCAAAAATCAAATTGGGCCTTTCATATGTAATCAAAGAGAAGCAGAAAACGAAGAAGCAAGTCAATTACTGGAATATAAACTAGAAGAAAGCTTCCCATGGAATTATGATCCACAAGGGATCTTAAGTAAACTAAGGGTAAAATGTATATTGACACCCTTTATCCATGAGTCAAAGCCAGATATAGACAAATTTTCTAATCAAATTGAGTGGGTTAAAAATACTTTAACAGAGGTAGTAAACCAAAGGAATACTAGTCACCCTTTGGAAGTTTCCAAACAGCCAGAGACATCCACTAAAAGAATCATAGAAGAATGAGCTTATATTTCAGAGACTACAACAGAGACAAAGTTTAAAATCATTTACAATAATAGTCCAAAACTGGATACAATAGCTAAAGGTAAAGTAACAATAGATGTTGAGGAAACCCAACCCTTGAATACCAATGCTGCACAAACAAAGACCAATGTAGCCACTGTTATCATTAGTGAGCCAAATCAGAATCAATAACAATTGAATAATGAAGATGCACAGATAATGGAAAGGCAACAAAGTATGGAGGCTTCTTCCTCACATTCAGATGAGGAGAATGATTTAGATATTAAGGAGAAATACAATAAAATCAAAATGAATAATGAGGAAATTAAAACTAAAATATATTCTCAGTTTTTGAAGTAGAAGCCAGGTAATCAAAACAGATTTCTATCAGCCTTTGATTATTCAACTCAAAAATTGATTATGTCAATTTTACAGCCCACTGTACCAGTGCCAAATACAGTGGCTAACTATAAAAAATTTGATATGGAAGTAGCCACAAATAAAATCCATGAGTTGGATCAGATTGAATTTCAGAGGAAAACACCAGAGATGCTCTATTCCACATTGACCACAAAAGCTATGAGTGCTCATAGGCTTCAAATACCATTTCTAATATGCAGGATCAAATGAATATGAATAAAGCTTCATTATATGCACAGGATCTAAGGATAAAGGCCTTAGAAGAGTTAGTATTGCAGGTAGGATATGATCCTACAAACATCAAAGCAGCTGAAGCATTGGTTAAAAATAAAAATGAGGACATAGCTGCCTTGAGGAAATAGCTCAAGCTTCCTCAAGGAGAGCATCCTCAAACAAAGGAAGTTTTACAGGATCAAAAGGAGAAATATGAGATGATGAGTTTGATACTTCAACTCACAGCTCAAATCAAGGAAATGGAAGTAAAAAATGGACCAAGTTGTACAAGAAAAGGAGACTGTTAAAGAACCAGTTATTCCCACTATCATCCTAGTCATCACAGCAGCAGTACCATCTAATTTAGGAGAGAAATTGACACCTAAAGAGCCATTGGCCACTACAGTGCCAGTGAATTCTTCAACTACTTCAGTAACTGAATCCTCTACAAAAGTAATACCTCCTACAGATGAAAGCAGTCAACTAGTAAAGGCAATGGAAGATATGTCCTTGAAAACCAATGAAATCAACAAATTGACTAAGATAATTGAAAATCTTGAGAAGACAAGCAAATCAGCTCAGATAGATGCTAAAATACATGAGAAAAATGCCCACAGATTGAGTGAAGAGGTAAAGAATCTCTAAAAAGAATTAAATCTCAAAGATCAAATATCATATATTAAAAATTACCTATGGAATAATGTAATTGAATCCATTCATGATGTTTCGCCATTAATTCAAGTAATTTTTTAGCAGAGAGAGTTACTATTGGAAGCACAAGCAGAGATCCAAAAGACAAAAGAAGAATTGGTAGATAAACCAGAATAGGTTGTTAGGTTGATCAATTTCCTCAACAACAAGAACAGATAGCAACTTGAAGAATTGAAAATAAATGACAGGACAACTACTATCCTATAAATTAGGAAAGTAACCACCAAAAGAAATTTGATGAGGCAGCTTGAAGAGAAATGTGAAGGACTGAACACTGCTCTCACTATTTTCATGGTTAAATTCACTAATTTAAGGCAAAAGGGACTTCCTGATATCATCGTGATAAATGATAAGTTAATGCCTTGGAATGATTATGACAAAAATATCATAGAACATGCCAAAGAGCAGGTGAACAAGCCAACAGGCCAAGGTATCCCCACAGGAAAAGTATTGTTAAAAAGTTTTGAAAAGTTGTTTTATTTGCAGTATGAAATCAAACATTTGTTTTTCATCAAACCCACATTTTCCAGGTACACTGAGGCTGATGAGAATTTTAGGAAACTAAAGAATATTAGAATTCCTAAAAATGAGGAGTGGAAAGCATTGACTAATTTTCTATGAAGAATTAAAGGTAAACACATGAAGAAGAAAAAATATATATGTTGATTTCACAATCAAGACAGATTTTACAGCAAAAAGCAGTTTTACTGAAGGTTAAAGAGTATAAGGATAAAGAGTATAAATGTTAAAGAGTATCAGCGAGAAAGAGTATCAGTCAAGGAAAGTTAAATTCTAAAAATATCTAAAAGGCCAAGAGAGAGGACACATAAGCAGCCAACTGCTTCTTATCTTAAAACAATTTCTATTTATTTTGAATAAAATAGGATAACTTGCTAATTTGTTGAGAAAGATGTTACTATTATTGTTGTAAGATATTTAATTTTCCTACGTTAATTCCTAGAAGTCATCTAGGATATTTTGTAAGGAATTTTATATAAATACTTCACTCTTTGAAGTATTTTTGGTGTGGAATAAAATTGCTGGAGATTACTATAGATATTTTGTTGACTTGAAGGCTTTGGATTTCGATTTTGAGTAGCAGACTGGATCACCTATTTGGCATCATACTTCAAGATCCCTGTGATAAGCTATCTAGAGTGAAGTACTCTCTTAAACTTGTCATTGTTATCTTATTTTGTTACATGCATACATCTGTGTTTTAATTCTAAATCTGAATGTATAACTAGGAGTATTACTACAGGACATGTTAGTAGAACCCTGTTTTTAACTAGTTATCATTTCTTTGTTTTCTTCTAATTTCCGGTGTATGGAATTATTAATTGCTCCCTCTCTCGTTTGACCTCTATCTTCTACTTCCCTTTTACAGATTTAAGGATTCTTAAGTGCCCCTTATCCCGATCATACCATCTCAAAAACCAATTTTCCATAATCTCCAAGGGTTATCTACCTTTCCCTGCAGACATTTGACCTTTTAGGCCTTGATCCCAGTTCTGTTAGCTTGAATTAAACTCCATATCCCAATGGACAAGCAGATTTCCCTCTATCTACCCTCCAAGTTAAATTTTCCCACCAAATTCAACAAAACCAAACCAAATTGCATTTTAATAACTAGCCTAATATTTAAAACCAAAAAAAAGTTAAACTTTAAAGAGAGAGCCCTCTCTAAACCCTAGGAAGGCTAGATCCTAGAGTTTGAAGTAGGTTTGTGGTTATCTCTAGTATTCTTTGACTAAAAACCAAAATCCCACAACTTAAGAATTTATTGGAGTGATAAAAACTTATTCCTTACAAACACTAAATTTGAAACCGACATTGAACAATTTACTTTGAATATTATCCTAACATCCAAGATTTCTTTCAATTCTTTTTTAGTAAGATACTCTAGGGTAGGATGTCCGTTTCGTATTTTCTATTGACAAGATTTACATCTTCTTTAATAGATATGGCATACTAAATTATGTGTGTACCATAAGTCTTGAGATTTTCATAGGTTCAGGGAAATAAATATTTATACTTTATGAACAATTGAATGAAGGTGTATTTTTTTATTTATGTACAACATGTTCCCAAATTGATAAACTTGGAATTTTTGGGAGTTCCCAAATTGATCAATGTGTGCATTATGATAGAGCTATTTTTTTTCACAATGGTAGTTGCCCTAAATTTTGATTATAAGTCAGCTAACCTCTCTAAAGTCAACACACCTTTCAGAATAGGATTCCCTTTGAGGTTATTCATTCCATCTATGTCATTTTCGATGGCCTCTTCAAATTCTTCATACCAATGAAACATGTTTGAAAGTACCAATGTTAGTGAGTGATTCTATTATCTATGAGTCAGTGTTAAACACTACCTAGTTTTTTTCGTTAACTAGTACATATGGCATGAAAGTTGTCCAACAAAATAAATCCATTATTTAATGGACTAAATAATGATTATACATTATATAAAGTATCAATAACAACATTTTTTGTGTGAGGATTGAATATTTTATTAAATGAATCAAAATAAGTAATTAACATACATACCTAACGCTTGATGTGTAACGCTTGATGTGTGGAGACAGACAATGTATAGAATTATTTACTTGTTGGACAATTATTTGTGATTGAAAAAAAGTATTTAAACACTTTGTGTTGAGATATATGGATTTCTTCAAACCTTGGACAAAGGCTTTGGATCTAGTTTTATTATTGGTGTATTTGAATTGTAAACAATGAGATATTATATTTTTATGAAACTTATTATCCATGTTTTGTAGGGTTGGTAAGTATTTGATAAAATCCACAATGAAAAGCTTTAAATGGTCAAAAATCAAGGGAAATAGTTGAAAATTTTAATCATGTATATATTGGAGTCAACCCTACTTTCATAACTATGTGGGAGGTGTTTAAAAACAAAACTTGAAGCAAGAACAAGGATGTTGCAAGTATGTAAGGGGTTCCAAGAGATACCCAAGTGCCCCCAGACCCCAAGAATATTATGAAATGAAGAGGATGCTAGGGCCATTTTGTTTTATTTAGAATTCATGTGGAAAAGTATAATAGGGGAAAAAAAAAGTTTCAGCAAGTTAGACATTATTTGTGTATGTGTGGTCCCCCCTTCTCCTTCATGTTATTTGTAATAGAATTACACCTAAATCTAGTGATTTTGTGCCTTATCTATGTTGGGCCACTAATTTTTCATTATAATTACTATTTATTAACATATATTTGATCCATTTCTATATTTTATTATTATAGTAATCATAATTTCTCATAAAACACAATCTCATACTCATTTATGTTCTTGTGGTTTAGTAATGTTTATTTTCCTTTATTTTTAATATATTGCAGATTAGTATGCATGATTTTTCCAATGATGGTTCATGAAGAGGATTTCTATAACAACACTCATGATTTCAGCCTCCAATTACTAATCTAGA
The DNA here is from genome assembly GCA_034641835.2 of Pinus albicaulis. Lineage (NCBI taxonomy): Eukaryota > Viridiplantae > Streptophyta > Pinopsida > Pinales > Pinaceae > Pinus > Pinus albicaulis. Next base: position 332,179,867 of record CM076569.1, read on the forward strand.
TTGCAAATTTGAGTTCCAACTAATGGTCAAACACTCTAACTCAGAAATTCGTTGAAAAATAAGTGATTATTTTGCGTCTTAATTTACGGGAAAATGAGGACAAATATGGAAATTTCGTGACATGGGTTTTGTGAATTATGGACAAATTTTTTTATTTTTTAGTTTTTTTAATCCAAATTTCACTATGGATTGTGAGATACAAGAGGCTCTCTGAAGATAAATTTACCATATTTGTTGTTGTGATCGATTGTCAATTTGCCCCAATTGCAAAACCAAATTCGACTTGTTCCAGTGGATTGATGATGGAGAGATCTTTCAGATATGATCTAGTTGATTGATATATTTTAAAAAAATATAAATTTGTAATATAAATCATTCTACAATTTTCTCATGAGATCATGATGACCATTTCAGTTGTAATTTCGCTTTGCTTTCTATGTATTTAAACGAAGCCAGAAAGAAGAGAAACGGGAGGAGAGGAAAAATTATAATTTGAGACCAAATAGTAAATTGAGTACTTATTTTATTTACACTTTCACATATTACAATGTGAATATTTCTTAATTAATTTCATTTTTTATCAATCACATGTTGATATGAGCTTATTTTAGAACACAATAGGACTCCTAGCAGTTTGGTCCCCCTTCCTAGATGAAGTACTAAATGTCTTATATTTGTAAAATTGAAGAAGAATAGTTCTGTATTATTTCCTTCCTCTAATCAATTAAAATTTCAAATAGTTTTTTGAATATTGTATTTATATTTTCAATAGTTGCAAAAATTATTACACTATTTCTCACCATTGTTTCCTTCATTGATGTTTTTTTTTTTTTTTTTTAATAATATTATTATTATTATCGTTGTTCCTTTTCAATTATTTGTTGTTTATTTTGATGGGAAATTATTGTTCCTTTAACTTCTTGTTGTTGTTCCTCTAATTTCTTCTTATTATTATTTAACACTAGTTTTTGATCTACTCTAGAGATAATTTATTAGTTAATTGAGTGTGAGATCATTGAAATAGACCTGTATTAGAGAAATTTTGAGGTCTAAAATGGGCCTCAAAACAAAAATGTACAACCAAAGAACAAATAAGATTCATTATCTGTAAACTGTTCCATGGATATTCCACTCGACAGTTTGTCACAACAAATCTCATAATATTATATTAAAAATATGAGATTTTACATTATTACAATTTTATTGAAATTTAAGATCTATAGATTTAATTGTAATTAGAGCATGCATGTGAATGGAAATTATGTAGAAAAATAGAGAATGAAAAAATTATCTCACACGTGCTCACATAAGACACATGCTTCGGGAAACCCTTTCAAGAGAAAACCCAGCTTGAAGGTGAGGTCGTTTCGCTCTTTTTTTCTATCTAGAAATATGGTTATAGGTACAAAGAAGTAAGGCATGTGACCCGTGGGGTGCTACTGTGCAAAAATCCTCCTTGTTTTCTCTACCTCCTATCCATATTATTTTTCTTTTCTCAACTATGGAAAAAAATTCTCTCGAAAGAGTGGAATCCTCTTCCTCCTAGTGGCCCGATTATAAGATAGCCTGATTATAACATAGCTCGATAGCCTACTAGTGGTTAATATTAACTAAATAAAATCTTAAATATAGTTACAATATTGACTCTTATAGAGTATTTTACATCAAAAACACATAGATAGCCCCTTTTCCATGAATAATGGGGGCTAACGCATCATCCTCCTAAATTATAGGTGTGAAAATAGGAAGGTCAACTTTTGTGGCATAAATTTTGCATACGGACTTCGATTGACACGCGTCTTTCACTGTTAGAAACTTATATGTGTGTAAAACAACTTGAAAATTCGTTGCACTAAAGAAGAAAAATTTTACACCAAAAAACATTGTTTGATGCCTCAAAACACTCCCGGAAGGTTTCAAACCTTGTTTCACTAAATTAGGTCTCGTGAGATGATTCCTCCCCATTTTCCACTATAAATACATTGAGATGGATGAAAAATAATATAATGATATGATCTGAATCACACTTCCCCATTTTGGGATGCTTTTTGTCCCCAAAATATTGTACTGAATGAGGTGAGGAAATTTCCCCTCCACCTTCTCTCTGGTGTACCATTTAGCTTTTCCTATAAGTTGTCCCTTCAACCCAATATGCAAAAGGTCATTTTTCCATTATCTTGTAGTTTTGGACCTCTTCTGTAAAACAATATCTTTTGTCAACTCTGCTTGATCATCTAGTTGCAAATCCTCCACAGAAGGTAGGATTTTTTCCTCTTCGTGGTCTAGCATGGCATACTCATAGAGTTTCAAATTATTTACATTCACAACTGAGTAAATGTGCATATATGGTGGTAAATTGAGTTGATAGGAATTATCACCCACCTTTTCTAGCATCTCAAAGGGACCATACCTCAGAGCTTTGATTTTCTTACCAAGCCTTTGTAGCCTCTCCTGGTTCAACTATATCCATACTCTATTTCCCACCTTGAACTATTTCTCTATTTTGTGTTGATCATGCATGGCCTTATACTTCTCCTGCGAATTATACAATGTTTCGTGTACCTATATATGGATATTTTTTATCTTAGTTATAAAATTTTCATCCCTCGAAGCATCTCCTGTAAGATCTTCCCTCACTCCTCCTTACTGCCCATATGAAATATCCAAATTTGAAGGTGTAAAATATCAAAAAAAAATTTGAAATGAGGACTTTCCTGTATAAGTGTGGACTAATTTCTTGTAAAAATGTCGTATACATATTATATTTTCATCCTAGGTCTTCAAATGCTCCTAGTTGTATCCCCTCAAAAGTTGCACCAAATTTTTGTTGACAAATTTTGTCTTCCCATCTGTCTGTGGATGGAATTTTGTAGATATTTTCATCTTAGTGTCCATCTTCTCCCACAATGTATTCCATAATGCACTGAGAAATATTTTATCCTTTTCTGAAAGATTGCTCCTTCGCATCCCAAAGTGCACCCATACCTGTTAGGTCCCTATAATACTAGTGTATCCCTTTATTTTTATTATTAGTGTAGCCCCCTTATTATTATTTTTGTGCACATGTAGTTCCCATGTTGTTATTATTATGCCCCATAGAATCCCACTATTTTTATTGTTGTGCCCTTACATTATTATCGTTATGTCGACTCTGATTATATTGTGACCCCTTGTACTCCTATATATCGAAAGGAGGTTTAGTCCTTTGAATCATCCAATAATTGTTCATTTATGTAATGTAAAGTAGGTTCCCCCCTTTTAGAGGATATTTTTTAAGTTGGTTGCATAACATTTGGTATCAGAGCTTTGGATTATAGGGTTTCGCTCCTTCAAACATTTATTATTGGAATTTTCGCTATAACATTTTTTCTACGAGGCTTCAGAAGCTGAAATTATGAGAACATGTAGTTGAAATCTTGATGAAATTTTTCTAAAAATTTCAGATCTTGGTTTGCTATATTTTCGGGGATATGGTCCGGGGAAATTAAGATTTTTGCAGGATCCAAAATTCAGTCTAAAAAATGTGACCTCGGAAAATAGTCATAACTTTAATTTCATGAATAAGATTTGGATTATGTAAAAAGTGGATGAAATTGAATGAAATGTACTTTTTCATGCAGCAATTTCAAGGTCTAAGGTCAAAACAATGACACATGGCACTCTGTATAATTTCTCTCTACTAAACTAATTAATAATCAGGCCATCGTGGGAGATTGGGCATAACTCTTTCTTAAAAATTTAAATTTTGAGCTGACTTGTGGCATTAGAAATAGGACTTAGAGGGATAATACAAAACTGAATTTCAGACCTTGAATAGCCGAAATTACAAAGATACAACAGTTTCAATATTGAGATCCTAAAAAACAAGAAAAAGTGTATTTTTTTTATAAATTTTGCATAAATTTTGTTTGAGAAACTAGTTTGATGTGACTTAAAGGGAATAGTGAAGCATATATATCATTGTTGGATTCAAAAATTCCTCGAAACAAAAAAAATGGACAAACCTAGTAAGCAACCAAAAATATCAAATATGACGCATGAAGAAGAGGAAGAAATGCAACATGATATATCAAAATTACGAGACCAAGTGTAGCTAATTTCTCTCTCTCAAAGAGTAACCAAAAGTGAAATAGAAGCTAATATAGATGGTTCGAAGAAGGGTGTGGAAGCTAAGATGGATGATACGGACAGAAATATGGAATATTTGAAGAATTGTTTAAAATCATACATGGAAAGTTTGAAGGAAGGTTTGATAAAGTTGCTACAGGAAATGCTTCCTAATGCCGAAAAAGTATTAGATTAAACTCGTGATGAGAAAAAATGTAATGTTAATCATGATTCCATAGACTCTAACTTTGGATTGAAGACCCACCACATTTCAAATGTCGATATGAGGAATTTTAATGGCAAGGACCTGGTAACATGGATACTACATATGGAGCAATATTTTGATCTCCGTAATGTGCAACACACACAAAAGGTACACATTGCAACTCTATATTTAGAACCCAATCAGTTGTATGGTATAAATGGCTTTTTTCTTGTAATCCACTTATCACTTGGTCAAATTTTACGAAGGAAATGATAGAACATTATGAAGATATAAAGAGCAACACCTTATTTAGCCAAATGATAAATCTCAAACAAAAGGGTTCAATGGCGGAGAGATCTGAATGGAAAATGGCATCAACCCATGGTATTCATCTACCCATGTTATCCATCCACCCATGGTATTGTAAATGGCATCGATCCATGGTATTCATCCACCCATGATATTTATTCACCCATGGTATTATAAGTGACCCATGGTATGTATCCACCCATGGTATTCATCCACACATGGGATCTACCCATGGTATTGTAAGTGGTATCTACCCATGGTATTGGCCTATGGTATCTACACATGGTATTGTAACTCAAAAAAGGCTATAAATAACAAGCTTCAGTTTGTAAAAGGACAGATTGTCCACCACAATGTAGCTTCTACAATTATTCTCTATTTTAATAAAACAAGTTTCTTTGTGGTTTTATTTTATTTGTGTTCTCTCTTTTTTTCTGGAATTCTAATTTTGTAGATCTTGTTAGATCCATTTCAATTTTCTTAGATCTTGGGGGTCTCCCCCCAAGATACGGATCATGGAGCACATTTAGGACTTCCAAAAATTGAATCTAAGGTTAATGATATTCCATAGGAGCATATGATTGATGTCTTAAAAGGGAAATTAAAGGATAACATCCAATATGAGGTTCACCTTTGGGAACCTGATTCATTGGAGAAGGCATTCAAGTTGGAAAGAAAAATTGAAAAAAAAATGATGGCAACAAGGAAGCCTACCACTCACAACTATAAATATGGAAGTGTTTATGCTCCTAGCCTTCCACAACCTAAAAGGATGACACTGCAATAATTGGAAGAAAAAAGAAAAAAATGGATTCTCTATAATTGTGATAGAAAATAAACTAAATGGCATAAGTGTATTGAGAAGAAATTATTTTACATAGATTGTGAAGAGGAGGAAGAAAATGAATAAGAAACTTCAATAAAAAAGGATATACACCAGGAACCAACCTTAGAGAAAGAAGAAATCAATCCGACCATATATTTTAATGCATTAGCAGAGGAAATAACACTCCTAAAACTCTGAATATATAAATACATATCAAGAAGAAAAAGGTAATAGTGTTGATCGATTCAAGTAGTACCCATAATTTTATTCATTGTAAGATAACCAAGGAATTGAATTGCTTCCTATATCTAGTACCAGAGTGTCAAGTGATGGTTGAAAATGTAGGAACTATAAATTTTTCAAGAAAGTGCCATAATATCAAGCTAAACATGGGAGAATATGTATTGAATACTCCAATCCTTTCGATTCCAATGGGTGGTGTTGATGTTGTACTAGGATTCCAATGTTTACAATCTTTGGGTACGATAGCTTTTAATTTTCCAGAAATTTTATTGAATTTTTTTTGGAAAGGAAAGGAAGTTGAATTAAGGGGTATCACAGGGAAACCAAGAAATATAATCAGCTCTAATGGCATGAAAAAGCTTCTAAGAAATAAAAAGGGGGCATACTTGCACAATTATGCTCACTAGAGGTTCAAACATTGAAATCACCTATTTCTCCATATCTCCAAAAATTATTGGAAAATCATTCCAAGGTATTTGAAACTCCCAAAGGCCTCCCACCTATTCATGATCATGATCATGCTATTCATTTGATTCCAGGAAATTTTCCTCCAAACATTGGGCCTTATAGATATCCATATGCCAAAAAGACTGAATTGAACATATGGTTGCAGAAATGCTATAGGCCGGTATATTTTAACGTAGTCAAAGTTTTTTTCATCTCCAAGTAGTATTGGTTCAAAAGAAGGATGGATAATGGTGCATATGTCTGGATTACGGGGAGCTCAATAAGCTCACTATTAAAGATAAACTTCCCATTCCTTTCAATGATGAATTATTGGATGAATTACATGGAGCAATTTACTTCACCAAGTTGGATATTCATTTAGGATATCATCACATAAGACTTAAAACTGAAGACATTTTGAAATTTTTTTTTTAGAGCTCATAAGGGTCATTATCAATTTTTGGTCATGCCTTTTTGCCTTACCAATGCACCTTCTACATTTCAAGGTTTGATGAATTCCATTTTCAAGCCCTTCCTTAGAAAATGTGTTAGTATTTTTTGATGATATACTAATCTACAACAAGTATTGGAAGGATCCTGTTCAACATGTTGACAAGGTGCTCAAACTATTGGAGAAGGAAAAATTATATGCAAAAACCTCGAATTGTTTCTTTGGAGTAAAAGAGGTGGAATATCTGGGTCATATTGTATCTCATGAGGGTGTTAAGGTAGACCCTAAAAAAATTAAATCCATTAATGAATATAAAATCCCCACAACCATAAAGCATATGCAAGGATTTCTCGGATTGACAGGGTATTATCACAAGTTTGTTAAGAATCATGGGAGAATAGCAGTGCCCCTAACAACATTACTGAAGAAATATGCATTTTCTTGGACTCCAGAAGAAACTAATACCTTTGAACATCTTTAATAGGCAGTGTCAAGCACCAGTATTAGCTACACAAAAATTCACAAAAACCTTTATTGTGGAATTTGATGCCTCAGGAAATGGAATTGGTGTTGTTTTAATGCAAGAAGGAATACATATTTATTTTTAAATTCATCCAATCAAAGGGGAATATTTACACAAACCTATTTATGAGAAGGAAATGTTGGAAATACTACATGCACTAAAGAAATGGAGACCTTACCTAATGGGAAGACACTTCAAGGTAAAACCATATCATGATAGTCTTAAATACTTTTTGGAACAAATATTATCTTCAGAAGAGCAACAAAAATAGTTCATAAAGATGTTGGGTTATGACTTTGAAATCATCTACAAAAAATGGAAGAAAAATGTTGTTGTATACGCACTCTCAAGAAAGGATGAGGTTTTGGAATCATTTCTTTGTGTCATTTCTATTATCCAACCATATTGGATAACCAAAGTAAGGAATGAATGGAAAAATGGTGAAGAAGTGTGGACACTCATTCGAAAATTGCTTTACCGGATACATTTAGCTGGAAAAATGATTCATTATGGTACAAATATAACTTATATCTTTGTAAGAATTCCCAACTCAAGAAAAATGTTCTTTTGGAATTGCACACCTCTCCCTTAGGAGGGCACTCGGGATTTTTAAAAACTTACCATAGGGTTAAGAAGGATGTTTTTTGAGATGGCCTTAAATTTTATATTCAAAAGTTTGTGGTGGAATTTTTGGTTTTCCAAAAAAATAAAGTTGAGACAATTAAGACATCGAGTCTTTTACAACCTTTATCCATTCCAAGTCAATTTTTGGAGGAGGTTTCAATGGATTTTATAACAGGTTTACCCAAGTCTGAAGGAAAGAGTGTCATCATGGTATTAGTTGATAGACTTCCCAAGTATGCACACTTTTGTGCATTATCTCATCCATTTAAAGCCAATACAATTGCTACTGCATTTATGGAAATAATTCAAAAGCTACATGGAAACCAAAAGATTATTGTAAGTGACAGAAATCCCATTTTCACTGGAAATTTTTGGTCGAAATTATTTTCTTATATGGGTACTCAATTAGCTCATAGATCATCTTATCATCCCCAATCTGATTGGAAAATGGATATAGTGAACAAATATTTGGAAGGATATCTTCATTGTTTTTATCTGATAAAAAAACACAATGGGTCAAGTGGTTACCTCCGACTGAATGGTGGTATAAAACTTCCTTCCATACTACCGCAAAAACTACCCCATTTATGGAACTTTATGGATATCATCCACCATAAATCACATCAAATTTAAGAGAAAATTCTAGGGTTGAAGCAGGTTTAAGAACTTGACGAGGAAGGAAAAATCATATTGGAACCTAAAGCAGTCACGGAAATCAATTTCAGAGTATCTCATTAAGTGGGAGAACTTACCTACTGAATATTCGACATGGGAGGATTATAGTTTTATACAAATGCATCCAGAACTACTCAAGCATTGAAGACAACACTCTTTTGAAGGAGAGGGGCATGCTAGGTCCCTATAACACTAGTGTATCCCCTTATTGTTATTGTTAATGTAGCCCTCTTATTGTTATTGTTGTGCCCATGTAGTCCCCATATTTTTATTAATGTACCCCATACAAGCCCACTATTGTTATTGTTGTTCCCTTACATTATTATCGTTATGTTGCCTCTGATTATATTATAACGCCTTAGACTCCTATATATATAAAGGAAGTTTTTCCATTCGAATCATCCAATAATTGTTCATTTATGTAATTTAAAGGAGGTTTCCCCCTCGAAGAGGATAATTTTTAAGTCATTGATTTATCTTTCCTTATATTTTGTGAGTTTCTTGCATAACAAGACCTATTCAAAGAACATGTTTGTTGCTTTTTCCCCACTTATGGTGTTTTTACAGGGCATGAAAACACACATCTTGCTGAACCTATAAACTACTATGAACAAGTAGTCATGTCCCTTCCTGGTTGTTTTTAAACCTCCCACAAATTCCATGGAAATTCTTTCCCAATAACGAGTAGGTACAGGTAAGGGATGATATAGACCTTATTTCCTTTTGCTAGGCTTGCCGGTACAAAAAAACATGCATCCTATTATGAACCTAGCTACATGATCTTACATCTTGGGCCAATACACATACCTATGCAAGTTAGCCACTATCTTCCCTACACCAAATTTACCTGCAACCTTGGCAGGGATAATTTTAAGGATGGAAAACTATCTTAAAGTTTAAAACATTGGTGAATTTCACTAGTCCCTAATATGTAAATTATAAAATTTTATTGATGTTTTTATAAAATTATAAAAATTTATAATGATTATATATACAGTATCTATATAATGTTGGCTATTTTTAAGGTAAAATAATTTTATATTGTAAAATTTGGGCGAATCATTTTTACACAAAAATGGAGATTAGTGAATGTTTTTTTTCAAAAAATCATGGAAAATTAACCCACCTGCGAATATTAGCCCCTAAAATTTTCCATGAACCTTGGAGATGTGAGCCTCTCTAATCAGCTGCAATCGCTCAACTTTAGGAACACATAACTTATCAAACTTGTAGAGTAACCCATCCTGGAGATAGTAGTCAACGGTGTTATCGCCATCGTGTACATGACTCTGACTCTGCAACTGGTGATACACCTCCTTGAATTCCTCATCCTTTGAATATGCCTCTATATATGCATCATGGGTGAATGGCTCCATGTGCATAAGGGTCCCCAAAGCTGTAATAATCGATGTGGGTAGCCTTGAAAGCATATTTGCCAACTTGTTTGTGTTTCCCTTCTTATACTTGATCACCAAATGAAATTGTTATAAAAGCCCCACCCACTTGTCATTCCTAGTATGATGTAGCTTAATCTAGGCCTACAAATACTGTAACAATTGATGATATTTGTGGAATACTGTCTCTTTTCCCATTAGATGGTTCTTCCACTTCTTCATATTTTGCACCATGGAATATATCTCCTTGTCATAGGTATATTAGTTAAGAACTTCCCCATGAAAAACTTCAGAATGGTAGCATACATGCATTCCTCACCACATCAAGACAACTCCCATAGCATACCCACTCATATCCGTCTCCACTTCAAATGATCGTTGTAAGTTTGGCAATGCCATAATTGTTTCTTCATTGAGCTTCTTCTTTAGATCCTAGAAAGTATGTTTCTGACCTTTTCCCCACTGTAAACTCTTGCCACTTGTTGTTATGGCATGGAGCGGTGCTACTACCACTGAAAACGAGGCTATGAATTTCCTCAAGTATTGTGTTTCCCTAGTGAAAATCCTGACCTCAGAAACATTATTAGGCACCAACAATTTCATAATGGCCTCCATATTGGAAGGATATATCTTCATCTCTCCTCCACAAATCACATACCCCATATACACCAAAGACTGATGCACAAAATTTCACTTCTTTATATTTTTTAGTAGCTGGTGCTTCTTCAATGTTTCCAACACCTGCGTTAAATGTGAAATATACTCATCGCAGGTAAAAATATACACCAGTATATCATCCAAATAGAAAATAAAAAATGGATCTATAAAATGGGGCATTATATCATTCATCAATATCATAAACATAGTTGGTGCATTACATAGGCTAAATGGCATGACCAACCAATCATACAAACCTTTCCTAGTTTTGAAGGCAATATTCCAGGTATCTTCTTCTTTGAATTGAACATGACGATATCCAGACTTCAAGTCCAACTTCGTGAAGTACTTTTCTTATTACAATTGATCCAAAAAATCATCTATCCTTGGTACGGGGAATTTTTTCTTCAGTTTGATTTTTTTCAACACACTGTAATCTATACACATCCACCAAGTCCCATCCTTCTTTATCACAATTATGATGAGTGACCCACATGGTGATGTACTCAATCAAATGACACCTTGTTCTAGTAGTTGTTGCAATTGTTTCTTCACCTCACTAAATTTTGTAACGGACTTCCTGTATAGCCCAATTTTTGGCAATGGGGAGTCTGCCAATAGTTGGATCTCAAGCTCCACTTATCTCTTAGGTGGTAACCATTTATGCTCTCTCAACACATCCTTGTATGTCTGTAATAACTCATCCAATTTTTGTTTTTGTTTCTTAGTACACCCCTCTAGGGATTCCTTGCCTCTTATTGACTCCTATTCAGATTGAATTTATATTAAAAATAATAAACATACTTATTGTTAGAGCTAATCAATTTATTGGATTGGATGAAACTTACTAGTGAGATTTTTTACTTGCCTTTGTGCATGTTGATGATGAACGATTTTCCATCCTTGACGAGCCATTACTGGTTGGCTCCCCTCATGAATATTTCATCACGCATGTCCATGTATGGACTCCCAAACACGACTCCACATACATAAAGGGGAACCACATATAGATCTACTTCATTAATAAAATAAACATTGATTGCAAATCTAATTTTTCACTTTTTAGTTACCTTTAGCTCTGCATCCTTATTTACCCATCCCAGTGGATATGGGTTTGGATGATCACAAACTTCCAACCCAATATTCTTGACTAGCTCGGCTGCAATGAGATTCACCTACGATCCTGATTAAAACAAAGCATCAATATTTGTCTTCTTAACCTCTATATTTATATGTAAGATTTTGGTCATTTCTTTCTCTTCCTGTTGTTGAAGGATTCTCAAATTCACCTCATTATACATTGATGTACATAATATTTTCTCATCCATGTCTGGGCTTCTTTCATATTGGTTTCTTGAATCATTGACCATGAGATTCTTCATCTCATTATCTTTCTTCTTATTCTTCGGGTTTATCTTTGGATGAAACTTACAAAACTTCTCCTCTCTATGGTCATCAATGTTGCAGTGGTTACTATGATCTTTGCAATGATGTGTTGTGGCTTCTGTATTTTTATCTTTTCCCCTTTTTTCTTCTTTTTTCGTTCCTTAGAAGTGTCATGTTTCTCCTTCTTCTTTGATCCACTTGATTGCGCTCTCTTTAGGCATATTTTCTCCAAGTATTGTGCTTGTACACATGACTTGTCCACTAATTTGGGATTGAATAACATCACTTGTTCACACGGATGGTGGTGCAGACCCCCCAAATAATTGAGGAGTACATCTTGGTTCTTTGGATATATATCTAACATTATAGTCATATTTATGAATTTTGTGGTGTACTCTTGCACACTTTGGACAAGATTTTTCCTAAAGTAATGCCACCAAGTCCATTGGTCCTCCACGTAGAAAATGGGATAAAACTGTGACATAATGAGGGTTTTGAAATCCTCCCACTTAGTCACAAGAGGTTCTCCTTCCAACCTCATGGTTTCCGTGTGGCTCTCCCACCAAGTCAGTGCATGGCCCTCCAATTTCAGTCACGCGAATGAGATATTTTTCCCTTCTTCGATCTAATGGACGTTGAAATAAACTTCTATTTACTGCAACCATTGGTTCAGCTTCCAAGCATCAATATTGGCGTGGTATGGATTGATATCAATTTTTGCTTCTATTTTAAATAGGGACTGATTCACGAGCCTCAAACTAGGTTGATATTTTTTGGGTTATTTCCTCGGTTGGTTCTCTATGTCTTCCCAATCTCCCAATCCCCCTTATGATTTTTCCTCTGCATTCAAACCCCCATATTCTCCAAATATCCCAAGAATCCTTTAAAAATCAAAAGAGATATAAGTGTGTTTAGGCAATGATTTTTTTTAATAATATAATTTATCTATCTTAATCGTGAATGGTGCCCAAGTGACGCAAAAATACATTATATATTAAAAATAAAATCAATATCTTATTCTATAAAAGTTAAAGTATCAATAATATTTTTAATGACGTGTAACTAATTTAAATTATATTAAATCATGTGTAAACAAATTAATTTAAATACAAAATGTATATAATGTTATTTTGATAAAAGGGCATTCATTTGGTTAATTTAAGTTTAATTAAATTTTAATTTTAAATTCATTTTTTTTAATTTAAATTTTATTAAATCATATATATATATATATATATATATATATATATATATATATATATATATATATATATATATATATGACATGTATCTAATTTAAATTTTAAATTTAAATATGGGTCATTTAAATTTAAATTTAATTTTAATTTAAATTTAAATTTAAATTGAATTTTAAATTGAATTTAAATTTAAATTAAATTTAAATTTTATTAATTCTTGTGCTAACAAATTAATTTAAATATAAATTATATATATTTTTATTTTTATAAACATCACATTTATTTGGGTAATTTCAATAAAAATAAAATAATAAAAATGATATATTAAAAAATTGTCTACATGGAATTATTTTATTAATTTTTTAATTTTTTCTTAGGTAGTTATTTTTGAGTTGAAATATTCTCTATTGGACTTGTTGTTCTAGCCGCGAAAACCGCATCTCTACAGTATCACGAGTGTCATTTACTGTAGAAATTATATAACTTATGTGTTATATGTCCAAGATTCTCCTGATCTCACACTATTTTAACTTCATGCAAAATACAAAATCTATTCCACCATTGATCATTTGCGGAAATTAAAGCAAGATTGCAATGCACACATGAAAACATAAAAATTCACACACATTAACACAGTTGTTTAACGGGAAAGCCTGAAGCTGAAAACCCCAACTATCTGTATATAATATATGTCATAGAGATCATGTAACAATCCTCATACAAAGCTGACCATATCAAGCTCTCAGTACAATAAAATCGCTACACACTAATCAGGCCCGATCTTGCAAATCCATGCACCGATGTTTTCCACCTGCTAGCCTGCCTCTACTGCACAATCCCTGCTGAAGAATGGATCTGAATGAGTTCGAATTACTCCAGCCTTGCTCACGCAATCCTCATTGGCATCTCCACTAAGTTTTGGACGCAATCAATGCATCACTATAGTCACAACTGACAGTCTATCTTGCCCTTTCACCTATCTCTCCACTGGTATCCACTGAAAATACCATGCACTGTAGTTAACTGCTATATTGTTCAGTTGATTAATGAGTTATTATTTGTGAATTAATTAACTAATTAATTCACTCCACTCTCACTAGTGTATCAATTAGTTAGACTAGATACAACTAGCTCAACTGAGTCTAACTGAGTTAAACTAAATACAACTCCATAACTACTTCTTCCAACTTTGTCATAACTCTACCACTTGAGTTCTAACTGAGTCCTCCATGCAATAGCTCCAGTAAACCCTCAGGAATAGCGTAATTCCTTCTGTTAGCTGTTGTGCCACATCTGTGCACTGAGCTGAAGTACTCCAAGAGAATAAGTTGTTGTTTAGAGTCCAAATATTATTAAGAGCTAATAATATCCAACATATCTATTTTTAGACTAGTAGTCTAAAAATAGACTCTGCCCAAAATGTCTAAAAATAGAAGTCCAGCTATTTTTCCAACTTGACCAACCATCCACAAATAACATCCTGCAACTCATAGAATATGATCGACGTGTCTAAAAATAGACTTTGCGCCAAAAATAGCCTACGGGCCCACTTAGTGAAGGCGACTTTTTTCACTAAGCTCATCATCTTGTTGAATCTCAACACTCCCTCTCAACAAGATAGGGATTATCTGCCACCCCGATCCTGTCTCTATGGTATTCGAATTTTCTCCTGGTGAGCGCCTTTGTCAGAATATCTGCATCCTGATCTTCCGTAGGAATGTAAGAAAGCAACATGATCTTACACTGCACACAATCTCTGATATGATGGTATCGGATGTCAATATGTTTAGATCTATCATGAAATACTGGATTAACCGAGATTTTAATGCAACTGTGACTATCACAATATATCACAGTAGGATCTAAATGAGAACTGAACAAATCGACCAGGATCTTCCTCATCCATATAGCCTCGCATGCAGCCAAACTTGCTGCCATGTACTCGGCCTCCACTGAACTGAGTGCCATGTATCTTTGTTTCCTATTGTAACATGAAAATGTTGTAGATCCGATACTGAAAATCCCTCCAGATGTGCTCTTTCTGTCCGTTGGGCTTCCTGCCCAATTTGCATCCGTGAAGCCATGCAGCTTCACCTCATCCGATGGTCTGTACCACAATCCATACCCAGATGTGCCCCTGAGATACCTTAGGACATGCTTTCCTACCTTCCAAAAGAGCTTGGTAGGCTTAACCATTGCTTGTGAAATCTGGTTCACCGCATAGCATATGTCCAGTCTTGTATTGACTAAATACATGAGCAAACCAACCAACTGTCGATAAACAATGGCATCCACTACCTCTGCCGATGTAGCATCCTCCTTCCTCCAACCACCAGGAAGGGGAGTGTCAATAGGCTTGCAGCCTTGCATGTGAAACTTTTCCAGTATCTCCCGGGCGTACTTGCCTTGAGACACAAACAGTTCACCTTTCCACTGTCAAATTTCCAATCCCAGGAATAAGGAAGGAGGCCAAAATCCTTCATCTCGAACTCCTTTGCAAGATCTTCCTTGCATGAGTGTATCAACATTTCATCACGCGTTAGTTTTAAATAATCTACATAAAGCACAATGATCAAAATCTTACCCTCCACCACAATCTAGTATAGGTTTGGATCCGCCTCACTCTTGGCAAAACCAAGTCCGGTGAAATAACTGTCTATCCGTGTCTACCAAGCACGAGGTGCTTGTTTCATCCCATACAACACTCTTTTGAGCCTGCACAAATGCGACTCGTTGTTGAATATTTCGAATCCTTCAGGCTGCTCAATGTACACCTCCTCCTCAATGATTCTGTTGAGGAACGCAGTCTTCACATCCATCTGATGAATGTGCCAACCCATCTGCGCTGATAGAGCAAGGATGGTCCATATGGAAGAATACCTTGTGACAGGTGCAAAGGTTTCTTCATAGTCGATCCCCTTGATCTGTGAGAAGCCCCGGGAAACAAACCTTGCCTTATACTTCTCAACGCTCCCATCAGCAGCTTGCTTCACTTTGTAGATCCATCTCGAACCTACCACTAATTTCCCTTCCAGCCTTGGGACAATCTCCCATGCATTGTTTCTGACAATCGAATTATACTCTTCCACCATGGCATCTACCCATGCGGGATCCTCCACAGCTTCCTCGAAAGAGGATGGCTCCGTCACAATACACTTGCTCATCAAAGCCATGTATCTAGTAAATCAGTCAGGTGACTGTCTCTGTCTGCGTTGTGATGTAGGAACTCCTACATTCTGCACTGCATCAAGATTCAGTTGCTCAGCTTCTGTAGTGCGCTTCCACCCTCTGATGTTTGGCGCTGCATAAGTGGTTTCTTCCACTCCATGAACCTCCTCTTGTGGCTGATCCACATCTTGAGGCTCATCTTTAGGAACAAATAGCTCCTCCTCTGCATGCAAGTGTAGCTCCCTCTCAAGCGACAACTTCATGGCTTTCTCCTCATGAAATTTGATATCTCGTCGCACGATAGTCATGCAACTATCTGGAAAATACACACGATAATTGTGGGGTGTTTCTGTGTACCCCACAAATATCCCAACCTCTGCGCTCAGCTCCAGCTTCTTCCTAGTATCCTTCGTCACATGAATGTAAACAGGTGAGCCAAAAATCTTCAAATGAGAAATATCAGGCTTCTTACCAGAAAACACCTCTTCAGGTGTACTCATGCCAAGTAATATATGAGGACAACAGTTTTGCACATAAACCGCAGTGTTGCATGCCTCAGCCCACAAGTGTATGGGAAGGCCCTAATCATGCAACATCACCCGTGCAGCACCCATGATCATTCTATTCTTTCTCTCCATAACCCCATTTTGCTGTGGGTTATGAGGTACTATGAATTCTCTTCAAATTCCTTCTTTGCTACAGAAATCTTTGAATTCACCAGAGATGTATTCACCACAATTATCACTCCTTAGAGCTTTCACCTGCTTCCCTGACTCCTTCTCAACCAGCGCCTTGAACTCACAGAACTTTGAGTATCTCTCACTCTTCTTCTGCATGAAGAAGATCCAACATGTACAAGAAAATTCATCAACAAATATAACATAATACCTGTGCTTTGATGTTGAACCAACTGAGAAAGGTCCACACACGTCTGTGTGAATTCTCTCAAGGATCGTCGAAGCATGGCTATCCTTCTCATGAAAATTGGTCTTCAAAAATTTTCCCAAAGTACATCCCTTACACTGATCTGACTGCGCAAGTGTACCTTTGGGAAGCCCAATAGAAATCTGCTGCAAAATTTTCAAAGTGCCATGGTGAAGATGGCCCAATCTCCTATGCCACAATTCGCCCTCATCTCCGCTCACCACTTCTTCTGCTTTGCCTGCCATTGCAGTGCAGCCATCTACCTACAATTGATAAATATTCTTAACTCGAATCCCTATCCTCCTAGTTTGATCAGTTGTTTTATGTCGAAGGAAGGCTTTTCCCTTACTGAAAACAACATCATAACCCTTGTCTTCCAACATCGCCGCAGATATCAGATTCTTCTTCAATCCTGGAACATGCATGACATCCTTCAAGATGAAAGGCTTACCGGACTCCCTCTCAAAGGAAATGGTCCTGATACCAGTCACATTGTATCTACCATCATCGCCCATCTCGATGTGCACTCCAAGATTCTTTTCCTCCATATCACTAAACAAATATTTGTCTTCGGTCATATGGAAATATGCACCACTGTCAAGAAACCACACCAATCCAATCGCACTTGAAACCAAGCATGTGATCAAAGAAAAGTCGAGCTCAAACTACGAGGCTAAGGCCTCTCCTAGTGCAGAACCAACAACTCTCTTATTTTTCTTCTTCTGTGGGCAATTAGTAGTGAAATGCCCGTGCCGGTGACACTGAAAACACTTCACCTTGGACAAATCCTGCTTCTTGCCTTTAGCTTCGGATTTGGAAGATTTATTTCCTTTTCTTTTCCGAGCTTTGGCAGCCAAAGCGCAATTTTCTTCATATTCATTCTTCAATGAAGATCCATCCCTGGTACCCCACCTTATCTCCTCCTGCACAAGATCCGACCAAAGTCGCTCCCATCCTGTCAGTTTCTCCCGTCCATTGACAGAGTCTTCGTAGCTATGCCAACTCTTCAGAACCCCAAGGAGAGCCAAGCTCACCAAGTATTCTCATCAACAATAACCCCCACACTTCCCAGCTCATCCTTGCAATGGAAAAACTTCGTGAGGTATTTTGGAATACTTTCGCCTTTCTCCATTTTTATTTTTCTGAGTTTGTCTTTAAGAGCCAACTTTCTCTAGTCACTTCTGCTTTGGAACAAGTCTGTCAAAGCCTTCCACATTAAGAATGGACTAGCTTTCCCATGAAGGATGGACACAATGTGGTCCGTCACACCTTCCAACAGAATCCTTCGACACTTTGCTACCTTCTTTTTCCATGCATCAAGTGCGGCTGCATCGCTAGAAGCAGGCTTCAGAATATCAGCATCTATGAACTCCTTTAACCCATTATCATCCAACACCACCTCCATCCTATCCTTCCATGCTATGTAATTTGAGCTCCCATCAAGGGCATACTCCAATCACAATCCGTTGAAATACATTTCAATGAATGCTCAACTTCGACACCAAGAAAACACTGCAGCAAATTCGAATTCCACCAGCACAAAACTCAACCACTTCAATAATTGAAATCTCCTCCAATGATCAATACAGCTCTGATACCATGTATAAATTATATAAATTATGTGTTATATGTCCAATATTCTCCTGATCTCACAGTATTTTAACTTCATGCAAAATACAGAATCTATTCCACCATTGATCATTTGTGGAAATTAAATCAAGATTGCAATGCACACATGAAACCATGAAAATTCACACACATTAACACAGTTTTTTAATGGGAAAGCCTGAAGCTAAAAACCCCAACTATCTGTATATAATATATGTCATAGAGATCATGTAACAATCCTCATACAAAGTTGATCATATCAAGCTATCAATAAAATGCAATCGCTACACACTAATCAATCCCTATCTTGCAAATCCATGCACCGATCTTTGCCACCTACTAGCCTGCCTCTATTACGCAATCCCTGCTGAATTACTCTAGTTGATAGACTATCAGTTGTGACTATTGATCTGAATGATTTCGAATTACTCCAGCCTTTCTCACGCAATCCTCATTGGCATCTCCACTAAATGTTGGATGCAATCAATGCATCACTATAGTCACAACTGATAATCTATCTTTCCCTCTCACCTATCTCTCCACTGGTCTCCATTGAAACTGTCATTGACTGTAGTTAACTGTTGTATTTTTCAGTTGATTAATGAGTTATTATTTGTGAATTAATTAACTAATTAATTCACTCCACTCTCACTAGTGTATCAATAAATTAGACTAGATACAACTAGCTCAACTGAGTCTAACTGAGTTAAACTAAATACAACTCCATAACTACTTCTTCCAACTGTGTCATAACTCTGCCACCTGAGTTCTAACTGAGTCCTCCATGCAATAGCTCTAGTAAACCCTCAGGAATAGCGTAATTCCTTCTTTCAGCTGTTGTGCCACATCTGTGCATTGAACTGAAGTGCTCCAAGAGAATAAGTTGTTGTTTAGAGTCCAAATATTATTAAGAGCTAATAATATCCAACATATCTATTTTTAGACTGGTAGTCTAAAAATAGACTCCGCCCAAAATGTCTAAAAATAGAAGTCCATATATTTTTCCAACTTGACCAACCATCCACAAATTTCATCCTGCAACTCATAGAATATGATCGACATGTCTAAAAATAGACATAGTCTAAAAATATACTTTGCGCCAAAAATAGCCTGCGAACCCACTTAGTGAAGGCAACTCTTTTCACTGAGCTCATCATCTTGTTGAATCTCAACATTTACAGATTTTTCGATCATGATTAAGGTTTTACGATTTTCGACCCCGCCGACTGAGATCTCTTGCAAAATCCACACAATACCCAAAGAAACTTTCTTTGATACCAATATGATTTGTAATCTGTCGTGGATATTCCATTGGACAGTTCTTGACAACAAATTTGATGATATTATATTAAAAATCTAAGATTATACCCTATTACAATTTTATATAACTTTAAGATATGTAGATTTAATTATCATTAGTGCAAGCATGTGATTGGAGATTATTTAGAAAAATAGAGAATGACAAAATAAGCTCTCACACACACATAAGACACAAAATATGCTCTGGGAAAAAATTTTAGGAGAAAACCCAACTAGAAGGTGAGGTCACTTCACTCTCTTTCTCTGTCTAGAAATATGGTTGCAGGTACAAAGAAGTAAGGCTTGTGGTCCGTGGGATGTTACAGTGCAAAAATCCATCCTGTGTGCTCTACCTCCTATCTCTCTTGGCTATCTTTGCTCAACTATGGAAAAAATGTTGACACCTAATCTTTGGGATTAGGTAAATTGATGTAAATATTATAAATAGTAAAATAAAAGGGAGTTGGAAGATGAAGAGACATTGGGAGATGAAACCCAATAATATCCCTCTCCATGTATATATTCATGTTCTATATTGATGAACTTTAATTCAATTCGCGAAGTTACTCCTGGTTTGACATAGTATGAGAGCCAACTCCCAAATTTAGATTTATGCTTCCTATAACTCATAAAATCCCTTCCATATTCTCTGTCTCCTATCTGAGTGCTTGCACTATCTCCTCATCATTCATTGTTCTCTGCATTAAGAACTGCTAATAGTCATAGAAGAAAATATACAAAGCAACGGTCAATATAGTGGTGGAGGCTCGTCATAGGCAGATGGAAAGTTCTTGTGGGCTCTTGATATTAACTAAGATCAAAGCAGGTTAATCATTTTGAAGGGAGTTAAGTTGGATGATGAAATTGTTTTGGTCTCACGTGTGTGTACGTTGTATTGGAGACAAAGAAACCAATTTTTTTGTATGGATCATTGATTCGGTTTTAGGTTGCATTGAACACCAACATATAACTATGGTGAATGTTGCTTGAATTGAAACCTGACTACATTGAATTAAACACTGGACAAAGATGGTGCATGATTGTGCGTTGAATGCGCTGCGAGATGACATGGATTGAGATATGCATCCTGGAGTATATTTTTTTTGATATTTTGAATGGCTATGGTGAATGTAGCATTGGATCTGCGTTGAAAATTCTTGAAGACCAAGCCCTGGTGTGAAGTTACCATTCTTAAAAAAAATTATGTTGAATATTTTAAGATGTTGAATGGTATGCTTTTAAATTCATTGAAGTTTTTTTTTTTTATGGTTGGCACATATATGAAGTGTGTTTATGCTATAAGTGAGTGTATATGCTTTGTGCTATTTTCAAGAACGTGAAGTTTGAATGGAATGATATGAGAATGATGGTATTATGTTTGGATGTTTATGATATGAATATTGATCATGTTGGAGGATTATGAGTGGTGCCATGTTTAAGGGCTCATAAGTGAATATTTATAATATTAAATTATTATGTAATATATCATATGTTGGCCTCCCATTTATATAGTGTGACATATTATATGATGTGAGTATTTGCATAGTAAATATTGAAGTTTTATAGAAAGCAAATAGTTTTGTTTATGATGCATCCACTTATATCAATAGTGGGAATAGTTCTCAGTGGAAAAAATAGCTATCATGAGTGGTCCCGAAAGATAAAAACACACCTTTATTTTCAATGAGTTGTGGAAAGGTATTTTTGAAGGAGAAGATACAATGCACCTGAAAATCAAATTTCAGATTAAGATCTTGCCATTTGGGAAACCACAAACAACAAGGCTTATGCCTTGATTGCAACGTCAGTAAATGAAGTGGTGAGTCAAAATATTTAGCCATTTTCAAATGCTTTTGAAGCCTTAAATAGGTTGAAGGAATTGTATGCCTCACACTCCAAACTTGAAGTTGTTCAATTGATGATCAAGTTGTTCAGTATTGAGTTCAAAAATGACTGACCCTCTTGCCTTATCATCAAAAGTAAGATCCATTATGCATGACATAAAAGACACCGTTGTTGAAATAGATATTCCTCTCATATATTATGTCAAGGAAATATATCCCACCTATTCACATTATCTTGAGTCATTGCAAGCAAGTGGAAACCTTAAGAATATTAATTTTGATTCCCTTGAAAATAATTTTGCTGAAAGAGAGAAGGCTTTTGGGAAGAAGACAACTACTCAATCTATTGAAAAAGTTTTGTGCCTTGCAAAAAAAGATAAGAATCATGCACAAGATTCTTCTAGAGGAAGAGGTGGCCAAAGAGGAAGAGGAAGGAATAATGTTAGAGGCAGGAGGGAACATTTTAAAAGATAAAGGTCTAATTTTCATTGCATACGATGCAATAGAGATGGGCATGATGCATCCACATGTAAGTTTCCTTGGGAAGAGAAGGAAAGAAATGAAGGAAAAGGTAAAACACCTGACAAATGAAAAGGTAAATCACCTGAGTCTACTCATTATGTTGTGGCACATTTAAACATTCGAGTAACTGAAGACTTATTCAATGTTTAACTTGCTTCATGGAAAGATGCTTGGTTGCTTGATTTTGGAGAAAATTGCCACATGACTTTCAGGAGAAGTTTCTTTGAAGAATTCAGTGACAATGTTGATGGATCATTATAAAATCAAGCCATCAGGGTTTGGCACCATCAAGATCAAACTTCTTAGTCTTCCATACTTTATTCTACTTGATGTTCTATACCTCTCGAAGCTGAGGATAAACTTGTTTTCTTTTGTTCACATCCGCCAGCAAGGACACTCCATTCATATATTTAATGGCAAGTTCAAGGTCAAAAAGCATCAGATCATTCACTTTTCATGATGGGGATAGAAGAAGAAAGACTTCTAAAGTTCCAAGGAAGCTTTTATCATGCACAGAACTTCTCATACAACTCTCACAGTTCTTACTTACCCACTGAATAATCCACATGAGAGGATGAGAATTTTATATAGAAGCATCTAGAGCTACTCAAGCGTTGAGGACAACAGTTTTTTGAAGGAGATGGGAATGTTAGGTCCCTATATTACTACTTTAGTCCCTTATTTTTGTTAGTGTAGCCCCCTTATTGTTATTGTTGTACCCTTGTAGTCCCCATGTTGTTATTATTGTGCCCCATAAAACCACACTATTGTTATTGTTGTGCCCACACATTATTATTGTTAGGTCGGCTAGGATTATATTGTGACCCCATGGACTCCTATATATAGAAAGGATTTTTTTCATTTGAATCATCCAAGAATTGTTCATTTACGTAATATAAAGGAGGTTTCCCCCTCGAAGTGGTTGATTTCTAAGGCGTTGATCTCTTTTTTATTCTATTTTTGGAGTTGGTTTCATAACACACTATTATGAAGGTACATCTCCATCAAGTCTTTTATCGCATGCTATATTTGGACACTTGAACTACGACAACCTTCGTTTGTTGAATAAAAATTGTGTTACTGGTTTGCATGTAATTCCTAGGAAACTTAAGAAATGTGATTCTTGTATCTTAGGAAAGCACAACATATAGTCTTCTCATGATTATTATTCGAGAGCACTTAGAAAACTTGAACTCATTAATTCTGATTTAGGTGGTCTAATGTATTTTCCTTCTACAAATGGTAATAAATATATGATGACATTTATTAATGACTATGCTAGAATGTGTTGGGTTTATTTATTGAAGAAAAAATATGAATATTTTGAAACATTCAAGAACTTTAATGCATGGATTGAAAATTATGCACAATATCATATTGGATCTATTCGCATTGATAATGGAAAATAATACACTTCAAATGAATTTGAAAAATATCTTCGCCAGCATGGGATCAAACATCAAACAAATGTGCCCTATAATCCCCAACGGAACAGAGTAGCTGAAAGAATGAACATGACAATCTTAAATATGGTATGTTCCATGATTTTTTTCAAGAATGTTAAACTAATGTTTTGGGAAGATGAAATTATATGTGTTGTGTATATAAAGAATATTTTTCCATCTAATGCTATAAAAAAAAAAAAGACTCCCTATGAAATTTGGTATGGCCACATTCCTTCGGTGAGGAATATCATGGTTTTTGGTTCCATCTATTATGCCTTGATAAAAAGGAATAGAGAAACAAACTTGTTGCAAGGAGTCACAAATGTATCTTCTTGGGGTACTCAAATACCTCCAAAGCATACCGTCTTTATGATAAAGTGAATGAGAAGTTTATAATATCTATATATCTGATCTTTATTGAATCTTCCACGTCTGACAATGTTTTTTAGCAGAAGCTTGATTTCTTGGTTATATTCAAACATGCAAAGTATTTTCAAGAGTTTGATAATGATATTCCACATCTTGAAGGGGGGATTCCTATACTAGATCAAACTGTGGAATCTTCTTCTGGAGCACTCTCTCCCCTGCATGAATCTCCAACCACTAATGACACTTTGAGTGATGTCATTGAAAAAATTGGGAGATTAAATATTGATTTAGCCCCAACTCAGTCAATTAAGCAACCCAAGCCATCTCAGAAAGGTCTTCTAAAATGGTTGACAAAGGCACTTGAAAGTGTTCATTCTGATGAGATTTGAAAGAAAGGAACAAGAAGATCAACCAAATATAATGGAGGTGATGTAGAAGATTATGATTCACCTGTTGATATGTATGTTTCTTATGATTGTGAATTGAATTTGTCTACAGATATTAAACCAACTTCCTTCAAATAAGTCGGTTCTTGTTATGAATGGAAAGAAATGATGCAAAACGAATATGATGCCTTGATAAATAATGGCACTTGGAAGTTGGTTGATCCTCCATTGGGAACCAAACCAATAGGATGCAAGTGGGTGTTTAAGAATAAGTATCAAGAAGATGGCTCACTTGACAAGCACAAAGATAGGCTTGTGGAAAAAGTTTTTGCATAGAAGGAAGGGGTCGAATATGAGGAGAATTTTTCCCCCAAAGAAAAATGTTCTACTATCTGAACACTTTTTTCCTTGGCATATTAGAATAGTTGGAAATTCCATCAAATGGATGTAAAAATCTCTTTCTTGAATGGATATATGAAAGAGAATGTTTTTATGTTCCAACTAGAAGTTTTGTTGTGAAGGGTCAGGAACACAAAGTATGCAAGCTTTTAAAATCCCTGTATGGCCTCAAGCAAGCACCACGAGCCTGGTACGAGAAGTTGATTGAGCATCTTCTAAAAATCAATTTCAAACATTATGATCTTGATGATGCAAATTTGTTTGTCAAGAATTTTCTCAAAACAATTATATATCTTGTGGTGTATGTAGATGATCTTTTGATGATAGGCAATAATGAGAGCTACATTGCATCCATAAAGAAGGAACTAGGGAAGGGTTTTGAAATGACAGATTTGGGCTATGTTCACTACTAACTTGGTATTGAAGTAACCCAACATCCAAATTTTATATTCCTCTCACAGAAGAAGTACATTGGAGATATGTTAAAAAAATTTGGCATGGCTGAGTGAAATCCTTTGACTACTCCAATGGAACAGAACTTAAAGCTCACATCCACTAAAGGAAAAAAAATTGAGGATTGAGAAAAGTATAAAAAACTCATAGGAAGTCTCAACTACCTAAATACTACTAGACCAGACATTTCATTTGTCATTGGAATCCTCTCTAGGTTTATGAAAAGTCCATGTGAGGGTCATTGGTTTGCTGCAAAAAGAGTTCTAAATTAATTGAAGGTAACTCAAGAATTTGGACTCAAGTATACACAGGTGGGTGACTTCAGCTTGATTGGATACTTTGATTCAAGTTTCGATGGAGATAAAGAAATTGGGTTATCTACTTCATGTTATGTTATGAATCTTGGATCGGGAGCTATCTCCTAGAGTTCATGCAAACAATCAGTTCCAAAAAATTCCACAATTGAAACAGAATATGTGGAAACAACTAAAGCAACAAACGAAATTGTGTGGCTTGGGAAAATTTTGGAATATTTGTAGGAGAAAAAAGTGCATTCAACTCCTCTTTTAATTGATAACACTTATGTTAGCACCTAATTTGACCTCAGACTGAAGAAAGGCAAACCAGGGTAACCACAAACCACGCTTAACCTCGTAGCTAGCCCTACAAGGCAAGGAGAGGGCTCTCTCTGTAAGAAATCTTCAATGAAGTATGACTGCAAAATGATTTTAGGCTAGGTATAGTAGCTCGAAAATGTTTTTATAAATTTTCTGGGTTTTTTTTGGTTTAGATGGAGTTGGGCAGCTTAAATCTGGGGAATTAAATCAGAAATACAGTGTATTCTATGGGGCAAGGTAGGTAGGGATTTTAACAACTTTGCTTTTATGATTATGAAGTGTTTAAGACTGGTGAGGAGCTGAGGAGGGCATATGAGATGGATCCTTCTCAAACAACAGAAAACATAAAATATTGAATAATTTTCCCAAGGCAGAGCACTGTAAAAAGTGGATTCTACCTATCTAAATTGAAAACATTCAACAGAAATAATGGAATGGATGAATGGCATACATAAAATTTTACAAATGATCACAAAATAAAAGACAGTGCTAAAATTCCATACCATAGGGATCCCATAAAAAATTTCTGCAAATCTTTATTAATTCCCAGCCAAACGAGTTACAAATATGTACAATGAAGCACAGAGCGTCCCAGTGATTTCCAAATTTTTCCACCCTTAAAAATGACTCAGAAATTACATTAAATAGACATGATTCAGGGGGAAAATCTGTAGAAAAAGGAGTTGTTTCACTTGCCCCGAAACTGAAATCTGAAGATAGAAAAACAACCAACAGTATGCCTCTGAAAAAGAGGGAACAATACCTATCTGACCATCTAGAAGAATACTCTGTTACATTTATTCCAAAAAATAGGAACAAAAACAAATCTAGAGGCGATCCCTTGATTTATTATTGTTGTCGATGCCAAAATAATCTTTTTGTTTCATAATTAGCTCTCAGCCTTAACCAAATGTGCCCTTTTTCCTTTGCCAAATAAAATCCATTTAAAACTAATAAGATCACATTTGTCATTTTGATGAAGAAAAACCCCTTTTTTAATTGAAATGAGCGAAGGGGAAGTGGTGGGCCCAAAGATCACAATCGTAAATCGGCATCGGGAGGAGCGGATATAACTTGGGAAGAGGAAAATTGCGATGAGCGATGGGCGATGGTGCGTAGGAGCGATGAGCGGTGAGCGGGAGTGATTGGAGGAAGGGCCGATGGAATAAAGGCCGATGGGAGGAAAGCCGATGGATAATGGAGCGATGGGGAAAGTTCTGATGGTGGGTGGGCCGATGTGATATAGTCCGAAGCAATGGAGGGAGCAGGGATATGGCCGATGCGATAAGAATGTCGAAGAAAAGGGAGCACTGAAGAAATCCTTTACAAACAAAACAAAATGGAATTTGCGCTTATACACAGGAAAAACCCCTTTTTCACTGGAAAGGGCAGAAGGATATCTGGTGGGATAGGAGAATATCACAATCAGTGATTGGAAGAGGAGCGAGTTTGGAGTTAAGAGTCGAGAATCACCGATAGCGCGATGCGATGAATAGACCTATCGCAGCGGCAGAAGGGAATGGGAAGGGTTAATTATTGTGGGAGATCGTGACCACGTGATGCTATGAAGTGACTTATCACATTGGCGAGAAGGATGAGGTGAGATTAAACACTGCGGGGATGGCCGATATGCGATATGCGATTCTTCGCATCGGCGAAAATGGGAAAGCGGGGTTAAGTGCTGGGGATTTCTGCGAAGTTGCGATGCGATGGTGCGATGGCATCGCATCAGCAGTATGTAGGATTCGGAAATTTCAAAAAAAAAAAAGGATTTTTGCGGTAAAGGGAAAAACTCACAAAAGGCACAAATCATAAAGTTTAAAGGGGCATCAAAATAATGAAAGAAAAAGGAGAATTGTGCTTTTGGGGCCCTTTATTCATTTGATCATATCTTCCAATCCAGAAGTCATTTTTGGGAGTGTGATATACCGTTGGAAAGATCTTTCTGAGCTCCTTGTGATGGTCATACTTGTAATATGATTTACACTGAAAATCCCATGGAGAACACCTTTGGAACCCAGGCAGAGAAAAACCCCCTTTGGCTCTTTGGAGATAGCAGCTTCTGAAGTTCAACTTATTACATATGGAGACATAAAATTACATACAAGGTGATAATCAAAACAAATTATTATTTTTACACCTCAAAACATGTTTTGAGGTGAAAATTACATTCAGCTGAAAGAACAACTTCTTTGACTTTTCCAGATACTGTGCTTTGAGTTTATTTGGCATCCTCATGTTCCTGCTGATACTTATTGATACTTTCATGATAAATTTGACCATGGTGGAACCTAAAAACTAATGAGACCAACCTTATGACCTAATAACATGAACTATAGAGTGAAAGGGAATCATGACTGAAGACCATAGAGAGGAGACCAGCAAGTATTTCCATGAGGGAAATTGATGAATTAACCACTACCATCAGTGAATCCATGACCTAATGGAGTGATAAAAAGTTATAGTATGAGACACCTACTATGAAAATGCAAAAAAGCATATTTTGATCATTGATGGTAGTATGACCAGACTGACACTAACATTGGCTCCAATGGGGATGGTAGCTCCTTGGAGGTGCCAAGAACACCGTAGACCTAGTAGCCTTATCCATTGGGAAATGGGGTCAATAGCTAAAGCCAAACTAGATACTGACACGACAAACTAACTCAAAAGTGACTCAAGGCTAACTAAAACAAAACTTTAAAATTGAACAGTGATGGCAGTACATCACCAAGACCTGAGGGCTTCAAATCCTGATGACAACCACCTATTTTGTCTTGAAATTATGTGCAATTAGGCGATATCAAAATGCCAGTGTAACCAATCCAGCAGATGCCTCCTTGATTGATTCTCCCAATCGGATCCTCTGGACAACAATAAATATTTACAATTGGGTAGCCAAAAACATAGTTGACCATGATCTCCTTCATTACTGAATACTACAATAATTACCTTCACTTCTGACTGCAATGAATTTTCCACTGGATCCTGAAAAACATGAAAATTTACATCCTTCTGATATAGAAGAAACAAGGTACCTTTTTCTCTTGATTATGATCTCTCTCCATAATGTACCTCAGCAAAAGTGTGTTCTTGGTCTTCAGAAAATTTCGAACAAGTAAGTGAGTATATTTCTTCTTGAAAAAACATTTCAAATCATGAGACATGGCAAGAAAAATCCGAATGGTGGTTCTCAATGCCCTGGTCCTCTACAGTCTGAATATATTTTTGATCTTCATAAGACATGGCCACCAGATTATCATGTTTCTTATCACACTCATCATTCATAAGAGAAAAAATTTCAGATTTTTCTTGAAATCCAACACTGTCATTTCTATCATTTACCATAGATTCATCCAAAGAAACTTTTTCACTTACTTGAACGAAGATCTCATCTTGTTTTTCATAGAGGAAATGAATGACCTCCTCGTGAAGACTTTGTTCTAACGGGATGAGAACATTTAGATCTATAACTATGTTTTCTTCATTTGAGGTGACCTGAAAAATAGAGCTCTCCTTCATGGGATCCGGAATAACATACTCCTCATCATCGCATTTTGAATCAAGATCTGGATTAGCCAGCCTGATTTTATCACAATCTGAGATTGGAACCTCATTTTCCTGCATACCATATGTTGTTGAAATTAGATCTGAAATAAGACCTTGTCTTCCATCATTTTCAATTGTACAAAAATACTCAGCTTGTTGATCTTGATAATTATCCTCTAAGATTTCTCTATGCTGCTGAAATGGATTTTCATACAGGGCTTCCATGATCTCATCGTCCACGAATTCATCATCTCCATAAAAATTCTCAATATTTTCAATGAAACTATTAACATGTTCACAACAGTTCTGAACTAATATTAAAGATGGAGAAGATTCTTTATATCTTTCAAAGAATATGGTGTGAAAATCCTTTAAACAATAAATACAAGCAAGTGGCAAACTTTCATACCAAGATCGAGCTTCATTTTCCAAAGTGGCCATGAATAACTTCATCAAGCAGTATTCAGGAAAATCAATCTTTAATCTACGCACATGCATGTGAAATCTCACCAGATGAAGAGCAGCATCATTACCTTTCACATTTTTGAACATAGACAAATTTCTTTGCCAATATACCTTGGGAATTTTATTTGGGAAACTTGGAATGTGATCCTGGCTCATGGGAGCATACCTTCTTGCAATACGTTCCATCTTAAAAAAAAAAAATTAAAGCCACTGATCTTCCTGCAGTGGAGTCACCATGACGTGTTGATTTTCTAGATCTTTCAGCAATTGGAGTCACCAGGTGAATGGTTCAGCCTTTACATGTATCCAACTATTATTCACCATCAACATTTAGATATGATATTTTTTCATTCTTTTCCAGGGAACATTTGTCTTTTAGTCCTTACTTTTTATCTTCCCCAGTATGGTCGCCACTATGTTAGCACCTAATTTGACCTCAGACTGAAGAAAGGCAAACCAGGGTAACCACAAACAACGCTTAACCTCGTAGCTAGCCCTACAAGGGAGGGAGAGGGCTTTCTCCGTAAGAAATCTTCAATGAAGTATGAATACAAAATTATTTTAGGATAGGTATAGTAGCTCGAAAATGTTTTTATAAATTTTCTGGGTTTTTGTTGGATCAGATGGAGCTGGGAAGTTTAAATCTGGGGAATTAAATCAGAAATACAAGGTATTATATGGGGCAAGGTAGGTAGGGATTTTAAAAACTTTTTTTTTATGATTATGAAGTGTTTAAGATTGGTGAGGAGCTGAGGAGGGCATATGAGATGGATCCTTCTCAAACAGCAGAAAACATAAAATATTGAATAATTTTCCCAAGGTAGAGCACTGTAAAAAGTGGATTCTAATTATCTAACTTGATAACATTCAACAGAAATAATGGAGTGGATGAATGGCACACATAACATTTTCAAATGATCACAAAAGAAAAGACAGTGCTAAAATTCCATACCATAGGGATCCCATAAAAAATTTCTGCAAATCTTTATTAATTCCCAGCCAAACGAGTTACAAATATGTACAATGAAGCACAGAGCGTCCCAGTGATTTCCAAATTTTTCCACCCTTAAAAATGACTCAGAAATTACATTAAATAGACATGATTCAGGGGGAAAATCTGTAGAAAAAGGAGTTGTTTCACTTGCCCCGAAACTGAAATCTGAAGATAGAAAAACAACCAACAGTATGCCTCTGAAAAAGAGGGAACAATACCTATCTGACCATCTGGAAGAATAATCTGTTACATTTATTCCAAAAAATAGGAAGAAAAACAAATCTAGAGATGATCCCTTGATTTATCGTTGCTGTTGATGCCAGAATAATCTCTGTGTTTCATAATTAGCTCTCGGCCTTAATCGAATGTACCCTTTTTCCTTTGCCGAAGAAAATCCCTTTAAAACTAATAAAATCACATTTGTCGTTTTAATGAAGAAAAACCCCTTTTTTAATTGAAATGAGCGAAGGGGAAGTGGTGGGCCCAAAGATCGCAATCTTAAATCGGCATCAGGAGGAGCGAATATAACTTGGGCGGAGGAAAATTACGATGAGGGACGAGCGATGGTGCATAGGAGTGATGAGTGATGAGCAGGAGTGATTGGAGGAAGGGTCGATGGAATAAAGGCCGATGGGAGGAAAGTCGATGGATAATGGAGCGATGGGTAAAGGTCTGATGGTGGGTGGGCCGATGTGATATAGTCCGAAGCAATGGAGGGAGCGGGGATATGGCTGATGCGATAGGAATGCCGAAGAAAAGGGAGTGCCAAAGAAATCCTTTAAAAACAAAACAAAATGGAATTTGTGCTTATACATGGGAAAAAACCCTTTTTCATTGGAAAGGGCGGAAGGATTTCTGGTGGGACTGGGGAATATCGCAATCGGCGATTGGAAGAGGAGCAGGTTTGGATTTAAGCGTCGGGAATCATTGATAGTGCGATGCGATGAATAGACCTATTGCATCGGCGGAAGGGAATGGGAAGGGTTAAGTACTGTGGGAGATCGTGATCGCGCAATGCGATGAAGTGACTTATCGCATTGGCGGGAAGGATGAGGTGGGATTAAACACTGCATGGATGGTCGATATGCGATATATGATACATCGCATCGGCAGAAATGGGAAAGCGGGGTTAAGTGTTAGGGATTGCTGTGAAGTTGTGATGCGATGGTGCGATGGCATCGCATCAGCGGTATGTAGGATTCAAAATTTTCAAAAAGAAACAAGGATTTTTGCGGTAAAGGGAAAAACTCATAAAAAGGCACAAATCATAAAGTTTAAAGGGGCATCGGAATAATGAAAGAAAAAGGAGAATTGTGCTTTTGGGGCCCTTTATTCATTTGAGCATATATTCCAATCCAGAAGTCAGTTTTGGGAGTGTGATATACCGTTGGAAAGATATTTCTGAGGTCCTTCTGATGATCATACTTAGAATATTATTTACACTGAAAATCCAGTGGAGAACACCTTTGAAACCTGGGTAGAGAAAAACCCCCTTTGGCTCTTTGGAGATAGCAGCTTCTGAAGTTCAACTTATTACATATGGAGACTTAAAATTACATAAAAGATGATAATCAAAACAAAGTATTCTGTTTACACCTCAAAACATGTTTTGAGGTGAAAATTACATTCAGCTGAAAGACCAACTTCTTTGACTTTTCCAGATACCGTGCTTTGAGTTTATTTGGCATCCTCGTGTTCCTGCTGATACTTATTGATACATTCATGATAAATTTGACCATCATGGAACCTAAAACCTAATGAGACCAACCATATGACCTAATAACATGAACTACAGAGTGAAAGGGAATCATGACTAAAGACCATAGAGAGGAGACCAGCAAGTATTTCCATGAGGGAAATTGATGAAATAACCACTACCATTAGTGAATCCATGACCTAATGGAGTGATAAAAAGTTTATAGTATGAGACACCTACTATGCAAATGCAAAAGAGAAGATTTTGATCACTGATGGTAGTATGACCAAACTGACACTAACAATTTCTACAATATTTTTTTCCAAGAACCCAAAGTCCCATGATTCAAGGAAGCACATCAATACAAAATAACATTTGATTCGACATCATGTTGAGCCCAAAATAATCCACCTACGACATTGTTCCACAAATGAGCAGATTGCGGAAGTCTTCACCAAAGCGCTCATAAGGGAAAATTTTGAAAGGTTCAGAATGATTCTTGGACTCACCAACATCCCTCCAGATCAAGGGGGGGAATTTTGACATCCTGACCTTTGGGATTAGGTAAATTGATGTAAATATTGTAAATAGTAAAATAAAATGGACTTGGAAGATGAAGAGATATTGTAATATGAAACCCAATAGTATCCCTCTCCATGTATATACTCATGTTCTATCTTAATGAAATTTAATTCGGTTCATGGAGTTACTTTTGGTCTGAAAAAATTCTCTCGAAAGCATGGACTCCTCTTCCTCCTGGTGGCCCGATTATAACATAGCTTAATAGCCTACTAGTGGTTAATCTTGACTACATAAAATCTTAACTAGAGTTACAATATAGAATCTTCTAGAGTATTTTACATCACAAACAAGTGGCTAGCCCCTTTTCCATGAAAAATGGGGGCCGACACAAGACCAATTCACTTGCTGCAAAAGTCTAAGAAACCCTTAACGATTTCATTCTTAACTCAATTATTATAACTTAATTAATTTTTATGACTTTTATTAATTTAAAAAATGCAATATATATTATGATATAAGTGTTTTGATGTCTATCAACATTCACTGATTATTTAATTTACATAATTACATCTTTTTTAATTTATATGAATCTTTACATAAAAAGTTTTCTATCAAAATAACTAATAATTATTTATAATTAAATAAAAATTCTAAAAACCCTTTTTTAAAATAGACATGACAATTGACATAACTATTATTATTTTAATTTATATCTAAAAATATATTTAATATATTTTTGATTATTACTCTTTTAATTTATATCTTAAAAAAATATTTAATATAATTTTGAAATTTTGTTTTGAAATTTAGTAGATTTTATTTTGAAATTTAGTAAATTTTATATTTCAATAGGAATGAAACGTGTAATTTGTAATGTAATATAACTTATAAAATGAAATAAACTGTTTATATAAATAATTAAAATTGTACCTATAAAATAAAATTAATTTATATAAACTTAATGGAAAATAATAATTTTTTAATTATTGAAATTAAGATATTTATCATTTAGAAAATTATTAAATCTAAAAGATAGAAAATAATTATAATAATAATACATAATTTATTTTTAAAAAATAATAAATATAATAAAAAAATTTGAAAGAAAAAAAAATTATATTCACAAGTTATATTTAGAAGAACCACTATCTTATCTCTTGAGCGAGAAGTCCATATTTATAATTATTGGAATAAGTAAAATGTCGGCAACAAATGTATACTTTTGAAAAGGGTTTATTACGGGAAATTTGAAGGAAATACTAATTATGGAGAAAGCTCAAAATTATTCAAATCAAATAATTATAAATAAAAATAAAAGACAATAAATCAAGCTATCTCATACAAGTTAGTTATCGAGAGGACAACTAACTAAGGTATATTTTTAATATTTTTCTCATTGATTTGAATTCAGTCAACTTTTCCTTTGAGATTTGTAGTCTATATAAGTCTAGGAAAAAAATCCCATCTCTAAATAAGGACTTAACTTTAGGAAAACAAATTCCATCTCTAAATAAGGACCTAGCCACAGGACCTAGCCACAACAATTTTTGGAAATTGGAGTGTTTCCATTTGTCTTAAAATGGCCTATCTCATTTTAGAATAAATCTCTCACTTAAAGGTCCTTGTCTATGAAAGAATTTTTACATAAATATCTTTTGATAGTCAATTCATGAAGAACACATTTCTTCTTTATTTTGTCTCTCTCTTCTTCTATTTTGAGCATGAACACTTCTTTGAATAACTAGGAAGATATATCCTTGTAAGGTCTATGATAATTGAAGACAAGGAAAAATATATTTGGAAGAAGGGTGATTTTTTTCCATAAATAAGAAAGTAAGTGAATGTGCCTAGAGAGGCTTTGGGAGTTAATCTATCTTCTTAAAGAGCATTTGGTAGTGTGATGTGCCAATTATCATAATGGTAAACTTTGGTTCATTTCAAAAAATGGATCAAGTTTTTGTTAGTGGATTTGACCAAACTATTTCCCAATGGGTAACAGTTAGTTGCATATTGTAAGTGACGAACCCTTAGCTAAATTGAGAGGGGGGCGGGTGAATCAGTTTAGTACATTCATGGACATTAAAACTCTTTTCTTTTCACCCATTAACTACTTCATTTTATAAGCAGCATAATACATAATGAATCAGAAAACTAAATGTGTGGACAACCAGTAATTAAGTAGATTAAAACATCACATCACCACATAATCATCAAGCACATAGACAACAGATATAAGTGGAAACCCATAAGGGAGAAAACCACATCTTATTATTGTTGCGATGCAAGAGCAAGCTCCAACTCCCTCTCACAACTGATTTTTTGTAGGCTCCAACCTACTGGAGGCTACTACCTCAAATTCTACAAGCTACAACATGCAAGGAAGCTTCAACTCCCAAATGTTTTCTGCAGGCTGAAACCTACAGGAGGCTCCTACCTCACCCAACTCCAACTGTAATTTTATCAAGCTACAACTTGAAAGGAGACTAAAATTCCCTCACTCAACATGAAAATCACATACTGATTTACCTGGATATCAGCTTTGTTATCCTCCTTCTTCACTACTGCCTTTTCTGCCTTCATTTCTGCTTCATATCAGCTTCTAATGTGCACAACATCTCTATCAGCTCTCTCTAATTCTTCCACTCTCTAACATCTCTTTGCACACTGATTTTACATGTTTTATACAGATAACTACATGATTGTTTGCATTCTACAGGGAATTTGACGTGAACAGGCCTGACCATATCCCTTCCACCCATTCAATTCCTTACACTTCACTTCAGGTTATTACATCATAAATAATAATCACAACACTACTTGGAGTTTTACCTATCCTACAGAGACTTGCCTTTGCATCACAAACAATAAAAATAATTTATACATTTACAGTTACAACAATATTTCACTCAGCCCTTTTAGC
The DNA here is from genome assembly GCA_034641835.2 of Pinus albicaulis. Classification (NCBI taxonomy): domain Eukaryota; kingdom Viridiplantae; phylum Streptophyta; class Pinopsida; order Pinales; family Pinaceae; genus Pinus; species Pinus albicaulis. The sequence continues at coordinate 332,216,093 of CM076569.1, forward strand.
TCTTTGCTTGCTGTGTATTTGTCTTTTTTGCTGCTCTTATATTCTAATAGTTCTTCATAAACGCCATTTTTCCTGACTCGACCCAGACGGCATGTTTCGAGCAATGTAACCCTAACTGTCTTTTTCCCGACTCTGCCTATTCTCGTGCCCGCAACTTTCAACCTTCTCCTTGTCTCAACACCCGACTCTGCCCACGGTGCATAGCTCCTCATAGCCGCAACGTTCAATCTATGCACGTAATGTCGAGTCTCTTTACCCGAGTCCATCTGCTGCGTTCATACTTTTGTTATTATACTAGTCGCAATAACCTTTATTCTATAATCGGGTCACTTGCCCGAGTCTCTCCTACTGCATTCAAACTTTTCTTTTTAACAGGCGCAATATCATAGATCATTGTTCTGCACGGGGTCGGGTCTTTTCTCCACCCGAGCATTTCCTTGTGTTCAGGCCTTTATTTTACTTACCCAAGTCAACTCTGCGTTCAACTTTTCTTCATAAAATTGGTGCAAACTACATGAACCCTAGACATTAAATATTTTGTGATTAACTTTTGTAAAACTTTGCATCCAGTCACTTTATCACATTTCAGTGGTCATTGGTGGTTCTTCGTTATATTCACCTTTCTCACTTCCAATGTGATTTATTAACAAAAATGCCTTCCTTCTGGATTTGAAAACCTTTGGACTTCAACTTTGAAACTACATCGCGTCCAGTCCTCGTATCGCATTTTGCATTTCGGAGATTCAACCTTGTTCTTATGATCTTCACCCTTCTGATCTTGCGATTTACAATATGCAAATGGGTCTCACGCCAGAATTTAAAATATTTAGTATTAAAATCTAAGAGCTATCACGTCCAGGCTCTTATCGCATTTCGGAAACTTCCTTTGTTATTTTTTATTCATTTCTCTGCCATCCTCTCGATGTGATTTCTTAAGGAAATTATTATACTGCTGCACTTTAAAATCTTTATTATTAAACTCTGAGAGGTATCCCGTCCTGGCCCATCTCGCATTTTATATATTGGCGTTTCAACGTGGTATATAAGCACTATCCCTTCTGAGCTTTGCGACTTGTGATATGCGATAAAGGGTTCGGGTCCCACCGAGGGTGCCACGTCATCATGCCACGCCACCTTGTCACGTCCTCAAACTTTTGTTGCGATCTTGGGGTATGGCCACGTTACCTACCATGTCAGCTAGCCATGTCACTACCTATGTCACCACCACGTCATCTAGCCATGTCACCTTATCGCAATTTGCATTTTCTGTGATTTATGTGTTTCTGTGGTTTTTGCGATCATCCTTCTGCTTGTGATTAAGCCGTCGAACATTGTTCTGCACGTATTTCTTCTGGAAATTACCTGACTCGACTCGCTAAACTACACACCCACTATTATGAACATGAAAATACATGATTCGACTCGGCTTGCACTATTTTGAACGCATTTCAGCCCGACTTGCTCCTTTGTCTTCTCTAATCATTCTGATTTTTCTCCTTGCCTCTTTGCTGCTCATTTCTACTCCTTTGCCTTAGATAATGATTGTAATGTTACTCCTTTTCCTTTCTCCTTTTCCTCTTTCTTGCACATTGATGCACATTGCTGCTCCTTTCTGCATAATGTTGATCCTTTGCCTCTTTTCTGCTCCTCCACTGCACTTTTGCCTTCTTTTCCTTATTTCTCATTTATAATCCAACTGATCCTGATCTGCTCCTTTGTCCTTAATGATAATTCTAGTGTTGCTCCTTTCTGCTCCTTTGCTATCAATGACAATATTTCCAACAGTAAGATGATCCTTTTATCTAAACAAATATCAATTAGATTTAGGGAAGAAAAATATGTGAAATTCAAAAAAGAAATAATAGTTGGTAGTCAAAACTTACTAATTATATTTTTCTCCAAAAAACTGATTACGAACTCTTCATTTACCTTTTCCATTGGTACAATATTAGTTCATTATGTGAAATAGTTATTCATAGTTATGATGTACCTATTCTATTTTGGAGAACGAGTATTGATTTCCTGAGTGATGTCTAGTCCCCATTGTCCAACTGTTTCTTCAATTGGCGCAGGCTTTAGAGGGTTTGTGTGATTCTTTTCATGTCCCGCACTTCTAGAAAATTTTACATCTTTGAGTGTAGGCATGTGCATCCTTGAAAATTGTAGGCTAGTAAAAAAATATTGTATAGTATTTTATCTAGAAAATGTCCTCCTATTAGTACATCATGTAACTTTGAGATAACTCTTTTAGCATCTCATTTTTCAAGGCATAAGAGGAATATGATATCATAATTTTTCTAAATAAATTCCATTGATGAGCTATTAATATGAATATTTTAGCCCAAAATATCTCTTCTACTTGGAGTTCAACTAGTCAGGTGAGATTTTATGTTACAAGTATTACTTAAGATGATTAAAACAGGAAATGTTTTTTGCAGGAACATAGAGAATTTATTGTGTGTATAATTATAGTTCATTCTCCTATCTTCTTCATGTCAATCCATAGGCCACATTGCCTTAGCTTCCAATTTGCAAAGGCATTATTCTCTGACAATGGTAGTAGATTTGGACTTGAGATCATACACCTAGTAAAAGGTCATCCAATTTCTTTTTTTCTCTTTGAGTTCCTCTTGAACGTATAATGAAATCACAATTGGGTGAGGAACTATCACCTTGGTGTACATTTCTTTGGTATATAGTGCTTGAATTTCTTAATTATGTTGTAAATGGTGAAATTCTATTTAACCATTGGATATTTCAACTCAACCCCTTGTAGATCAATTATTATAAAATAGATAGGATATTCATTCCCTTTCTCATATTTCTAGGTGAGTGCTACTAAAAATGAATTATTTATAGAAAATTTGTATATAAAGAAGCACTTGTTAAAGTTTAAACTCTGTAGTGCTAGGGATACTACTGTGGCGTCCTTCACTTTGTTAAACACTTCATTCTCAATAGATGTCCATTTAAACTATGAGGCTTAATTTATCCCTTTAAGGTTACCCATTCCATATTTTCACTTTTGGATGGCCTATTCATGTTCTTCATAATCAATTAAAACATATTTGAAAAGAAAAACATTGCTTAAAAATTTTGTTATCTACAAGTCACCATTAAACACACTCCAATTTGTGATGTTTTCTAGTAAATATATCTCGAAAATAAATACAACAAAAAAACTATTATTCAATGAAGTAAATTGTTATGTTACATTAGCTAAACATTATACAAGTGATGAATGGAGGTACATTTCATGTATCAAAATAGTTAAATTACGTCCATACCTCTTGCTAGTAACCCTTGAGGTGTCGGGATAAACATTATAGAATTCTTTACTTGTTTGATAATGATTTCTAAATCACAATATCTTTTAGACATATTATCTTGAAGTCTATGGATTTCTTCAAACTTTAGATTAAAGGCTTAATATTTAGTTGCATTAATAATTCATTTTAATTATAAATGGAAGGATATTTAAGTTTTTTCCTTTTGTAAGTCCATCAAATACATCTTACCCCAACTCCCCACTATGACCTGGATCCACTAAAATGGAAATTCCAAATGTCAATTTCTAGATCTATGTTAGTGTCCTTATTCAATACACATTTAAAGGGAGAAAAATGAAGTGAGTATGGAGGCGTTGGTGGTATTTTATGTAAAGGATGAAGAATCTCTTCTAGAGTGAGTTATAGTAAATCTTCATAAAAGTTAACAAAAACTACTAAGGAGATTCATGCCATTGCCCTCCTAGTGCCAAAAAATGTTGGCACAAGAAAAAATACCTTTTACAGATAATGATATTATTCAATGTGAAGTCTTAGTTAAAACTCACACCATCTGGCGAAGCATAACCATATAGATTATATCTTAGCTACCATTACTCCAAATGAATAGGTATGTATGATATACAAAATGTAGAAAGAAATATGAACTAAATCTAAAATTTAGAGGTAAAAATAGTATAATATATCATGGCTATGACAAAACTAGCTAAAATAAATAGATAATGAAACTATTAGTTCCTACTTGCACTCTAAAATATTAAATTATTAAAGAAAAGAAAAGACTAGTAGTTCATGAAAAAATAAGTATGTAGAATAGTCTAGAACAACAAAGTGATTTAGCACCATCAATTCATTAAGATAGAACAACAATATTAGAAAAGTAATTTCATGATGCAAAGTCATAAAATTCATATAATATTAGTCCATCAAATGAAAAATATAACCTTAAAATGGTAGAAATAACAATAATTGTCGCATATTATTAATAAAAATAATTTTGATAAATAGAAATTTAAATATAACTATCTCATTTTTTGTCTGTCGGCTCTTCCCTTCCCATCATTCCCTCTATTCTCACTATCATTTATTTATATACCCTGGCTTTCTCTCTTCTTAGTAGGTTTGTCTTGAAGATGAGTCTTGTTCTAGACTCGAAACATAGACTGAAAAATGAAGACTGTGGAGATTTTGAACTCTCAATCTCAAGATATAAACTACAGAAACCTCCAAACTATTAATACATAAGATGTAATTACTTCATATTAGGCACATCACATGAACTTCATTTTTAATCCAAATGGCCCTAATGGCTTAATTTCTCATTAAAAAAAAATCAAAATCATTTCCAAAACTTACAAAAAGCAAGAGCCCTTTCAAGTGGGTTCTCTTGGACATATATAAATTAGATTGTAACTATTTCTTGGGACTTTTTGACTTCCCATTGACAACTACAACTCATGGATTTCCCTAATTTTTCATTTTCCTACTTTACATTTACCATTACAATTGAAATAAAATTCTCATGTATGTCCTTCAATTTTTTCCTTAAAGTATGTTATCCATACTTCTTGATAAGAAAATCTTCCTATCGCTTTTGTGAAAAAACATAGTTTTTAATGTTGTTTCATAAATAACTAAGTCTTGTGACAATATTTTCATTTGTTTTTTCAATTTGAACAAAAAATAGATTATCAAATTTTGGTTTTTGTGGTGCAAAACTAAGTGCTCTTTCATTATTTCATCGGTCACTCTTTGAGGTATCCTTGTTGAGAGTTCTCTAGAACATATTTTTACCAATAATTTTATTTGAATTTAACTTGGTACTCATAGATAACCCATGTGTCCAATATTTGGTAATATGTACTTGTCTATTAGCCTTATTGAAAATTTGTGAAGTCTTGTGTGGTTTATGATGGAATCTACCACACTATTTTCTAGTTTCCCTCCAGTTCTTTCGAAATTTGGAAAAAATAGGTAATTAGGTTGATTTTATCTATTGATCATCCTTGAGAGATATTTTAATTCAACAAGGTTTTACATAGGCCGTTTTTTATAGCTCATATATTTATAGTCATACCCCTTGTAACTCTACATTTTTTATTTTTCCCTTGTTCAAAAATGTTATCATGTGGGTGGCTATGTCTTGAAATTATTACAAACAATTATCTAATTTTGTTTGGTTGTGGCATGGGAACTCTCTAGTATATGCTCTAATCTCAAAAAATACTTATTTTATCACCTTTGTAAAATCTTACTTCTTCCTCTATGATATTAAGTTTGTGATTCTAATGATCAAGTTCCTTGGTCATATATCTAAGATTTTGTTCAAAGACTTGGGTAAATGCTACACCTACTAAGGATATGGATAGGGGATATTTAATATTTTCTTTTACCATTGGAACGTTTGCGGTGAATGAGAATGCCATAATACAAGAAATGGGAAGTCTCTATGTATTTTTATTAACAATTTTTCTTTGTGCCTTATCAAGCCTGAAAGTGTTAAGGTTTTCTATTCACTCATCATTGGAGGTGTAAGTTTCCCAAATCTATGACCTCTAGTTAAGAGTATGTTAGAAGAATTCATACGAGGTCTGATGTTAATGGGGTTAGAGTGTTGGGATTCCTATTGAGATTTCTTACACTCCTCCTCCTTCCTTCTCCTTTCTTCTTCATATTGTTTGTATTTCTCTTCTTACTCCATTTAGAGTCTAATCAACTCCTATTTTTATTCATATTTTTTCTTTCTCCCTGCATTTTTTATTGATACTATTTCTATTATTTATTTTACATTTATTTATTCTTTATGTATTTTTATTTCCCCAACTTCCTTAACTAGATTATCCTTTACTCTTATTTCTATTCTAGTTACTTCTTCCTTTTGTAATTTTTTTCTCTATGTCGAGAGATACCTCTCATCCTAAATATAACCTTGTCATAGTTGGTGTATTTTTTGTATATTTATTCTTATTTACATGTTTCATGTTCATATGGTCACATGTATTTGTAAACCTAACTATGTTTGCTAACAAATTTCATGGGTTCATGCCTACGATTTATTTCTTCGTCAAAATAAAATTTTGATATAATGTTAGCTTTAGCGCATGCTTATTTTTTATATTTGAAACTATAAGATCCTAAGAAGAAATGCATTGGTGGCCTCAATAGTTTCTTGTGTTTAAAAAGAGATTCTCCAACTCTATCCATAAGAGTATGGTACTCTACTTCCTATAGGGATAGTTTATTAGGCACAAACTTTGGGAATAGTTGGAAGATTTGGTTGAGCCGTATATTCTAATAAAAGTCCCATGCACTAGAAAAAACCAATATTTAACTTTCCCAATTTATTGTATTGCAATGTATAAGATATATAATGTTGGAGCACAAAATAGTGATTGGAAAAAAAAGGAATTAGGAAATTTTCATAAATCTTGTGGTGGTGCGCACAATATTTTTATTCCTGCAAATCTTGGAAATAAACATGGATTGGAGGACTAGTAATTTTCTACCACTAAATTTTTCCCAAGAAAAAATTCACCATACATAATACATCAAAAAAATATGATGACATATGAAACTTTTGATGTTTTCTTGGCATGACAATGTTCTTTGTAACTAAAACAATTTCCTCTAGAGTAGTAGAGAGGATATTATCCATATTGAATATATAACATGTTATTGTGATGGTGTGCATTAAAGGGACCCATGATTCTTCGAAAAACATAGCATTATACCCCTATAGAGTCTATAAGCAAGAGATATTTCAAAATTATATGGAATCCTTAGCATCAAAGTTAGACCAAGAGCACATTTCTTACTTTTGAATTGTTTGTTTGGGACCCATCAATTCTTCATAACTTCTTTGCAATTTAAAGGAATTGTAGCATCCATCCTTTTGCAAGCTAAATTCTCATAATGGAGATCCTGTATCACATATGCATTATTTATAATTTGAATTATGAGATTAATTTTCCTTGGATGTACCGAATTATCATATTGTCCACATCTACTTAGTGGATAATCCATTGGACTACGTCAGTGCATGAAAACACAACATAATATGTAGTTACTCTATTCAATCATGATTTTATTCTTATTTGATATGCACCTAGGTATTCATCCCCACCTAAAAATTCAATATAAATCTCATGTTGAGAAATCTATAAATTTCCTCTCACATATATGATACACCTTCATTCATAATGCAAATTTTCTCATCATGGATGGGACTTGGAGCATCAATTCTTATTTCCTCGTCTTCCTATATGAGGAAATCTTAATTATTATTTCCTTCACACTTATTCTCTTGTAATTGGTCATAGTTGTTCCTATAATTCACCCATATCAAAAATAGACGACATTAGCATGGCTAGTCACTTGTTAAGGAGTGGACAATTTCAATGTAGAGGGATGTTATTTAGGACATGATCTTCTCTAATAAATCTAAACAAGTTTGATATGATGGAAATATTGTAAGTGATTAGTTGGTTTCCTTGGAACTTCAACTAATAATTGGAGCATGTCTATTTTGTGTCGAGGGAGATTTGGTATAAGTAAAACTCATTTAGATTGTGGATTGAATATAAGTAAAACAGAGGATTTTAACAACATTGAAAAGGGGAGAAAAAAATGAGTTGAACATTGCATTTCCCAAAAGAAAATATTTTCACTCTCAAGCTCATTGAACTTGACCCTAACCAATCAATTGAAGGTGCATATAGGGATTTACAAGGTGGATTCAATATACTTGGCTACACATTTCAACATTCACCAATATTGGGAAAATATTGATTAAAAACTTCACTTAGAACTTGGATTTGTCTCAGGGCCATAAACCAACATCTTATTAAAGAGAAGAAGATAGAGAGGAAAAGAAAACTCCTGATTCTAGTTATTTTGGATAGGTAAGTATTTGAGAAAATCCACAAAGAAAATATCTAAATGAAACAAAATCGAAGGAATCAATTGATAATTTTTGTTAAATTGTAGCAAGAAAAGTATTCATTTCACTTTTTCCTTAGTCAAATGGAGAAATTAGAATTTCCACTTCAGCAAGATGAGTTGTCAGATAGTTAGCAGGAGTGACATGACCAAATCACTCAGTTAAGTCAGTCAAATTGATTTTTTTGGCAATAAGTAGAGTTTTGCATGAGTTGATTGCTAAGATCTAGCTATCTAGTGGAATTATATTTAGTGAAACTTAGTTATCTGAGCTCTAGTATAAAATAGAGTCAGTATGAGTTTATTTGAGTAGCTGTAACTATTTTTAAGTCATTGATCTCTCAGTTAACTGGTCAATTTACTAAAAATAGCCCTATTAATGTATGTAATTCAAATTTATTAGTGGAGTGGAGGGAAAAGGAATAGTTGTAATCATTATTATATATTACTGTGTGTATAGAGTTGGCATTGAGAAGGTGAGCTAATTCTCTTGGAAATTATGTAAGAAAATATGAGCTTCCATATATTTTAGGAGCGGGAATTGCACAGGGAAATATGAGGAAGAAGAAGGCCTATTTTTACTAAGAATTGGGCAGAGAAGACTCATGAGGAGGATATTATTATTGCAGTGTAGGTTGATCTTCAAGGATTTAGGTTATCATTTTAATAGATCATTGTTCTCATCTGATATAATAAAAATAGAGGAGGGGTTTTTCCCATTTGGGTTCCTTAATAAAAATAGTGTTAATTGTGATTGAATGATTGCATGTGTTTCTATTGTCAGTTTTCCTTATGCATAATCTAGTAGAAGAAATTTTTGTCTATTGATTTCCATCTAATTTGATTAGAAGCTGCAAATTTTGAGTTATTTCTACAAGGTATCAAAGCGATTGAAAAATGGATAGAAACCAAGTTCCTAATCATATCTCAAAGAAATTTTGAATAACAAAGTTGTGATGCAGGTATTTCTTCAGTGTAGGAACAATGTATTTAAATGTATCGAGGCTTGAGTATGCATTGGAGGGAAATTCAAATTTCTGTGCTTAAAAACATAGAATGGAAGTTGTGCTAGGTGAGAATGGAATATTGGGGTAAACTCAAATTGATATTCCAAAACCAACAGCATCGTATGCACAAAAGTTGGCTCAGTGGAAGAAAGGTACAAAAAAAGTGATTAGGATTATCATGGAGGGAGTCAGAGACCATGTGGTTTGAAATTTTCATGGCAAGGAGACTGCTTTTGCAATGTGGAAAACTGTCACATATATATTCCAAAGTAGCAGTGATGTCATGAATTTAGCATTCAAAGATAATATTACGAACATTCAAATGAATAAAATTGAAATTGATGTTAAATACCTATCCAGATTCACTCGGGTGAAAGATGAACTTGGAGGACCTGGATAGAATGTGCCATCATCTGAACTTGTGAGCTTAACACTCCTTGTTCTTCCAAAATCCAGGCACAACTATCAGGATTCAGTTAATGGTAGAGACAAACTCCTAGATTGGGAGAGACTTTGGTTTGACTTAGTGCATGATGATATTATAAGAAACACTAGACATGGTGTCACATCTAGAACTAACGAGGAAGAAAAATTTTCCTTACCTGGGAAAGAAAAGAAATACAAAGGAAATAAGGCCCAAAGAAAGGTAGAATCCATCAAGAACCATGGCAAGAATAAATACCTCAGTAAAATTAAATTATTTCTCTTGTGAGTATGGACAATATGCAACCAAGTGTCCACACAAGAAATATAGTAATAAGGTAGCAACATGAGCATGAAGAGATGATCTCACATCACAATTTGAGTTGGATTTCACCCTCATTTCTTACATGGCAAGTATTTTACGAGGTAGTGTATGGTACTTATACTTTAGTGCTTAATTTCATATGACCGAAAATAAGGAGTTATTTAGTAGCTTAGAGGTGAAGGACCTACAATTACACATAGATATTGGAGATTATAGAAGGTATAGTACCAAAGGGATTGAGACTATCACCTTAAAGAGGGATTTAGGCTCCCACCTTCACCTAAAGAATGTAATGTATGTGCATAGTCTAAAGAAAAATCTCATTTTTGTAGTTGTACTCAAAGACAAAGGATATGATGTGGTGTTCATTAGAGGGAAGGCTTATCTGAATCATATTGCTATTGGAAAAGAAAAACAAATTGGTGTTATGATGGAAAATGTATATAAGCTAGAAGTTGATGGATGCACACTGAATTGAGTAGAAAGGAAGAACATGTTCACGTCTAAGATGTTGGAGAGCTCTGGAATAGGCGCATGGGACACATACACCATGGAGCTTTGAAAATAATGCAACAGGTCGCCACTATACTTCCAAAATTCACCCTTGATAAACATGATGTCTGCAAGGGATTCACTCTTGGAAAATATTTTAAATCCTCCTTCCACAGCTGAGATTGTAGAGCTGGAGTCATCTTACAGCGAGTTCACGCATATGTGTGTGGGAATGTATTTATAAACACAACTTCCAAGCACGAGTATTATGTGATTTTCATAGATGATTTTCCCCACAAATGTTGGATCTATTTCATAATGAAGAAAGATGAGGTTTATTCAAAGTTTTCTAAATTTAAATCCTTAGTTGAAAATGAGACCGGAAATAAAATTAAATCCCTGATAAGTGATAATGGAGTAGAGTATGTGTCTAATTCCTTCAAATAATTATGAGCCAAGGCAGGTATTATAAGGGATTTGATTGTAGCCCACAACCCACAAAAAATGGGGTTTTAGAGAGGAAAAATAGAAGTATTATAGGAGATACTATAGAAATGTTGCATGACCAGGGATTACCACTATCCTTGTGGGAAAATTATTGTAATTCAAATGTTTATTTGCAGAATAAGATCCCTCACAAAATTGTTGGAATGAATACACCTGAAGAGGATTTCACTAGGAGGAAGTCAGATGTCTTCCACTTTCACATTTTTAGATCCATAGTCTATTGTCATGTCTCCAAAGATAGCAGGAAAAACTTGGAGCTCACTATAGAGAGGGGGATCTTTGTGGGCTATACTTAGAAACCTCATATTTACCAGGTGTACTTTCCCTCTCTCAAGTTTATTTTGATGAGGATGGATGTAATATTTGGTGAGGATAAATATATGAGGAGTTCTCTAGAGCGAGATTTGGGCATACCGCCAGAGGAGGAGCTTCTAGTTCCAAAGGAGTAGCCTTAGTCATATCCAGAGAGTCAAATCTTGCTTAAAGTCAAAAGTAAATTCCATGAGGATGATGTGGAGCAACCATGTGTGGAGGAGCAGAGAGAAGACCATGTGGAGGCACCCACTCACAAAAATCCTTCCAGAGAAGCGAGTAAGAGGACCAGGATGATTGACAAGTTGGTTCAAGAATCTGAGGAGTAGTTTGGAGCTCCTAGCTTTTCACGCATATAGAGGATATCACCAGATAGATATACTCGATATATGACACTCATGTCAAATTTGATTGATTTTGATCCATCTTCTTTTCAAGAGGTAGTTTCCCAACAAGTGTGGGTAGATAATGATTATCTACCAGGTCTATGAATCCACAATAGGTAGCTTTATCCACTTAAGGCTACACTAGAAGTCTCAAGAAAGAGTCTTCAACCCTTATCTCTCTCACTATTCCATTAAAATTCCCTCATATCATTTACATAAACATGGAAGGATTAGTTTTCTGAGTTTTGAGCTATCTGACAAACCTGAGCGTGATTGAGTGAACACATAAGCATATCAACCCTTTGATCCTCAAAACCCATGTGCTCGTTTTCTATCATGACAGCTTGATGCATGAGGATCGTGGAGTTGAGAACCGAAACCCAACTGCTGGAATGGGAACAAGAACTAAACTTTTGGAATAGGAATCGAATCGCTGGATTAGGAACAAAACACCCTCTTTGGCTACAATCGATGGCTACCATTAAACCTTCATCTGCTACCTCATTCGCTTGCTACTATTGTGCCACTCTTGCAACGTTGTTCAGCTCTATGTTGGTGAAGATACACTGGTCTTTCTAAGCTTACAACCACTTTCTCTCAACACAACTTTGACTTTGCAAACACTACCTTATGATTGTTCTGCCTCTACACAATGTCATGCGGGTGAATTCATTAGCTTAGAAATTTGAAACCCATGTTTACACCACAATCTCCAGCTTAACGCATACTCTCAATTACCAATTTATTTCCTTCAATGATTTCCACAGCCATACCGTGGTGCATTTCCACCCATGCAAACCATACTCTATTTCACCACACAAAAACACTCCTGAGGTTGAATTCATTTTCCTTGTTCCAGAATACAATAATGCTCACCACAAACTAATGTAGCACGTGAGCCTGTGAATCAACAATCCTTTACAGCTGAAACATCAATTCCACTCCAATACTAGGATAATCTATGAAATTGACAGCATACCAATAGAGAGAAACTAGTTCAATGCTATTCCAGAATTCAATGCTTAACAAAAAAAAATGAAGACTAGAAATTAATTCTGACTTGTGCTTTCCCACAGCTTCATTATACTTATCTAAGGGTCAAATTTATCCATAGTTTCTCTTAGGATGATTTCGACTCTCCTTTGAACAGGCTAATACTTATGCAATTCCCAAGTATGTAGAGATATACACTATCATATAATGAGTAGGATTTCACATAGTCTACTCAAGACAAAATGTCCCTCTCTTCAATATTAATCAAATGCACGCATAAACTATATAGATTTACATAAGGTATTCTATACCTTATTGACCTTCATTACATTCAGTAATCTTCCCCTATATTTGGCATGGTTTTCTTCGTTAAAAATGGCCTCACATAATGCCTTCAAGCCTTACAAAAATAAACAAAAGGATTCTGCAACCAATTCTAGTTCATATCCACAATCTACTCAACCATATCCTAAAAATCCTCTAAATCCACTTTTGACTCAACTAAATCCCTATTCTAGGACTTCCTAGTCCCTAATATATTTATGAGAACTTCACAAGTCTAATATCTCTCGTATTCCAACATATTTGAGAATATTTACTTTTAAAACCTCATATACATATTTATCACTCAAATTATTAATAATATACAAATTTCCTATTAATAAATTAAATTCCTTATCAAACATTAGACCCCCAAGTTAATGAAATATACAGTGTTTTTTCGAGCAGGATGCTCCTGCATCAGACTCCCAAAGTTGAAAACATTCATGATCTCCTGATTATTTGATTTCATATGCTGATTAAAAACTCCAGGGTCCCAAACCTTACTATTGTAATTGGCCAAATTCTCTGCACTTTTGTTGTTACTACATGTTTGTTGTCTTCTAGTTCATTTTCATTTCTTCAATCAACTTCAAATTCTGATTGATCATTCCTTTTGTTGTTATTTTTCTCCATCTGGACTTTCCCATCATCAACTTCCACAATTATTCAATCACAGAATCAATTTCTGTTGTTCCTTTCAAAACAGAATTTTTAATATGCCCTTGACAAGACAATTCTTCCTTCACCACATCCTTTAGTGCTTGACTAACTGTAAAAACATTTTCCTGCAATTCCTTACATGTATCCATCCAAACAATGGAGCTACCAATACCATCATTGAACATCAATCTCTACTTAGGTTCACACCAATGAATTTTCTCATCTTCATTCATATCCTCAACAAAAAAGTATTTTGACTGTCTATCAGTCTCTTCATTAACCAAATGTGCATGTGCTCCCCTTTGGTTGTCCTCATGAGACAACATATTCTCATTCTCCATCAGAATGAAATTCTGATATTGCCTCTTTGAAATGTATTTGTAAATTTCCTTCATCTTCATGACATCTTCAAGTGACTGCCTATCACCTGATTCTCATTTTTCCATATCACAATCTCTTTGTTTAACTTCATCTCTTTGATCTTCATGCTGAAATTGTCCTCTATTAAGCAGTGAATCTATGTACGTCTTATTTTGTACCATTCAAAATTGTCTCCTTCTAAGAAGTATTCATCGTCATATACGGGCTTACAATCTTCTTCAGTTTCTATGATACCTTCCTTAACATGTATAACATATTGCAATAATTGTTCTTCATTTTCTTCTTTCGAAACATGCATATGGACTCTACCTTGATTGTCTTCATCTACAACCATACACAAAATTTCAGAAATAAAATCATTACGCCTATCAGCCTTACTTATTGGCATATCCAATTTTTTATCTAAACTCTTCAAAGAGCTCATGAGACTTCCTACAAGTCTCTCTTCCTCCTCATTCTCCAAGCAACTTATAATATCTTCAATATACCTTTTCTCAACATCATCCTCTCCAAGGATATCACCTTGCTCTGGTTCACAATAGTGAACTCTTTCCTCTATTGTCAATGGCCTGTATCTGAACTCAGCTCCTCTGAGTTTCTCTTTCTTCTTCATTTTCCTTAGACTTTTCCTCAGTTTATTTACGAATAACTGTACCAATGGACACTAAATTGGCTTCTTCATACTCCATCCTCTTCTCTAGTTTACATCCACCTTTTTCTGTAGCAACATCTCCATGTAAGTGAGTTCACCTATTATCTCAATCATCTCTCTATCAAAATCCTCTCGACTCATCACCTCTATGCCCTTTACCTTGGCATATTTTCTTACGTTGTGGCTTTCCTTTAAACCTCTTCAATGGCCTTCAGTGATCATTGGCTTCCTCTCCTTTGTGAACTCCATCTATTCACTTATGTGTTGAATTCAATCCCCTTTTCAACAAGCCTTCATACTTGCCATCCAACAATGCAAGCTCTCTCTGCGCTTGACCTCTTGGTATCTTTTGGTTCTCTATATTGGAACCATATTTTGAGAAACTCTCTTGCTCCACTTAGCTTCTACAGCTTAAATCCACTTTTCTTGAGAATACTCTTGTCCTCTCTGTCCAACCTTCAGCTAGAAAATTTAGGTTCTTCGCCACTTTCCTTCAGAGTATCCACTTACTCTACCTTCAAGAACGCAATTGGTTCTTCTTCTTACAACTCCTCCTATTGTTCTTTTATTGAGATATTCCCTCTTTGTCCACAACCTTAAATCTTCACACACAAACCTCAAACCCAAAGTTAAAAATAAAAACATACCATATCACCTTCCAGATCTCTGCATGATTTTGTTCCAACATTCATCTACAATTTTAATGGATTATTCCCTATTCTTTCCTCTATAAATTCTCCTTAAGAGTATCAATTACTCCCCATATCCTGCCACACTTCTTTGTGTTCCTGCTACTTGTCAGATTTAAAATCTTGTCCTTTCTTCCTGCAATCACAATTCTATCTTCATATACAAATTCAAAAGCATAACTATGCTCTAATTTGACCCCAAATATCTTTTACTCGCTCTGATACCAACTGATGACCTACCAGGTATATGACTCCACAATAGGTAGCTTTATTTACTTAAGGATATAATAGAAGTCTCAAGAAAGAGACTTCAACCCTTCTCTCTCTCTCACTATTCCATTAGACTACCCTCATATCAGTTACATAAACATGGAAGGATTAGTTTTCTAAGTTTCGCACTATCTAACAAACCTGAGCATGATTGAGTGAACGCATAAGCATATCAACCCTTTGTTCCTCAAAAAAATGTACTCGTTTTCTATCATGACAGCTTTATGTATGAGAATCACGGAGTTGAGAACTGAAACCCAACTGCTGGAAGGGGAACAAGAATTAAACTTCTGGAACAAGAATCGAATCACTGGATCAGGAAAAAAACACCCTCTTTGGCTACAATTGATGGTTACCATTAAAAATTCATATACTACCTCATTCACTTGCTACGATCGTGCCACTCTTGAATCGTTGTTCAGCTCTGTGTTGATGCAGATACGCTGGTCTTTCTAAGCTTACAACCACTTTCTCTCAACACAACTTTGACTTTTCAAACACTGCCTTGTGATTTCTCTTCCTCTACACAATCTCAGGCGGGTGCATTCATTAGCTCAACAATTTTACATCCATGTTTACACCACAATCTCCATCTTAACGCATACGCTCAATTATCAATTGATTTCCTTCAACGATTTCCACAGTCATACTGTGGTTCATTTCCACCCACACAAACCATACTCTGTTTCACCACACATAAACACTCATGTGGTTGAATTCGTTTTCCTCGTGCCAGAATACAATAATGCTCACCATAAACTAGTGAAACATTTGAGCCTATGAATCAACAATCCTTTACATCTGAAACATCAATTCCACTCTAATACTAGGATAATCTATGAAATTGACAACGTACCAACAGAGAGAAACTAGTTCAATACTATTCTAGAATTCAGCACTTAACCACAGAAATGAAGACTAGAAATTAATTCTGACTTGTGCTTTCCCACAGCTTCATTATACTTATCTAAGGGTCAAATTTATCCATGTTTTCTCTCAGGATAATTTCAACTCTCCTTCGAACAGGCTTATAATTATGCAATTCCCAGGTATGCAGAGATATAAACTATCACATAATGAACATGATTTCACATAGTCTACTAAAAAAAAAATGTTCCTCTCTTCAATATTAATCAAATGCACGCATAAATTACATATATTTACATAAGGTATTATATACCTTTTTAAACTTCATTAAATTTAGTAATCTTTCCCTCTCTCTAGCCTGGTTTTCTTCGTTAAAAATCACCTCCCGTAATGACTTCAAGGCTTACAAATATATACAAAAGGATTCTGCAACCAATTCTGGTTCAGATCCACAATCTACTTAACCATATCCTAAAAATCCTCTGAATCTACTTTTGACTCAACTAAATCCCTATTCTAGGACTTCCTAATCCCTAAGATCTTTATGAGATATTCACAAGTCTAATATCTTTATATTCTCACATATTTGAGAATATTTACATTTAAAACCTCACACACATATTTATCATACAAATTATTAAAAATATACAAATTTCCTATTAATAAATTAAATTCCTTATCAAACATTAGACCCCCTAAGTTAATCAAATATACAATTATTTTTCAAGCAGGATGCTCCTGCATCAGACACCATGGTCAAGTAGTATAAATCCATCATGAAGAATGATGCTTGGGAGGTTGTGCCTAGACCTAAGGGAAAATCAGTTATTGGTTTATAAAAGGTGAAACATGCAGTTTATGGAAGTATTGATAAGTACAAGGCCATATTTGTGGTGAAAGGTTTCTCACAAATGGAGGGGATTTATTATGAGGATACATTTTCCCATGTGGCAAGATACTCATCTAACATGACTATCCTTGCATTGGAAACAAAGTTTGGGTGGAGGATCCACCCAATGGATGTTAAGACAATCTTACTTAATGGATTAGTTGAGGAAGAGATCTACATTGAGCAACCTGAGGGGTTTGGGACCTTTAGTAGGGAAACACGTTTGTAGGCTCAAGAGAGCCCTCTATGGTCTCAAGAAAGCACCTCATGCTTTGTACACTCTTATAGATTCCTATCTTAGTAGATTTGGCTTCAATAAGAGTGAAGAAGATTCCAATCTCTACTACATTATGGTAGATGGAAGTCTACTCATCTTCGTTCTCTATGTGGATGATTCGATACTGACATGAGATGACTGTTTGATCCAGTCTTGCAAGGAGGACCTTGCAAGAGAGTTAAATATGAAGGATATGGGTTTGATGCACTACTTTCTTAGCTTGGAGGTGTGGCAGGGATATAGAGAGATATTTTTTGGACAAGGGGAGTACACCTCTAAAACCCTTTAGATATTCCACATGCAGTATTGCAAACCCATGGATACTCCTCTAGGTACTAATTGGAGGAAAAAATATGATTCTACATGTGAGGTAGTATATGGAACTATCTATAGACAATTGGTAGGGTCGTTGATGTACTTCGTGAACACAAGGCCCGATATTTGTTATGAAGTGAACCAACTTAGTGAGTTCATGGTGCAACCTTCCAAGATTCACTGGAAATCAGCAAAACATGTTCTAAGATACCTCAGAGGCACAACATACTTTGGTTTATGGTATAGACAGACTAATGGAGTGAAGCTCCAAGACTTCACATATGCAAGTTGGCCAGGGAGTCCCTCAGATAGGAAGATCACATCATGAGCACTCTTTAGTGTTGGGTCAATAGAAATTTCTTAATATAGGAGGAAACAAATATCTATAGCACTCAACTCAGCAAAGGTTGAGTATATGGTTCCTAGTCAAGCAACATGTGAGGCTATTTGGATGAGGAATATCTTGGTTGGTCTCTTCAGTCAGGGGATGCAGCCTGCATTGATTCACTATGAAAATCAGAGTCGTATCAAACTCTCTAAAAATCCAGTGTTTCATGATAGGTCCAAGCATATGGACATCAGGTACCATCACCTGAGATGTTGTGTGCAGAAGAGTATTGTTATGTTATAATACATTCCTACAGAGGAGCAAGATGTATACATATTGAAAAAGGCTTTGCCAAGAGGAAAGTTTGAGTTCCACATGAGTAGGATTGGGGTTGCTCAAAACCCTTTTCTTACTAAGAGGGAGTGTTAAATTGTAGCAATAAAAGGCTTCATTTGAGTTGTGCCTTAGTCAAATGGATAAATTAGAATTTCCACTTCAACAAGATGAGTTTTAAGACAGTTAGTACGAGCTACATGGCCAAATCACTCAATTAAGTTAGTCAATTCGATTTTTTGGGAAAGAAGTAGAGTTGCGAATGAGTTGATTACTAAAATCTAGTTATCTAATGGAGTTATATTTAGTGAAACTCAGTTATCTGAGCTCTATTATAGAATAGAGTCAGTATGAGTTCAATTGAGTAGTTTTAATTGTTGTTAACTCATTGATCTCTCATTTAAATAGTCAATTTAATAAAACTAGCCCTAGTCATGCATGCAATTTGATGTTACTAGTGGAGTGGAGGAAAATGACATAATTGTAATCATTATTATATACTAGTGTGTGTGCAGAGTTTGCATTTAGAAGGTGAGCTAATTATCTTGGGAATTGCAAAATAAAATATGAGCTTCCCAATTTTTTAGGAGTGGGAATTTCACACGGAAACAGGAGGAAGCACAACGCTTATTTTGCCTAAGTATTGGGTAGAGCAGACCCATGAGGAGGAGATCAATATTCCAGTGCAGGTTGAGCTTCAAGGATTGAAGTTGTCATTGTAATAGATTGTTGTAATCATATGATATAATACAAATAAAGGAGGGGTTTTTCCAAGTTGGGTTCCCCAGTAAAAAATGTGTTCATTATAATTGAATAATTGCATGTGTTTCTATTGTTAGTTTTCGTTTTGCGAAATTTAGTAGAAGAAATTTTTGTCTATTAATTTCAGTCTGATTTCATTAGCAACGGAAAAGTTCAAGTTATTTCCACAATTTTAATCATTATATAATAGAGTTGGTCTTGATATCCTAGATAAGTGGAAGGTTTTTAAAAACAAAACTCAAAGTAAGAATGGGGATTTCACAAGTATGTGATGGGTTTTTAGAAATACCCAGTTATTTTCCCCTAAGAATATTATGAAAGGGAGTGGATGGTGAGGTCATTTTATTTAATTTTGTATTCATATGGTAAGATACAACAGGGAGAAAATAGGATTAAATTATTCATACATTATTTATGTTTGAGTGCCCCTACTTTAATATGGTGAGTTTGGGGCTTATCTGTCAAGCAACAATATGTCATTTGGTGAGGTGGATCATGTAATTGTTATGTGGCATGTAAGATATAGTTACTTTCCAATGAGATGGTAAATTTGGAATTGACAAATGGTATAATGGAAAGGGGAGAATGGGGTTTTATAATTTAAAATTCTATAACCTATCATCTTTGAAAACCCTTTTTAAAAGGTTGGATTAGTCACATACACTATGAATCAATGCTTTGCAAAAATAAAAATTTGAAGCGATCCAATAAAGAACTTTTCACGAGGGAGGATTTGCTTGGAGTATGGTGTATCACATGAAAGAAAGTATCTTGATGCAATATATAATGCTTCCAAGAAAATATTAGATGTGTGACATGTTCCACTAAGAAAAATATGGTGGTGCAATGTGTCATAGAAATGAAAAATTATTCAAGCAATATGTAACAAACTTGAAAATGTTTAGTACCCAAGCTTTTTAGGAATGGAAAAATTGTTGTTGCATTTAAAAATAAATCTTTCATATGATAGTTGCAAGGGAATAAAATCCATTTGTGCATCATGTCATGCACATAATTGTTTTCATGTGATACATTACTAGAAAATAAAATATATGTTTGTGTGGGATTTTTTATTTCACATTGAACAAATATTCATGGAAAATTAATTTTAGGGGCCAATATTAGGAGGTGGGCTAATTTCCATGATTTTTCCAAAAAAACAAATGACTCCCCAATTTCCATTTTTTCTAAAATTTATTAGCCCAAATTTTACAATATAAAATTATTTTACCCTAAAAAGCACACACACACACACACACACATATATAGTTTTGAATAATTTTACAAATTTATCCATAAAATTTCAATGATTTGCATACTAGGGACTAGTGAGATTCGCCAATGTTTTCAAACTTCAAGATAATTTTTCATCCTCAAAATTTTGCCTGCAAATATTTGAAGATACAATAAGGAAAGCACCAGAAGATTCTTCAATTTTTTCTTTATCGCAAGAAAATAGTTTTCAAGATGTGGAATGCTTCAACCTGTGTCACAAGAAAGTAGTTTTATCCTATGAAATGCATTGTGTCACAAGAAATAATTTGATCTTATAAATACTTTTCTCTTATTAAATAGTTTGTACCATAAAAAAATTAATTCTTGCTTACATGCTGATTTGAATGAAAAGTGGCCTACACCTATGGTATTTATCGGTCCATGGTATTGTAAGTGACATCTATCCATGGTATTCATTTACCCATGGTATGTATTCACCCATGGTATTTGAATTTACCCATGGTATTGAAAGTGGTATCTATCTATGGTATTGATCCATGGTCTCCACCTATAGTATCTACCCATTGTCTTGTAACTCGAGTTATTCTCTATTTTTAATAAGACCTGAAGTCTAAAATATTAAGTGGGTATTCACTAGCACAACACAACCTTCGAGTATCTTTGTTCCTTTTTAATCCTCAAAGAATCTATTTTCTCATGAAAACTGTTTAACTCAATCAACTACAATTCATAGTATTCTGATAAAAATGACAAATAATTTAAAACATCCTTCTTCATCTATTTAATCTAATGCCATGATCTTGTTCTTCATCTATCTTTGTGCCTTCTTAATCCTCAAAACATCTATTCTCTCATTAAAACTATATAACTCAATCAACAAATATAAATAGTATTCTAATAAAAATGAAAAATAATTTAAAACATCTCTTTATCTATTTAATGTAATGCCATGATCTTGTTTTTCATCTCGTCTTGAAAATGAACCATACTAGATGATTAGAAACATTTTATTTTTATGTAAATTTTACCAAAAAAATCTCTCAACATTCATAATATAGACCACAAAAACTTAAATTCAAAATTTAAAATATTTTTTTTAACTAATAATTTTAATTTTAAATTGTATTTTCCAAAATAATTAAATTATTAAATTTTTTTATAAATACTATATTTATTAAAATTTTACTTGATATATTACCGATTGATATATTACCAAATCTTCCCAACTTGAGATGTTTTTAAGTCAATCTTTCTATTTTAATGCATAATAAACGAAAGACTTAATTTTGGGGCAATATATTCCTTAATCACAAGTAATGTTTGTATAATTAATTAGGTCGATAGGCCTTCTCTTTTGAAAGAGATACAGTTTTTCATCGTCAACATTTTTAATGTCCGGCTGACACTTGTTCCCTGGGAGTTTTAACCTCTGGCTGACACTTGTTGCCTGACACCTGTTCCCCCAAATCCTTGCGACCGGTCATGGCAGTCCAGAAACAATGAATCTCCGACTTCCACTACAAACTCCGACTTCCACAAAAACGGATTCAGAAATAATGCTGCCTTTTTCCGACTTCCACTCCCCCAAATCACCAATTGCTCTGTTTCAATTGGAGTCACCTACGGGCCAATTTCTTTCTCAGCTCATGAAGGATCATCTTCACCTTCTTCCTGCAGCAGTCGATCAACAGTTAGAGAGGCTTGTTGCCGACCGCGATGCAGCTGCCCAATAGGAGCCACCTTCATCGACTGGCACAGAGCTTGTACTGTACAGGTTAGTTGAATGGGTTAAAGTTTGAATTACTGTATCTCAAAGCGGTTGTCTTCTTCAGTAGAAACTTTTATTTTCTTTTTCTTTTATTTTTTGTAATGCTGTGACATAAGATGGTGCCGACGAATAAATCTAGATGTGCATAAAACAGATTGTAAAGTTTCGGGATGATGCGCTAAGCAACAGCGAAATACGACAAGGTGAATAACAGGCAAAGTTCCCGTCAAGCAACGGGTATTCAATATACATCTCAGCGAATCCAAGGGCAAATATATACAGTGAATATACATCCAATAGGGTATATATTGCAGGGAATTCTCCGTTGAAGTTTGGTGTGGCAAGCAAGGGCTCGAGAATTGGTATTTTTCCCCTTCCTTTTAGCGTTTTCTAGGGTTTCACTTCATCATGTAGGTTAGGTTTGCAGCAATTGTTTCTCTTTCCATAGATTTCATTTTTCAAACTTGGTAAATCCATTCTTGCCTAAGAAATTTATTGTTTTTAAAGAAGCACATCTTCCCCTGAAATTCTGTTGATCGCAGAATTATAAATTTATATTGATATGTTCCCGATTTGTTTTTTGGATCCTTAAATTTCTTGGTACTCTTTGAATCGTGGTTGATAGCATTTATCTTAGGGTTTCATTTCACGTGCGGTTGTTTTGGGGATTTTGTTCAAGTGGAAAGGCTGAGCCGCTCAAACAGCCAAAGAAGGATAAAGCTGAATATGACGAGGTGAGTTGCAAGATTTTATTCTGTAAGGTTTCCATTGAAAATCCCTTACCATAAAAAATAAAGAAATTGCCTTACAAATTATCGGACAGTAGAAATGTTGCTCTACACAGCTTGATAAACTATATAAACTAGAATAAAAGACAACGATGTTAATTAAGTTAACTATTGTACACTTATGCCCAAGTCCTTTGCAACGTTGAGGTGCTTTTAGACCTGCGTTTAGATGGGTTTGGGCTTGCGTAGTTTAGAAATTATTTCATTTGTTGATATATTTATTATTTGTATTATGTTCATATTTTAATACATGTAACCCACTAGATGTAGAACAGGATGGTGTGGTGTTGTATTAAAGCATTAGTGTGGGATTATGAAAAAAAACAGAAATTGAGGATTCTATTGTTTTTGGGGTATGAAGTTCCATCCCCTTCATATTGTTGTAGTTAGACCAGTGTTACATGGAGATGTGCTATTCCATACTTCCCATGTTTCATTAAATTTAGTTATTTTACCGTGCAAGTTGAATTTTTGGGGCTTTCATAATGGATTTAGGACATTTTTGTTGTGAATATTTATCATATTGTATTCATGTCTTAAAAATATATGTTCCAGAACAGGTTTTAAAGACTCTCAAATGGAAGCACATATTAGTTTGTGGTTTAGTGAGAAAGTTTACAGGAATCATGTTGTGGCCTGAATTGCACATTCTTTACGGAATGTACAGGAAGATGCCAGTCAGATTATATGATTGATGTACTTTGGCTTTTATGATTTGATTCAGCCAACCCAAAAGAGATTTCAGTAGTAGATGAAGCATTGAATTTTAAAAGTTTTAAATGATATACTGAGATCATATGGTCTTTTGTTTTTGTTTTGGCTGCAGGATGACCTAGCTCACATTCAGAAGAAAAAGGATGAGGAGAAGGTATGCTTTCTTACTATTTTCTTGAATTTTAGTATTTACTGAAAATTTTTATATACAAATTTTTATATTTAGTTGATTAAGGATCATATTAGTTTTTGGCTATGTTTCCTTATTTCTGAAAGGTTTTATTTACAATTTTCTTTTTTATTCTTTTGATGACAGGCTTTGAAGGAGTTGAAAGCTAAGGCATCACAGAAGGGTAGTTTTGGTGGAACAGGGTTGAAGAAAATTGGTAAAAAGTAGCCTGCAATAGAGTGCTTTCTCTACATCAGGCCACTAAAAGCATACTTATGGAACTGGTTAGGAGAGTGCTTGCCACTAAAAACGTACTTATGGGGACTGGTTAGGAGAGTGTTTACTCAATTACAAAGTATGTGATTATTGTTGTTTACTTAAATATTTCTTAGCACTTGGATGATGAATAGTTCTCCATTGCTCTACAATTATTTTTTTATGTAATATGTTTTATAGACAGTTTTTTTTTTATGTGAAACATGTGAAATGTGTTTAAATATTACAAAGTGATATGTGGGTGGAATTATTTTGTTGATGTTGCTGCCCGTTGAAATTTTATGTGATATGCTCTATAGACAGTTCTATATGTGAAGCATGAGGAACGGGTTTAGATATTTCTAAAGCTATGTTGGTGAAATTAATTTGTTAATGTTTTTTGTACGTTGAGATTTTAGGCAGTGTACTACTTTTTATAGGAAAAGACGGTTTTATATGTGAGATAACATATATCTGGAATTAATTTGTTGATGTTTATTGATTCATGATGTGTATTGATTCAAAGGGAGGTACAGAAAAATGTATTTTACTGGAGCAATGTTGTATTTGTTTCAATTTCGGGATTTAACCAAATGTGCTTGAATAATTTGCGACAAAACAAACAACGGATACATTAGTTGTTGAAACTCGCTTTGGCTTAATAATTACCAATAATTTGCTTTGGCTTAATAACTATTGATTATTGAAAAAATTAGTAGTACTGAGTTATGTGTTTTATGTAAAACATGTTAATGTGTTTTGAATTTCTCAATTCATTTACAAGTGGAATTATTTTGTTGTTTTTTTGGGCATTGAATGGGGCTTTTGAAAAATGTGTAATGTAGCAACGTAATTACATATACTGAATTTGTTTCCATTTTGGGGATTTATTTGAATGTTTTGTAGATATGGATCTGAAAAAGGTAAATTTTGAAAAAGAATAACAATCACTTTTTTTGGGAATTTTATTTAGAATAATGGTTACGCAAGTGATATTTACTTGGATAAATAGCTTTTTCGTGGTTTTTTTTCTTGTGGGTCATGCCTTAGATACATAGTTTTCTATGTGTAGAATGTGTTAGGGTAGGGATTTTTATCGATTTGCTGAGCCATTGTTCAGTCCCCCGGTCTAGTATTTTCTCTTACCTCTACTCTATTTTGAAATAAAATTGAAATAAACTGCATCCTTCTCTAAAAGGATATGAATTTGGCACATGGAGCATTTGATTCGGTGCAAGCAGCAGGATAGATATTACATGAAAAGGGGGAAAAATGTCCAAGGAAAAGCTCAAAGAAGTACCTAGTCAGGATATATTCAATTAATTGAAAATCTACAAAATAAAAGGCACAGCGGAATTGTGAATTAACTTAGTAATGTCTCAACTACATCTAACATGGAGCATACATTGATGGCTAAATTATTAGCAAAATACCAACCTGAAATGCAAATTGAGTAAAATGATGATGTGCAATAATGTGAGTGAAGAACGACCATACAAATGTGTTGGACTATAATGAGACTGGCAAGATATCTACCATTGAATAGCTATCTACATTCCCCACTTCTCTTTGACAGGTAATGAGGGCTGCCATTATTTCCACATTCTGCTGAGAACCAATAAGGTACACACCTTTATCTTTGACAAAATTTAAATATTCCACCACATTAAAGCAAAACACTTGATCCATACACTGAACAGGCAAAAAAAATCTAAACTGCAGAGATCCTTTGTCTCTCTTTCCAATCACCAAGGAAATAAACAAAGCCAACTATTTAAAAGCCAATCTCAAGACCTGATGGTTATTAAACATTGACCCACTAAAAGAAATTGCAACATATCACCTACGCAGAGACTAAATGCAGGCTAACTAAGGTTAGGCTTTAATTGAAAAATAGATTAAATATACAAGTCGTCCTCCTATACAAAATGATTTCAATACTCTTCCATTGAACCTCTACTTCATCTGATTATTTCAGAGTGACAAAACATCTACCAATGGACCAACCTTTTTGTACAGCTCCACGATGGTGATTGTGATATTCCTTCCAAGTTTCAGTAGATTGAAATAGAAGACAACAATCCCTACCAAGGATCTGGAGGTCCACCATTTCAAATATCCATAGTTCCATCCATTTCGTAGCAAGACTACTGCAGAGAGGCAACACAGATGAGAGAGTTTCAATTTGGAAGGAAAACCAAGTATTAATAGAATTATGATTCTAATAAAGCACACTATCCTTTTAATAACACGTTTGTATTTCCTCTGTAATTTAACTTCTATTGTCCTGTTTTCAGGCAATCATTCTACACATTCTATTCCTAGACATCCAACTGCCCTTCCAGTTACCAGAATACAACTCCGAGTATTTTCACATCTAGGATTGAATGAGACTTATGGATCACAGCATCTTAATACACTAAATCCCATATTAACTTTAAGGAATCCACACATGCACTAACGAAGGATCACACCATGTGCTTTACGTGTGCTCAAGGAAGTTTCCGGGAAGTGAGCAATGATATATTCATTCATGTCTAACATCAGATTCATCGATAAATTCTAGCAGACATTCCAATCATAAGTGCATGTGCAACTCAAATTCTGGAGGATTACATGAAAAGCAGAAGGAAAAAAGCCTGTATGGTCGACAAAATGCAGAAACAGCTGAACGGGCTGATGCTGTTGACAAAGAATGCTCACATTCAGAAGGGAGCCTCAAGAGATTCATCCCAGACTTTTGCACTGCCATTAGAAGCATCTTCACCATCTTCTTCCATGGACAGTCTGATATATTCTTTATGTGCAAACCGATCCCACTCTGTCAAAGTAGGATCTTCCCGTTCCTTCTTGTTCCCATAAAAGTATCGATTAGACAGTGTTTCCATCCATAGAACTTTATTGTGGCTTGATAGGACATTCTATCCTTTAAAAGTAACAAAAGAACCAACAATGTAGAAAAGGATATATTTTACCTGACGGATAAGGAATGGATCTCGAGTTTCAAAAGCCATAAATTTATTAAGATTAAAAAGAATATTAAAAACACTTCCTGACAGCTTGCATCTCTTCAGATCCCGTAGAGTAAATAACCATTCTTTCTGCATCATAAATATTTTTTAAAAAAAGGAGTGAATCAACGCCCATTCATTTCTGTATTGATCAAGATCATATTGATACATATAAAACAAAATTTCTCGAGTGAGTAATAATTAATAGTTACCTCAGGGGCAATCATATCAACCATTTGGCATAATATGTCCTCAAAAAGGACTGGCTCTTGTTCCATGCATTCCATGCGATGCAATTGTTCCTCATAAAAGAACTGCATCTCATTTGGCGTGAGTACACCATTACCATCCAAGTCCACACACTTAAACCTGGAAAAATATATTTTGCAGTATTAGGGGTTGAAAAGGCTTCTCAAAGTCGGTTTGATTTTCAATCTCAATAAGCCATTTTAAATGCCTAAATTTCATCAAAAACCTTGTTTTATATGGAATATTGGCTTATAACACTCCAGAATCTACACACAAAGTTCAACCAATATACATGCAATATCGAGGACATTAACAGATCAGGTATTGAAACTAATTAAACACTCAATACTTGACTTTCAGAGGCTTGGCTACAAGTGCACAATTTATATCGACATTAAGTCCAAATAACATTAGGAATAAACAACGCAATAGACATTCAAAAATGCAATTTAGTCATTTAACATGTGAGCATTTCAACACAATGCTCTGATTTTAACCCATATAAGATTCCTAGATGCCTCTTATCATATTCAAATAATAATGGAATTAGAAAAAAATGCTTCAAGTGATAACACGAGACACCAAATGGAGGAGATCCTATTGTGACAACCAACAAACACCTTGTCATACTTATTTGTTCGCTTTCTTTGTAAACTTCAATCCAGATTCAACAAAGGGCCATACCCATCAACATTTGCAGAGAGACAAGACACACCAGAAATTAGGATTCAACCCGGGCCAAAACCTACAAGGGGAAAACCTTGCTAATCTTTCCTTATGGGAGAGAAATTACATCAGAGTATTCCAACAAGAATTCCAAATCTGACCTCAACAATATCCAAGTCAAAACCAGTCAACAAGGAGAGAAAAGTCAATGTTGGTCAAAGATTATAGTCTGCAACAGAGGGTTGAATTTCAGCCTGAGGTAGCTGAGCAAAAATGTTATGTGGTTTTTAGGCATTTTGTTCGAACTTTTAATGTATTGTTGGCTGTCTTTATTGAATAATAAACCTGCCGGAGGCACAAGCAGAGTTTTTCTTTTCTCTGTTGCAAATGTAGTGTCTTTTTGTTGCTGGAAACGGCATACTTGTACTATTCTTTAAAAATAAGGCAAAATGTGCAGTCAATTTTGTTGAATGTAGCATATTGTGGTCCATCTGCAACAAAGCTAGCGTGCAAATGAAATTGCAATGGTGAAATAGTCTGAAATAATTTATTTCGATTTTCAAACAGGGATATGCTTCACAAAAAATTTTATTGTTTAGATAGCCCTGCAACTAAGAGATTCAACTAAGTTTAAATGTTTTGCATTGAACTTCAAAATTCGAGATTTTCCAATACATTTTTTCCTTCATGTCAAAAAACAGCGAGTATATATATATATATATATATATATATATATATTATTGGTAAAGCACTTCACGTTCACCAAATGGGATTTCGTGATACAACGCTTTACGTCCACCAGTGGACCGACCTTGAACGGGCTATGGTCCGTCTACACGTGTGGACCATGGATCAAGTAAGATGCTCGAGGTTTATTTTAAAATCACTAAACCGTGTACCAAAATCATGCATAAATATTTTTAATATTCTCTTATAAGGTGGCTCTAGATTTTATGTAATGTGTCTCCCACCCCATCTTGGGAAGATGGAGAAGTGGATGCGGCTGATTACTGCTAGGTGTGAAGGTTAGGTTTCCTTTCAAAAGAATATGTAAATTATATAAAATTTTGAATATAATTGTAAATGTATTTAATTTTAATTATAATATATAAAATTTTATTTTAGTTTTAACATAATTTTAAAAATATAATAATAATTTATATATGAATAAAATATAATATGATGATGATGATTAATTTTGATTAAAATCAATGTGATTTATGGTATTTTAAGAAAAAAATCTAATTGTTATTTTTCAAAATTTTGTTTTTGTGAAATAAGAGCTCCAAGATAGCTATAGTTTGGTTGGATTAGTAAGTTAAGAAGATTGGAGATGTCTCATGATAGGGAATTGAGAGTGGATGTGGGTAAGAGTGGGACATTCTAAAAGGAAGTGTTTTTCATCTTCCATATTCTTAGTATCACAAATCTGACAAACTCTATCGTCCAACCGAGTCTTGGGAGTAGACCACCCCTGGTCTCACTTCTAAGCTCATGAGAATTAGTTTTGATCTTAGTCATGTTAATTTTTTTCTTACTCCTCATCAAAATAGAAAAATAATAATAATTCTGGTTGTAAAAAGTGAGATTGTTCACCTTTATAGTATCTTATCTTCTTTTTATCCTTCAACTCCTTACCATCATACATCTTATCTTTAAAGAGTTAAAAATAATAATATCTTTGATACTATTTTTTAATATATATTACAAAATAAAATATATTTATAAATAATATTATATATTTTAAACATTTAATATATATATATAGAGTAGCGATTCAAATTTTTATAATCGTTTTAAAATATACAAATCCTTGAAACACGTATAAAAAGTTAATTACGCCTAACCATTATTCTCACATCATTAAAAACAAGTTATTTAATACAATTAAAACTATCAGTTGCCCCAGGAGGTGCAAGGAGAGGCCGATAGGAGTATCATTTGCTAATTATTAATTTTAAGTAATTGTAGTTTTTGAAATGAAGGATATTTTGTAGAATTTTTGCACAAAGATGATGTTCAATTCTCAGTTGTGCAGTAACAGGCTTATTGCTCAATTCTCAGTTATGCAGGTAGAGACTTATTCGATGAGTTGTGTAGGAACCTTTATAATTAAAGGTCTGAGATCCAAAAGTGATTTAAGATTTGTGATCACTGTTACATGTTAAAAAAAGGTTAGCAGAACAAACAAAAGATGCAATACTCTTCAGTTGGCTCTGATTATTCAGAAGAACCAAGGAATCTGCCAATTTAATCTTGAATAAATATATATTGTGTGTCTTGTTCGTTTTTTTTCTCCACGACATCTCCATTAACTGCAAACCTAAAAATATATTAGAAATGACAAACAAACTCTGCCTCAAATGCTAAAAATTCATAAATGTAACATGGCTTCGTAATGGAACATAGAGCTCTACAATGATGCTTCACACTGAAAACATTTTTTGTAAATTAAATTATGGATGGAAAGAGAAAAAAATTAGGAAAAAACGAAAAACAAAAAATGCCCATTTCAAATATGAAAACCTCTAAATAGAAAAAAAACCTAAAAACCTAAATAATCAAAACTACAGGCCAAAGAAAATTAAACCAATAGGCTCATTTAGTGTGAACTTTACCTTGAATAGCTTTTAGAACAAACAATGTAAAGCTTACACATCCAACTCCAATTATAACTTACAACTTCACTGATAACATCCTCTACAGTACACCCACTACCTGTACAAAATGATAGCACTGTACTGGGGAATCTGCTAACACAAATCTTAAATGATACAAAAAACATTGTTAAAAATATTGTAATGAGAGATGATGAATATGGAGTGGCTAGAACTAACCCTGGCAGAACAGGGCCAGAGAGGCCTTGTTATCACCTCAAAAGCACATAACTTCTAATTAAAAAAAAGAACAAAAATAAACTCTGGACATAGTCACAGGAATATGCTATGGGGATTACAAGCTCACCTTAGGCTCGTAGACAATGTTTTTAGCAGTAGCACATGGTCCATTAGCATTAGGAAACTGTTGCCAGGAAATAAGGTGCAACTGTTGTCCACAAAAGGATGAAATGTGGCCCTTTATTGCTGTCGAGAAAAGGTAAAGTAACTTGTCTAATGACTCACTAACTGGCAGAATGTTTTCATAATAATTGCATATCAGCTCTATTAGTTGGCTGCAATATTTCTACCAAATCAGATAGGATGCCAATGCCTAAAATAGGTGAGTGAAGGGTGAATATAACTATAGAGGAATGCACCCTCCAATCTAGTCAAGAATAAAGCATTTAAGTGTCATCATGAAGGCATGAATTCAACATGAAAAATTGAAAGAAATTGCGGCTAGACTACTATCATACTGGCAGCCTCCACACTGCCATAACCTACTAAAATCAACACCTCAAACAGATTTTCAAATCAGTTGTCACAGACTGTCATATAACTTTGTTAAGATACTGCCCAAAATAGGATTAAAAACTAACAGAAGCTATGCCTTTCTAGCTGATACAAGATTTTACCCTAGTGCTATCATAAAAGCTGACATACTTACGAAATCCTTTTTCAGAATAGGTTGTAGCCTGTAACAGCCATCATCAATGCACCCTTACTCTGTCCGGTATTCACCTAAGGAGGATGCTTATATTTCCTTGGAAAGTGCACATTTGAGAGTTGTTGTAGCTCACATCCTATGCCACCCACTCTTGTATTGATACCATCAAATCTACCTTGAATAGAGGACCCAAAATGCTAGAAAAGGCCCTCAAAGTCAGCATGAAGCCACCTTGAAATCTATACCAAAATTCGGCTAGTAAAAGTCTGAAACATCTCCACTAATATGATCTTAAAATGTTGATTTGGAAATCTGGGTTGTGTCTTTGTTTCTAAGTGTGTATTCAAAGGTTAACAATTACTCCAACTTGGGGCAACATCCCCCTACACGACGTTGAGATTCCTGGAACTCCAGATGCTAGAGAAACTTGAAAACAAGTGAATGACTCAAATCAACCCGTAAAAAACAACTTCTACATTCCAAGACCAGTGACATATAACACAGCCCTAAAACAAATATAATTAAAAAAAAATTATATTTAAAAACAGCCAAAAAAAAATTTACATGCAACTCAAAAATGTAATTAAGAATTTTAAAAATCAGCAACCCAATGGAAACGAACCTAAACGGTGTAGCCAAAATTTTTAATGCCCGCTGACCGATTATACAAGGAATAATTTTGAATTACAGGAATTGCGTGCTTCGTGAGAGATGGTGAAATGCACTGAGATGCATGGATCTATTTTGGAATTTCATATTGTTTCGGGCATTGCAAGGAAGCCCTAAGATACATGATTGAGTTTCATAAACAAATAATAGTGTTCTGGAAATACAATATGAGGTACTGGATTTCAAATTACATATTATAGATCTGATCAAACAGAAATATGTACCTGCAAGAAGAAACAAAATAGGCTCAAACTTCGACATCCTGTAGGCTTGTTATGAAATAATCCAGTTTAGAATAGAATATAAAGGTTTACAAAGAATGGCTATAAGAATTTCCGGATATTCACAACAGCCATGTCAGTTCTTTATATACATTTAGAAGTTGCAGGTATCGTTAAAATTAACATTAAGAAACATGTGCTTGCAAGAAGAAACAAAATAGGCTCTAACTTCGACATCCTGTAGGATTGTTAGGAAATAATCCAGTTCGGAATAGAATAAAAATATTTACAAAGAATGGCTATAACAATTTCTGCATATTCACAACCGTCATGTCAGTTCTTTATTTACATTTAGAAGTTGCAGGTATCGTTAAAATTAACATTAAGAAACGAATGGTGACTGTAATCTTAGTTACAATGGTTATTATAGATGCCAATAATTTTACAACCAATACTTTGGAAGGAAATGTTGATTCCAATCTGTGATGGGCATATAATATTCAAAATATTTTCAAAATAGCATTTCATAAATTGCATGGCATAGAAGCAAGAAATATAAGGGAGAGAAAAGTACACATTATTAGACATATTTCATAAGGTACCTTGTAAAACTATCGTAAAACTTGATTTCCCAACCTATAACCTCTTTGAGAAGGGATAACGAATATCCTCTAACATGGTTACAGCATAAAGGATGAAACATGATCCAGAGTTTCCAAAGGAGACAAACCCTAAGTTCGCAAAGGAAACAATCCTCCTACCTGCCAACAACTTAGCACTACTTGAAATTCAGTGGCAACACATCCCAAGTAGTTTCAACCCTAACTTTTACCTGGTGGTATCCTATCTATTTTTCAACCTTTCCAGTAACTTCTTTTGCAGTACCCATATATCTAAGTATATCTAAGTATAACATCTTGATATAAACAACTCATCACACTTCGTTCAAAGGCACAACAAGTTTTATCCCCATAACGAGGATTGATTTTGCATGATTTTGATATGATTGCTCCAGAATACATAAGCTATACAAAAGGTAACCAAAAACAATTATGATACATCAAAAACCATGATTTTTTTAAGAACATACTCTTTAAGTTTTTTTCAAAAATAAACAATTCATTGTAGGCAGAAACCACCCAACTATGGTCTATTCACAGTTAACCCACATCCACAACATGCAAACTTTTTCTTTGCTAGCAAGGCTAGTGATATCCACAATGTGATTGATAAATACTTTAATTACAACTTATGATACAGAAAGCATCAATACAGCTACAACTGATCGATCTCTGGTTGTAATTATCTTGGAGTCTAACTTCTGTAGACCTTGCATCAATATAGCTACAACTGATCGATCTCTAGTTGTAATTATCTTGGATTCTAACGTCAGTAAAAGGTCTACAAAGTAAGTAATCACAGCCTTATCCATTCTTGACAAGTTACAATCATACTATTTTGTCCACCATCATACGGAAACTCATCCAAAAGAATCCAGACTTTAAGTTATATTCCATCTTTTCAATCAGTATAATTGAAGAAGACGAAGAAATTGGATTCAGTTTGGTAACTGTTTCATTTGATTAGGAAAAAGCAATCCCTGTAAGAATAAATGGGTACATGCCAACCATGTGACTGCATTCTGGGATCTTAACAAATTTTGTCAATTCTTAAGTGAATTTACTGCTAAAATTCACACCATGGATTTTATAATCCCGTTAATATTAGCCACAAACTGGTTTAATTTTTTCTGTGATTCCTTATCAATATTGACTGTCTCTAGAAAAGAAATGTTCTGCCATAAAATAAATAAAAACCATTTAAGCTAAAATGATAACTTTGAGATATATAATATCATGGTGAATTATTAATGGCATTCCAGCAAAAGAGACAACAGGTAACCACAATTTATAAGTCTGATCATTTTTTAATTGCGTCCAACAATCTCTGCAATAGAAACAAATCAAACAAAGAACAGGGGACATTTAATTTACACCAAAACGTATATATAGATTTGTTGCACTGACTGGGCATCTAGGAACCCTTACAATGACAAGCAAAGAACTGACGCCATAGGCTGTGTCCCTTGATTAATAGAAATATGTAGACAGGCGATAAAGAATTTTTTATATGGGTAACAAATATAAAAAGTATATAGAGACAACATCTTCCATCGAAAGAATATTACAGTTTATGTCCATCTGCAATTATCAAGAGAACATGGTACTGCCCACCACTCTGTTCCACGAGACGGATTGCTGCTTCAATAATTGGGGCAGAAGATGTTGGCCCTAAATAATAAAAGAACATACAAGAAAAGTATAAGAAAACACAGGATATACGCAACATATACACATATCAAGTAAACCAGTCAGACAGACTTTCCCAGCTAAAGCCTTAGAATGCTAAAGGCTATTTAATCTTCATATCTTCAGGTGGAATGACAAAGTTCCATTAACTAACCAGGCAATCGAAGATGTGGTACTATCTCCCTGTAGCGTCTCAACGCTTCTTCAAATCCATTGCATAATCTATCATCTGGATAGAAACTAAACACACTTTCATCATGTGTCAAAGCTGTGAAAGAAAAAAACAACGCATTATTAGGAATAACCAGATTGCTACATATGTTATGAATTCATGTTAACCAACATAAGAAAAATAAATTGTGCCAAATTCAAACAAGATTTTCAATCGAAATAGAGATCAAAACTTGCCATCCCCGAAACCAAAACAAGGGATCAAGTTGTCTTCATCAAATGCAGATAAGGTCCTCCCAATTATCGAAATTGCTTGTTCATAAGGGTTTGGCGTGTCTCCAATGTGGTGCAAGCTTCGGCGATTAAGAGACCTTGCATCTCCAATGTGGTGCAAGCTTCGGCGATTAAGAGACCTTGCACCTAAAATCCATAACAAAATGTTGAAGTGGTCGCTTTGATTTAATTTGGATTGAAAAGTAAAGAGCCTGCAGAATTATTATCTTAAACTAAAAAAACCGATAGAAGTTGTATTCAATATATATGAGCAGACTACAGAAACCCACTAACAGTTCTTGAGCAAATAACCACGTTTAAATAAAGGCAGATTGGCTATTTTAAAATTTTAAACTTGCATGGAAATTATGACATTAAAAACTTCAGGATCATGGGTAATAGAACTTTCCTGTCCACTCATTGCCCTTTTTGAAGTCAATCCCTACAATGAAGTTGGAATATTCGAGGCCAACTTGTGCGAGATTCTCAGGTAAATGAGCTGAGCGTTTGTGAATTTATAAAATCAACCTCACTCTGATAAATAAAGGATCCTACAGAAGTAATACAGTAACTTTTAGATAATACTGTAAGCACAAGGCCTGCAGAGGCAACAAGTATATGTATCCTCATCCTTGCTTACATAGTCATGTAAACAAGTAAGAATGGGGAGCAAAATTGCAACATAGGGCATACAAAGAGTTTCAAATGCTTATGCTAGGCAAACATAGCCTTTTACCAATTAAATTCAATGTCCTTTCCCGTAATATCACTGAAAATACTGTTTAGCTCAGATCATGGAGAGGAATATAGAGGAACTACCTATAGCCAAAGGCATCAGGGGGAAGGGGATCAAACTCGACACCCAGCATGGGACCATCTTCTCGAAATAATCTGCCCAGCTGAGCTTTAACAGCAGAAATAGCCTGGTGTTCAACAGCTTGTTGCCAGTATATTGGTTCAACGACCATATGTAAACCTGCTTTCTCTCTTCTCTTGCTCCTTGCTTCAATTTCAAATGAATTCAGAATCTTTGATGGCAGCCTTCTTGCTTCCATTTCATAAGAACTCCCACTCTGCAACGATGATCGCTCCTGAGATAACGAAACATAAGGGTCTTCGACAATATCATGATTCCCTTTAAGTAGTTCACGATCAGTGAGCTCAGCAGCGAGAACAGCAGACGAATAGTCATGATTATTCACAAACCTGTGGTTCTCACCGTCTTTAGCTTTAAAATGATCCCAATTTTTTACCTGTTTAGAATTGCTTCCACCAGCCTGTTTCAAGCCCTTGGCAATATATTGATCTTCAGTAGCCACTACAAAGTGTTGAGGAGTATATGTATGCTCCATACCCATATGCATAACCTGCCCTTTGCTTTTCTTACTATTACTTCCTTTCATTTCCACATAGTTCCCATTCCTCAACGCGTCCATTTCATATGAACTCTTACTCTACAATGAGGAAGTGTCTTGGGAAGTGGAAACAGTGCCTGCATGATGAGGGTCCTCTTGCATAACCCTATGATTCCTCTTCAGCATGTCGTGA
The DNA here is from genome assembly GCA_034641835.2 of Pinus albicaulis. Lineage (NCBI taxonomy): Eukaryota > Viridiplantae > Streptophyta > Pinopsida > Pinales > Pinaceae > Pinus > Pinus albicaulis. The sequence goes on from CM076569.1 coordinate 332,253,103, forward strand.
TCGGTAAGTTCGGCGGCAAGGACCGCAGATGGGTAATCAGAGATGCCCAACAATCTCTTCTTCTCCGATCGCCCCAACTCAGTTCTGACAACATGTTGCTGTTGTTGCAGGTTGCTACCACTGCCGGCATCAAGCTCCTAATTGCTATTAGGTTCCTCCTTCTTACCCTTCTTGTCCTTAAGCCTCCTGTGCCGAAACTAGCGCTGGACCTGCTTCTCCGAGAATCCCAACTCCCTAGAGAGCTTGGATTTCATCGATTCCGTGGGATACTTGTGCTCTGCGCATAGAATCTCATTTTGGAAATCAAACAAAACAGACCAACATGCATTTTCATAGGTTTTCTGGATTTTTTCTTTTTGCAATTTGTATTAGGTCACTCTGATTTTTGCCGATCTAGCCATTACTGAAATCCTATTCAATAAACAAAACAAAGAAGGAGATGGGTGTTTTTTTTTTTCACATAAACCCACATGCATATATACATACCTGCATAGATGTTCTCCAAGGCCTCCACCTGAGATGGGGTTTTCAGCCTTCGCTTCTGCTCAACGAATCCTTTGTCCTCCATGGAACCCAAATCGAATACCTCGATCATTCAACGAATCCCTGGAAAGGAAGGAAGAGAAAACCCAGAAGAAGAATGAAAGATATTGTGAAATGAAACCAAGCATTCCCCACCACCGGCACCACTACACCCTTCAAATCTGTAAAATTTAATTCTGTAAAGGGGCAGTCAAAGGCCTATCACATGGATTGTGTTGGCCATGGATTATGGGTGGGGTTGGCAGAAATGGCGGAGGGCTAAAAACAGAAGAACGAGAGAGGTGCAGGAAGAGGAGGAGCTAAAAAATCTGGAAGGTCGTGCAGGGAAACCTGTGATTCATGCTTTAATGTGGCTTCCAATTCCTTACCTGTAGACAAAGAAATGAAAAGTTGTTTTTAGCAGAAAAAAACATGCATAAGTAAAAGAATATTTTTAGAACAACCAAAACGTGAGAAGGAAAGCTCAAATAGTGTCATGAATGAGTATAGAACCCAGTACGTCAGCCACTGCTGATCAGCCAGCCGAGATGGACTCTCTATCACTCTGATGGAGGAATATCTGCAAAAATTAAGACAACCCACTACATTTATCACCAAAACACAGATACAAGGCCATGATTACACCACTGGCTACAGTTCCAGTCATTCTAATGGTGGGTTTTACTGAAACAGAGTATTAAAGCAACCGAAATAAGAAAAGAAGGGAATTTGATACTTACAGAGGCTAAAGTAATGTCACCACAGGCCTGCATGGTTGAAAACCAACACCCATTTAGAAACAACAATTAGGATTGAAATTCAAAACACAGTATACTGATGAAATGGAGCATTTGTGAACAACTTACCCTGCAAAAATGTCAATATTATACAAAACCGCTTTGAGAAAACTCCCCCAACCCATGGTTATCTGAAAAAAACTTCCACCAATTCGACTATATTCTTGTCTTGAAGAGCCCTGATTTCGTCCAGGTCGATGACTTCCTCCTTTTCCAGGTTGTCGACAATTTCTTTTTCCAGAGGTTTTTTTGGCAGCTCTGGGTTTAAGGCTTCCTTCTTTTATGAGTTCTTTCCTGCGCAGAGCAACCGCCTTGTCGACCTCGGTGAAGAAGTCTCCTTCATCCTGTTTACTGTCGAGTCTCGTCTTCGTCCAAGCCAATGGCGGACGGGAAGACGTGTTTGTCCCGCTCGTATTCCCCGGCCTCCTTCTTCCGCGCCCTGGCAGCCTCTGTTTCCACTCGCGCGAACTTGGTGAGTCCCATGTAGTCATCTTCTAATACTTCTGGAGGCTCTTCCTCCGTGGGGTTCGGAAAGAAGTTGTCGCTGCCGTTGCTGCCACTACTCCTAGCTGTGAACTGGATTCTGGAGATGAGACCACGCGACAGGGTGTGAGGCAACAACTGTCAGCGAGAGATTAAAACTGTCAGAGAATACGTGTCAAGGAGACATTGAAAATGTTGACGATGAAAAACTGCATCTCTTTCAAAAGAGAAGGCCTATCGGCCTAAAAAATACCCCATCTAATATGTGGTTGGTCTTAGATGAGTGAGGACAAATGCACGTCTTCGAGAAATGCCCATCTATTACGCAAATTTTCTAATTTTTAATATAAATCTAGGTATAATAAGTGTAAACTTTAAGAAAGATTACTATTATTTTAATTTATGTTAATTGATTTTTAAATTTTATTTAATATATTATTTTAAAAGTTTTATAAAAATATTTTTGATTGGGGTGATGTATCTGGACATGTTGATGAAATTGGGGTAAAAAATAAAAATAAAAATGAAAAAATAGAGAAAAAATGAAAATGAAAGGAACTACCAAACTTTAAAAAAAAAAAGAAGTTTTATAAAAATAAATAAATAAAAATATTTAATTTAAATATGAATGAAACTTATTATTGTAATGTAATATAAATTATAAGATAATAATAAAATAAATATTTATATTTTTTTATAAATGTTAATTTCAAAATTAAAAATAATTTTATAAATTAGATCTAAAGATTATTTACTATATTTAAAAATTATATATATAATAATACTATATTATATAATTAAAAAAACAGATAATAATAAATGAAAAATTATGATGATAGTGGTGGTTACAGTTAAGATTAATGTGACTTATTGGACTTCAAAAAAGAAAAAAGAATCCCAGTTTGAAATATATAAATATAAAAGATAAAAAAATTTAAGGGAAATTGAATAATAACTAATTGATTTAATTTTTTTCATGAATTAATAATTTTAAAAATAATTAATTTGAGATTTAGAAATATAAAGTAAGGGTGAATATTTTTTTTTATAAGCTTAGTAGGTCTTCTCTATTTTCTATTTATAGGAAAAAAGGTTTTGGTAAATATAAAAGTTAGGCCTCAACTTGCCTCTAGAAAACTAGGTCTCTTGGCCATCTGAGTGCATTTTATGTCATCCAAAACATGTATTTCCTTAGTCTACTTCGAATTGTCTTTAAGTAGCTGATATGAGAGTTTGATCTTCCTAACATTTACATAATAAAACAAGGGTGAAATTTTACTCTCTTATAAATTATCAATAAATTATTTTAAATTCTTGTGAGTTTTTTTAAATGATTATGATGGTGATGATTAACTAATAAGATCTATATGATTTATTATATTTTTTAAAAGTAGGAGACTAATTAGAATTCTTTCACAATTTCTATAGCCCGAACTATTTTGTTGCATCTGTAGATAACTCCTTTTTTCTATACTAAAAATAAACTTATATAATCTATTAAACTTTAAGAAAATAAGAAACTAATTAGAATTTTTTAACATTTAATTTCTATACTAAAAATAAAATGTAATTTCAATTAAAAAAAAAAGAGTGTAAGAAGTGCTCTCTCCCATCTCAAAACAATTTGTTGAAATGAAAGCTAACAAAAATAATGTGATAAATATTTTGAAAATCAAATGAAACAAATATAAAATGAAAATTTTAAAAGCAAAAGCTTTTCATTTAATTATATTTACACATAATATCTCAATCACTTATTAATAAATAAATTAAAAGCTAATAATTAAAAACAAAAATAAATAAAAATCAAATCCTGATCTCAAAAATAATAATTAAAAGCAAAAATAAATAAAAATCAAATCTCGACCTCAAAATAGAGTGATCTGTGATTTATTAAAAATGTTTTAAAGGTTGTCACATCAACCTTTTTAAAGTAATAATAGTAACACCAAAGGATGATGAAGTTTGCCTGTTGCTCAACAACTTTCGAACAGAAGCATTCGTTTTTCATGCCACCCATCGCTTAAACATAAAATACTATTTTTGAAAGAAAATATCGATGACCAACTCTGAATCTTGGTAAGAGGATAAATATTCTCACCAGTATCGATATGGTACGAATCTTCAAATCTCGCAACTGATATTCAGTCCCTTGTGAGAACCAACTCCCAATATCACAAAAGTAGATTGATTGACGGAGTGGGATTCTCGAGCGTGCAGGCAGGCAGGCAGTCATCCTGGCTGCCCTGCCCGGTTTTAGGAGGACGAAATGATCGTTTAAGTTTACAGCAAAAATATCTTCTGGGGCAATTCCAAGAGATCATTACGAGGTTTTTGTTTTTCCAATTGAAGTTTTTTCTTTTTTTTAACCACATCCGTGAAACTTAACCATGAGGTCCTTCACCTGCATACTCCTTGGATTGGTTTTTGGATACTTGATGGGCATTCTGCGTCCCCGTCTGAACCAGATAGCTCTATTTTCACAGCCCGCCTATTTTACTCCATACCGTTCTCTGCAATCCAATAGAAATTGCGTTTGTGGCCTCTGCAACGCCACTTTTGGATCTTCAGCCATAGCTTATAATGGCAGCAACGGTATATTACAGACGGTTTCTCTGCCTCCGGGAATTTCAGTTCCCGAAACGGATCTGTACATGCGCAGGCTGTGGGGAAACCCGAGCGAGGACCTGGCGCGGAAGCCCAGGTATCTGGTCACATTCACGGTTGGCGTACAGCAGAAGAATATTGTTGACAGAGCCGTTGAGAAATTTTCGGAGAATTTCACGGTGATGCTCTTCCACTACGACGGTAATGTCAGCGACTGGGACGAATTCGAATGGTCGAGGCGGGCCATCCATGTGACCGGCTCCGGACAGACCAAGTGGTGGTTCGCCAAGCGCTTCCTCCACCCAGACGTGGTGGCGCCGTACGATTATATTTTCGTGTGGGACGAGGACCTCGGGGTGGAGAATTTCGACGGGGAAGAGTACGTGAAGGTTGTGGAGAGGCACGGGTTGGAGATATCGCAGCCTGCGATGGACCCTGGTAGCAATGGTCTGACTTGGAGGCTGACGAGGCGGCGGCGGGATGTGGAGATCCACAAGGTGTCGGAGGCGGCGTATGACCAGAAGTTACTCGGTGGCGGGCAGTGCCGGAGCCCGCTGCTGCCGCCGTGCGCGGCGTTCGTGGAGATGATGGCGCCGGTTTTTTCCCGGGAGGCGTGGAAGTGTGTCTGGAAGATGATCCAGAATGACCTGGTCTTGGGTTGGGGTTTGGATTTTAATTTCCAACGATGCGTGGACGGTGACGTGGCGGCGTACGAGAGAATGGGCGTGGTTGACTCTCAATGGGTTGTGCACAGACATCTCTGTTCGTTGGGGTTGGTGGTGGGATCCATTCGCGAGAGGTGTCTGTTGGAGGCGAGACTGTTCAGTGATCGGCTTGATGAAGCCGACATGGAACGTCTTTGTTGCGGGGAGCTGTGTGGCTAGATGTTATGATATTTTTTTGGTGTGTTTTATTTTAAATTTGGAAGAGATTTTTTTAGAATTGTAAATTTGAATCGTATAATGTAAAGAATTCGAATGTTTCATGATTTTTTTTTAAAGAGAAAGTTGTATTTATTTATGTATTTTAAAATATCTTTTAAATAATTAAAATTAAAATTTATTTATTTTTTTAAATTATATTTATTTCTATATTTAAAATTATATTTTAAATATTCAATATCACAATTGCATCATCACGTGTATTATATTCCATGATAGCTTGCACAGTGCCACAAGTGTTCAGATTTCTAGATGGTCGTGCGTAGGCTCACCCATGGATGGTTTTCAAAATTAATTACGGTTTGGTTTGGTTTGGTTTGAGTTTTGTAATATATGTTAGAATAGCTTTGTTAATACCGATTGGAAATTGGTGGTCTCGGCCAAATTGTGGCTTCCATAGATAATGCTAGTAAGATAAATAAAGGCTAAATACTATTTAAAATTTTATTTAATGATATTGTTTTTCTTGTGAATGTTATATATAAATTACTTTTTGGTCATTGAGCACGATCTAAATTTATTTTTATTTGGTTGAGATATTTATATTTTCATAAATGTAGCTTTGCAATTCAAAATTTATAGACATCTGGCAAGAATATTTTGAGCTGATCGGACTTTGTTTATATCATAAATAATGGTGTGCCTACCCATCAAAGTTTTAAGATTGTATTAATAGAGGTTAACTTAATAACCATAAGTATTAGAGACCTTTCTCTACATTGACAAAATGGCTACTTTGACAAAAGGCTTACTTAATTTATAGGTTTTATGTTTGAGAATGTGTATGTATATAATGAAAGTTTTGTATTGGTTTCATTTTAAATTGACAAAATGGCTACTTTGACAAAAGGCTCGCTTAATTTATAGGTTTTATGTTTGAGAATGTGTATGTATATACTAAAAGTTTTGTATTGGTTTTATTTTAAATTTGTATTAGTTAAAATGAGAAATGTGTTGCAGAATGCCCAAATGTATCTGTTTGGGGAAACTAAAAATTTCATTTAATTAATGTTTTTGGGTTTTTTTTTTTTAAATTAAATATAATGTGAGAACAGTAATTGAAGAATGCAACATTTGGATTTAATTTGCTTAAAACACATTTTAATTTAGATTGTGGAGTTTATTTTTACATTAAATAGGATTAACAAGCATGTTAATCAAGTTATGAACTAAAGTTATTTTCTTTAAATAAAAGATCTAATTATGGTATGTTTTCATAAACTAATGGTAAAAGTTTTCTAAGATTCCAAAGTAGTTGATTAAGCATTTATTGGAAGTTACCTTTCCTTTAAGTATAAAAGGAAAATTGTAGAAAAGGAAAGGGTTTATGTTCAAGAGAAAAGAAACAGCTAGAGAGCTTAAGGGTGAGAGTGTCTAAAGCTGGTAAGAGCGAGTGGAACTCTGCAACTTGGCATTGGAGGATAGACTGGACAAGGGTCTTGAGGCCTACCTCTTGGAGAACTGCTACACAATCCTACTTTGGTGAGGAGCACAAAGGGAGCTGAGGACGTCATTGTCTCTCTCATGGTTGGAAGGATGCCATCAGTTTTGCTTATCTGAGATAAGTATTACATGAATTAAATGAAAATGAATAATGAGTTTTCATAAAAATATCTAAAAGTATGTTATACTCTGTGATTAATTTCTTCTGTGCATTTGATAATTCCTAGTTACAGGAAAGAAATAGTTATAAATGCTTAGAATTTTGAATATTGTATGAACAAGTTTTCTTTCCTAGAATAGTCTGTTGTTTAATAAAACTAGCAGCACAATAGTAGGAATCTTATAAAAAAAATATAAATGACAGGATGGACAGTTAGTCCATTCACGGAGGAGCCTCCCCAAATAGGACAGTCTATCCTATGAAGAAGAAAACAAGAGTAAATACTTGGACTAAGGGTTTGGCATTAACCGTCTGGAGGTGGTCTGGACACCTAATTAAACCCTCCTACTAAGAAAAGTTATAACTGAAATAATAACCCAGGAACAAAAAAATATGAATGGAAAATAGAAAACTGCAGAACTATTTGCCAGATTTATTTAAATGCAAATACAGTAATATCTATATATTAAATAAGAAAAATAGAGAACATCTAATATTGAAACACAAGAGATGGATAAACATTTATTATTACAACCGTAACCCTTGCGGGAAGAAGAAATTCTCTGTGATAACATATATACACATAAACAATGTGCATTAACCTCCAAACAAAGATAAATTGAGCAAGGAGTGCTCGCATATAGAACAGTAAAGGAATTTATGAAAATTACTTAAACAAATAAGGGTCTATCATGTACACTAATGGTGTTACGAAATTCAAGATTCGAATAAGCCAGAACTGCAAGCCAAATATAACCAATACTCTGAACAAAATGTCAGAATACTAAAAGCACAGGGTTCATATTAAGAATTGTATCCATAAGTTTATATTTAACAAAATTTGCAATTCTGGAAAATGATTATATTGTGTTGTAGAAAACTAAAGAAAAGTTAAAGGTCGTTCCAAGAAACCCTCAAGTCGAATATACCATACGAGAGTGCAATGTTATGAGGGTTACTGATAAGTAACTATTATACATTTCAAATGAAAAACGAGAAAGGATAATTACTTTTCAATCAATACATTATGCCCCTGAAGGGTTTGCTATTAAAACTAAAATATGAACCTATAGCTTCAATGTTGGGTATACGACCAAAGTCCCACATTGAATAGAAGTGAGGAGGATCATGGGTATATAAGGATGGACAAATATCTCCATTGGTATGAGGCCTTTTGGGGTAAAGCCCATAAGCAAAGCCATGAGGGCTTAGGCCCAAAGTGGACAATATCATACCATTATGGAGATATGTGGTGTCCAGAATCACAACAAGTGGTATCGGAGCCATGACCCCGAAGTTAGCGAAGTGGATGAATCCTCGAATGTCGAACGAAGGTGGTGGGCCCCGGTAATATGACGATGGGATCCATGGATGAGCTCGGCTAGACAGGCGGTATGCTCCGGATTCTTCATGGACGTGTCCTGGTCCCAACACGGTGAAGAGGAGTTGACCTGGGATAGAGCAAGCTCTCGAGGCAGGTGGTGCTCCATGTAAGGCGTGTGCTTCCAACGCATTGGAGCAAAGAATCCTGGTTGGTAGAGAGTGGACGGATGGATAATCGTTTGAGGGGAGGCTTGATGGTCCTTTGTTCGAGGGGAGGATTGTTGGGTATACGACCAAAGTCCCACATTGACTAGAAGTGGGGAGGATCATGGGTATATAAGGATGGACAAATATCTCCATTGGTATGAGGCCTTTTGGGGTAAAGCCCATAAGCAAAGCCATGAGGGCTTAGGCCCAAAGTGGACAATATCATACCATTGTGGAGATATGTGGTGTCCAGAATCACAACATTCAAGCTCATTCAAGACAAATTCATCAAACATCTAACAAAAACCCTCGAGAACTATCCTGTAAAGAAAAGAGGAGTTTCCTTCCTGGAATACCTAAAGAAGGGAGAGACAGAGATTTAGACCGGAGATGTAATCAAAGGGTTGAAACGCAATGAGATTTGGGAGGGGTTCCAAAAAAATACCTACAAAATGAGATCAACAAATTAGTCCCATCGAAACTAATGATAACCTATTACAGAGAGTGAAAACTTAAGAAAGAAGGGGAGGCTATAAGCTTACCTTCTGAAGGCGTGCTTCGCGAATTTGATAAAAACGGCTTAAGCCAAAGAGAAACAATGAAAAATAAGCTTCAATTCGACAGAGAATAGCTAGTAGAATGCACAGAATCGAAAAAGAAATTATTACCTGTTATGGTCGTGTGCTTTGTATCTCCATTTAGGAAGGCCAAAATCTGTGATGAGCTCACTAGTGGCCTAGGTGTAGTCCATTGGAATCCAAGCCCTCGCAACAGAGGATATTCATCATAGTTATGCGAGCGGAGACAACAAATAGACATATATTATTAAAAACCCCAACGAAGTGTTATACACAAACCTGAAACGAAATACAATGTTGGAGCAGAGCCATGGTGAGTTCAGAGGTGTCACCACTTATCAGGTGAGGCAGAAAGACACGGAGAAAACCCGCACAAAGATGAAGTTGCAAAGAGGAAAGATACCCAGGTACAACGACAAATGAATGTTAGTTAGGGTTCGAGGGGGGTAGGGTAATACCCTAACAACCCCAGAAATATTACCAACCGTTGATCTAGATGTATGCCATCGATGGTGCTCAAGCATTTCAGGTATCCTTCTAATAAATACAAACAATAATCAAGGCCACGGAAGACTCGCAATATATAATTTAATCAAAACTGCAGTTAAAGTGTGCCAAGTACATGTGCCTACAGAGTAACACATTATTATGTATGTGTTGAATGATACACAATAAATCCATTGTTATAAAACCCAATATGTAATGTAATAATTTTAATCCATTCCTAGGGCTAAGAGCATGCTTAATCCGCATGGCTAGAGCCTAGGTAAAAATAAAATTATAATTGCACAATGTATTCTAGTTGAATGAGGAATAAGTTAGAAGTCATATGATAAAATTCATTTGAGAAATGATTAGTTATAATAATGTTTTAAATATCATTACATATCATTACATTAATAAAAAAAAATGCTGTCATATTTTTTGTATATATGTATGGGTAAATGTTTTGTGAAGTAAGTAAATATTCTTTCTATAAGAGTATTAATTTAGGATTATTGTTAGAGGCAATTTTTTTTTATGAAAGGTAAATAGTTTATGGATAGATGTTACATGTGGTGTCAGAGCATCGTTCAAATGCTGGGACCTAGAAGCGTCACCTAAATAACATTTGGTGTGTGTAAAAATGTGCACAGAATTGGGAAGAAGGGACTGACGGAGTGTAATGAGGGGGGGTTTTTTACATCAAGCTCCCAAGACTACAAGGGAAATTCACCCCCAACCTAACCCATAAATGAATTTAGAAATGTGAGTGCAACTGAGTGTAGATAAACATCAACAAACCAATAGCTTTCTCAAAGAGTAGCAACGACAAACCAATAGACTTCTCAATACTATGCAACAGCTACAAGAAGAAATGGTTCGAGTAAGAAGTGAGAATGAGAGGTTGATGTGGAAACAAGAAAGGATCCTTAAAAGCCTCCCATATAAACAGAATCAAGGGACAACTCAACCGAGCCCAGAAAGAGACACCCAAGAAGAAGGTGAACAATGACAACAAGCAAATGATAAGCTGAAAGGTAGTCAAACCCAGCGAAGTAATAAAAATAGGTATTATAATGAAGCAAAGTCATGAAATTTCTAACACCAGCAAGAAATTAAAAAGAAGAAAGTGGAGCTGCAAGGTGAATTCCAAAAAATTAAATGTCCCACATTCGATGGAGAAGCTGAAGAAGTAGCAGAAGTTGAAGAAGTAGCAGAAGTAGTTGATTATGTTGTATATTTGCAACTACTCATGAAATTTTAACCAAAATCACAAGACAAAAACCTAATCTACTATTCTGTGGACATTATTTCACAATTTAGAACAAAAATTTCATACATGCACGAAGAAGTAACAGACATGCAACAAGTATTTTTATCTCGGGAAAGCAATATGCTAAAAAAATCAATGTCTCTTGCATTAATCAAATGAAATAGAGATGTATTACAATTGATTTTCTCAATTGAGTTCACCCTAAGAGTCACAACCTATATCTCTGCTCATTGAAGGCCTTTGACCCAGACTTAGTTAATTTATTCCTTGGCTTAAACTCCTATTTTCTTGCATTGTTACTTGAAGAATTAGGCCCCTATTATTTAGGAAATTCCTCTAATTGTTTGCACAATTCGTTTATGTTTATCATCTTACTGCATGCAACACATGTACACTCAGAACTAGTCTACAACAGATGTTACACTATCTTGGAATCACCATCTGAACTGGGTAACTCGAATTCTCTGCATGCACTAGTTACTTTGGGATGGTTAATTAGTTAACAAGATGATCATTTAGTTTGAATCAAGTTTCATAGCACAACTTGACCCTCCACTAGTTCTTCCAACAATTGGAACTAGTTTAATTGAAAATAACCTTAGATAACTAACCTTGATATTTACAAATTAACAATCAGACATGCTAAACAGAAATATAACTCCTCCAACTCGATTTTACTGAGTAAAATGGGTGACACAAGCCATGTCACTCAAGTTAACATCATCCAAGTTATCTGTTGATGTGGAAATTCAAATTTTCTCAATTTAATCAAGGAAAAATCAAGATTGATAATTTCTTGTTGCATTTTTCAACACTGCCTATCAACAAGAAAGAGATTATCAACCACCCATATCCTGCACCTGTGGAACTCAAACTTCCCTCTTGTTAAGGTGTTTGTCAAAATGTCAGCATCTTGTTCCTTTTTCAGAATGTACCACAACAACATTTTCTACCTCTGCACAAAGTCTCGTAAATGGTGATCTCGGATATCTATATGTTTGGATCGATCGTGAAAAAAGAGATTCTCAGAGAGCTTGATGAAACTTTGATTCTCACAGTAGATCACAGTTGGATCCATCATCTAACCAAACAATCCAACAAGTATCTTTCTCATACATATCGCCACACATGTTTCTTGACTGGCAGCCATGTATTCTACTTCTGTCGAGTTGAGTGCCACGTATATTTGCTTCCCGTTGTACCAAGAAACAATTGCAAACCCAACACTGAAAATTCCACCTGATGTACTCTTTCGGTCCGATGGACTCCTTTCCCAATCTACATCTTTGACGACATCAAACCCCACTCTCTCTATCAGTTTGTACCATAGTCCAAAATGGGTAGTGCCTCTTAGGTACCATAGAACATTCTTAGCTTCCCTCCAAAATAATTTGGTCGGTCGAACCATAGCTTGGCTCAATTGGTTGACTTCACAACACATATATGGCCGTGTGTTCACAAGATACATGAGTGTAACCACCATCTGCTAGTAAAAAATAGCATCCACTTCCCCACCTTAAGTGGCATCATCTTTCGTCGAGTTAGTTGCTATAGGACTCTCCATGGGTTTTCATATTTCCATGCAAAACCTATGAAGTGTCCCATTTTCATACTTTATCTTAGAGAAAAACAATTCCCCATCTCCATGCCACACTTCTAATATGAGGAAGTAGTGCAAGAGACCCATGTCCTTCATTTCAAACTCTCTTGCAAGGTTCTCCTTACATGATCTGATCAGTTGCTCATTACCAGTTAAAATCAATTCATCAATGTATAAGACAATAATCAACAATTTACCTTCTACCAAAATGTGATAAAGGTTTGCATCCTCTTCAATTTTGGTGAAGGCCAAACCAGTGAAACAACTATCGATCCTGGTGTACCAAGAACGGGGTGTTTGTTTGAGACTATAAAATTCTTGTTTGATTCTGCACACATGGGACTCTCGATCAAAAGTATTGAATCCTTCTAGTTTATCAATAATAATACACCTCCTCCTCAATAAATCCATTGAGGAATGTTGTTTTCACATCCATCTGGTGGATCTTCCACCCCATCTTTGCAGCTAGAGCAAGAATTGATCTAATGGATGTGTACCTTGATACATGAGAAAACATATCCTCATAGTCAATCCCTTCAACCTGAGAGTACCCCTTGGCCACAAATCTGGCCTTGTAATTTTCTATGCTTTTGTCTGCTTCCTTCTTTACCTTATAGATCTATCGCGAAACAATGACTGGCTTATTTGGTGATCTTGGGACCATTTCCAAAACATTGTTTCTTAAAATGGATTCATACTCCTCCACCATTGCATCAACCCATATATATTTCTCTACAACTTCCTCGAAATAGGATGGCTCATTATCTACAAGCTCGGTCATTAGAGCCATGTAGCCAATGTACCAATTTGGTGACCTTGTCTTACTGCACTAATATGAAGGAGCACCCACATTATCCCTCGTATCCTGCGCAAGTCTTTTAGCTTCCTTGGTCCTTTTCCTGCATTCTCTAGATGGTTATGATTGAGTGGTGGTCTCCACTCTCTGCTTCTCTATTTGTGGTTGCTACACAACTTCCTAAGGTTCTTCCTTTGGAGATAAAAGCTCCTCTTCTAGTGGGATCTGAATCTCCCTCTCAAGAGAGAACCACATTTCTTTCTCCACATAAAATTTTACATCCCTTCACACAATTATCATTTTGAGGGATGACAAGTACACAAGGTAGTTGTGGGGAGTTTATGTGTAACCCAAAAATACCCCCAACTCTGCTGTCGTCTATAACTTCTTCCTAGCATATTTGGAGACATGGAAGTAGACATAGGCTCTAAAGATCCTAAAGTGTGAAACATCTGAATTTCTCCTTGAGAAAGCCTCATTTGTTGTAATCATGCCCAAATTTGGATGAGGACTTCAGTTATGCAAATATAATGTTGTGTTGCATTCTGTGGCCCACAAGTGTAGAGGTAGGCCTTAGTTATGCAACACGACCCTCACTACTCTCACAACGCTACAATTCTTTCTCTCAGCCACCCTATTTTGTTATGGGTTGTCGGGTGTTGTCAAATATCATCAGATGCCTTCTTTTGTACAATTTTTTTTTAAATCATTCAACACTTACTCACCTCCATTATCTCTCCTCAGATCCTTTACCTTCTTGCTTGTTCCTTTCTCCACTAGTGCTTTGAATTCTAAAAACTTGGAGAAAGTCTCCTCCTTCTTCCACATGAAGAATATCCAACACTTCTATGAGAAATCATTAATTAAAATGACAAAATATTTGTGCCTCATAGTCGAGGTTGTCGAGAAAGTTCCATAGACATCAAAGTGGATCCTTTCTAGGACTACATGCACCTTGCTATCCCGATCAAGGAAAGTGGATTTTGTGTACTTCCTTAAAGTACATCCTTTGCATGCATCCTACTACTCAAGTTATCCTTTGGGAGGCATGTGGTTATCTTCCGCATGATCTTCAAAGTGCCACGATGCAAATGGCCAAGTCTTCTATGACAAATTTCACCGATATCGCAACTATGCACCTTCTCTGCCTTTGTGCTCAATTCATCACAATCCTTCACATATGGCTTGTACATGTTCTTCACACAAACCCCGATATGCTTCACTTTTCCTATGGATATGTGTCTCAAGAATTCCTTTCCTTTGATGAAGACCACATCTTATCCACGGTCTTTTAAAACTGCAAAAATTATGAGATTTTTATTTAGGCCCTAAACGAACATGAAATCCCTAAGGTGGGAGCCCGAGTCCCTGTACCAACCTCGATCATGTTGTACCTTCCTTCATCCCCCATCTCAATGTGTATATGAAATTCTTTCTCCTCTAGGTCACTGAAAAAATCTCTATTCCTTGTCATGTGGTATGAGGTACCTGATTCCAAGTACCACACACTCCCCATCATTATGCTAGCCATGCATGCAATGAGGGTAAAATCAGGCTCGAACTATGAAGCCAAAGCTTCACCTATTGCTCCTCCCGAGGTATTCTTGTGTGGCATAGTTCTCAAATTCATGGTAATGGAAGCATTTAATTAGAGTGATATCTCTCCTTTACTAAACCTCTTCCCAAAGTAATATTTGAATATATTAGAGTGATATATCTCCCAAATCATTAGTAAAGGAAATCACAAGCTCATAGAGTTTATCCTACTTCCATTGATTTCAAAGGGGAAGAGATTGCAAACAACAAGGAAAGTTGTAGATAGGGGAAGTTATACAACAACAATGCAAAAATGTATGGGGTTTCCATTAATGACAAAGGTGGAGATAGTCGAATATTGTATTTTTAGTGATGTCAAATTTAGGGGGAGACTAAGAATTTCAAAGCTAGGGAGCGATTGTTGGAAATATTTTTTCCATTGATGTCAAAGGGGGAGACTAGATGTCTAAGATAAAGAATGCAAGATGAAGATTGTTATAAATATTGTTTGGATACCCAATTATTTTCTTGATGCCTAGTTTGGATACCCTATATTTTAAAGAATTTTTACTCTAAAAACTAGTTCAAATGAGAGAATATGATATATGGTTGAAAGTATTATTCCAAGAATTTTCCTACAATTTATTACACTCCCTCTAACTCCATTGGAATGAGGAGATATGAATTATTTTGTTAGGTTGGCCCAGGTAGTTTTAAAAGTGAGCCCCATAAGTGAATGTAGAAAAGATATAAATAAAGTATAGATGGGTGCATTTGAAGATAATATAAGAGAGAAGGGATGTTAGATACACAATAGAAGCTAGGAAGTACTATTAGGGTCTTAAAGGTGGAGAAAAAATGTGATTTGTGGACTAAACAAGTCAACTTGGAATTTTCACTATAAGTATTATTTTTGGGATGTTTCAAACTATTCAACTTGGAGCATATAGCTGGGAGATATTTTGGTACATATGGTATAAATTTAAGACTTCTATTTTTTCCTATTTCAAAGAAATAGGAGAGGAAGTTAGGGATCTTGAATCCTCGAAGAATTTGTTTCAAAAAGGCCAACTTGGAATTCTCACTACAACTTTTATTTTGGGATATTTCATACCATAAAACATGGAAGAGATATATGGGATATCATCTTGTACTTGAGATAGAAATTTTAGACTTTTCTTTACTGTAATTTGAGAGATATTATTTAAGGAATTTAGGGTTATTGAATGCTCCTGAAATACGCTTCAATACGTCAACTTGGTATTTTCACTATAAATTTTCTTCTAGGTTGTTTCAGAACATGAAAATTGGAGGATACACAATGGGTATCTTTGTATCTGTGGTAGAAAATTCATATTTTGGTTCACTGCAATTTGGGAGATATGATCTAAGGAAGTTAGGGTTCTTAAATGCTTCTGAATTTGATTTCAAAGAGGTCATCTTCACATTTTTTTTCTATAGCTCTTTTTGAGATATTTTATACTGTGATATATCAATGAGATGGAGTTGATATCTCTAGGAACCTAAAGAAATTTTTGACTTTAGTTCGCTATAATTTTATAGATATGCCCTCTGGAAGTGATGTCTACTAACTAGTCCTGAAATCTTCCTTAAACAATTTATTTTTGTTTGAAATTTTTGCAATAACTTATTTTCTCGAAATTTTCAGAGTATGAAAATTTTAGATATATTAAAAAAGCATATAGTAGTACCTCAAGTAAAAATTTCTTTTCTATATCGAATATATTACCTCCTGTGTGACCACCACAACGTCACTTATCTTCCTATTCTTTAAAAAACCATATTTTTCTTTTGTAATGTGGAGAGCCAATACATCATGCCACCTCTCTCCAATGATCTTTGAAATAATTTTGTAATAGGTATTACATAAAGATATTGGTCGAAATTCAGAGAAAGAGTTGACATCCACCTTCTTCGAAATAAGAGCTATAAAATTGGAACTGAGGGAACCTGATACCCTACTTTTCACTCGATATTCTTTCACCATTTTTCGAAGATCCTCTCCCATCATATCGAAGAAAAATATAAAAATTTACACCATCCAGCCATCTGGACCAGGGCATTTATCCTTTTTTCATTATTTGATAACCCTCCACAACTCCTCTTTAGTCACCAGTTGGTATAGATTTTGATTGAGAGCCTCATCACACATTTCTGGATAATATTCTATTGCCCATAATTGTCTCCCTATATCCACATCCTCGCTTGCTTTATAAAAATATTCAAAGTAGTGTGTCACCTCTCTCATAATATCCTCATTTTTGTATACTTTGTTCCCATATCTATCTTGAATGTGCCAAATAGAGTTTTTGTTCCTAGTTGATTTGCATATTGATGGAAATATTTTGTGTTCCTGTCTCCCTCCACAATCGATATGGCTCTGATTTTCAATCACCATGTAATTTATTTTATTCTCATTATCTCTTTGTGCCTTCATTATAGTTCTTTCAAATTTCCCCATTCTGTCTCAATTGGAGGTGCATAGTCCATATCCTTTCAGATTCTTGACATATCATCCATTATTTTTTTCAATTCTCCTATTAGTCTTTGTTTCTTCTTCCATTCCCATCTCCTGAAAATATAATTTAGGTCCCTTATTTTTGTTGTTAAGTTATAAATTTCATATTTCTGATTATCTATGTTTGTTTGATTCCATGTGCATTCCACCAGATAGGTGAATTCGGGATCCTCAAGCCATACCCTATTAATTTTGAAGGGAAAACTAGATCTTATATTTTCCATTCTCCATTCTAGTATGATTGGCCTATGATCAGATAGTAGAGAGTTGTCCACCCACTACCTACAATTCCCCATGTTATTAATCAGGTTCTCATGTATCAAATATATGTCCAAACACTTACTAATATATTTTTCCCCTGTTCGGCCATTGTTCCAGGTGGGAACCATCGGTATTGGTAAAATATCTACGAGATGGTTTCTGTTAAAGATGTTCACTAGAATTTCAACCATAATATCCCTTCTTCTTCTATTACCCCATATCTCCTCTCCTGATAATGTTGCATTCAAATCCCCTGCCATGATTAGGGATCCGATCTTTAATAGATCCCCTTCCTCCATTCTGTCCCAAAAATTCATCCTATATTTATATGGAGAATACACATTCAAAAAGTGTACTTAGTCCTTATATCTTCTTATTGGTGAAAATGTGAAGCTGGGTTACACTTTTTGCCCTTTTTTGAGAAAAAATTTTCATTTTTTTCGGTTCTTCAACTTTCTGCAAACTATAACAATTTTTCTGTGTAGAATTTCATTTTGCGATAAAAATAAAAGTTGTGAAAAATTTTGTTAGCTTTCTATTACTTATTTTTTGAAATTTTTTTATACAGATTTGATATGTCAACTTAGCGTTTCTTTGAGTGTGTGTTTCTTAACAATCAAAGGATTCATAAGAAGTCATGTTATGATGCAATGTTGTATTCATTGAAAATTTGTGTTTTTGAGAAAACAAAATGTGTTACAACAATCTAGACAGAGTCTACTTTGGTTTCTTCATATTTACAAAGCCAATGGATGCATATCATAATTACTAGAATTTTTTGAACTGGTCCAATACGAAAAACTGTGTATTTTGGATATGTTTTGCGATGCAAGAAATTTCTTAACATATAAGTTATAAACTAAAAATCTAAAAGCTACCCATTAGAGAAGACGGACCAATGTAATGCCCCATAATTTTTTCAATTTTTTTTACAATGTATTTTGGGAGATACAAAATTTTGATTTCACTGAATCACAATGACCCTAAAAAATTGTTTGCACCTATTTTATTAGAAAAATAATTAAAATTAGTAAACGTCTATGAAATTCCATAAAAGTTATATTTCCTGAAAGTAGATTCAATTCTGAAAATGTTTGTCTTGGTTCTGACAGTTAATTAACAACCTTTCATGGAATTTAATCAGTCCAAAGTTGCAGAACCGTATTCAGAGCCTAGTTTTTGCGTAATTGGTGACGTGTTAGTTCGGACGAACTATGTTTTCCGCCAAACGGCTCGTTAAATCTAACGACTTAATAGTTCGGTCGAACTTTTAATCAAAATTTCGGCCGAACTATGGTATAACTTTCCGTTGGACGGAAATTTTTGCGGAGCCCCTACTAAAACACATTTCACGGCAATATAAATTGCTGCGAAATCATTCACAATTTTCGCACATTTCGCACATTTCATCTCATTTTACAAAGATCTTAGTTTGGGTTCAAAAACTTTTCTTCAAAGTTTGGATTTAAGAGCATTTCTTGGAAGCAAACTGATTTTACAAAGAATTGTTTTGGGTTTAAAGAATTTTTTTGGAAGACACTTCTTGGAGGCGGTCTGATTTTGGCAAAAATTGTTTTGAACTTAAAAAAATTTCTTGGACGTACATTCAAAAGACATTTCTTGGAGGTATGTACGTGTTTTGAGTTGAAGTAAATCTTTTGAGCTTCGTTTCATTTTTATAAGACATTTTTCTCTCGAATTTTTTAAAGTAAGTGTTTTGGATTGGAGTAAGTATTTTTTGCAAAAAATTTAAACTGAACCTTTTTAAATTAAATCTTTTGTGATATTTTTTGTAATTGAGTTATTGTCTAATTTTTGAAGGAAATTTTTTGAACTTCATACCCTATTATCATGGGAAATCGAAGAACTTGTGCGAGAAAATATGATCGAAAAAGAGACCCTGAGGAACGTAGAGAAGAGATGAGACAATCTCACAAAAGAAAGTTAGAAGCCCTCTAAAATATTGAAGAGGAAAATCATCCTCAAGCAGAAATTGAAGCAGGTATGTAAATGTAAATATTATGATCTATTGATATATTTAAAATTTTCCTAATGTAAAATGTGAAGCTTAATTTTTATTTGATGAACTAATTTGAAAAATATCTTGTTTAATGTAAACATACAGAGATATTCCTCAAAATATTGAAGAAGAAAATCAACCTCAAGCAGAAATTGAAGCAGGTATGTAAATGTAAATGTTATGATCTATTGATATATTTAAAATTTTCCTAATGTAAAATGTGAAGCTTAATTTTTATTTGATGAACTAATTTGAAAAATATTTTGTTTAATGTAAACATACAGAGATATTTCTCAAAATATTGAAGAAGAAAATCAACCTCAAGCAGAAATTGAAGCAAGTATGTAAATGTAAATATTATGATCTATTGATATATTTAAAATTTTCCTAATGTAAAATGTGAAGCTTAATTTTTATTTGATGAACTAGTTTGAAAAATATGTTGTTTATATGTAAACAGACAGAGATATTCCTCAAAATATTGAAGAGGAAAATCAACCTCAAGCAGAAATTGAAGCAGATATGTAAATGTAAATATTATGATCTATTGATATATTTAAAATTTTCCTAATGTAAAATGTGAAGCTTAATTTTACAATATGTACTATTTAATTTTAATTTGAAAATATTTGAAATTTTAGATATATTTATTAATTTAGTTATTTATTGAATATGTACTATGTTTTCGAATATGTACAGATGAAATCACTATCGATAATGAGATGTTAGAAAATGTTGACACTCAGACATATGGAGATAAAAAACCTGATCATGTTATACGATATCGTGTTAACTGCATTTTTGAAAAGTATTTCTTAAATGAGCGGGTGACAGTTCAGGCTCAAATGTTGAAAGGTCTCCTATCATTAATGAAATTAAAAGAAGCTACGACACTATTGGGTATTCGAAAATCAACCAAAGATAAAAAAAATGAAGGAAGAGGTGATAAAAAATATTAGTGCTATAAAGTCAATTAAGAGATCTAGAGAGAAAGATGTTTCAATTGTACGTAGAGGAATACAGATGGCAATGGTTTCCTCAAGTACTCAAGAGAATCGTTTGGTAACATCTATGGCACGAGCACTGGGAAACTCGCAAAAAACTATGCACAAACATCGGAAATTTCGGTTGAAAATAGATGTAAATGATGAACTCGCTTGTTGGAGAGCTATTTGTAGGCAACCATGCAAAGATAGACTTGGAGAAAATGTTAAAAAAATAATATATGAATATTGGAAGAACAATTCGCGTGTTTCACCAACTACAAGGCATGTGATGCGAAGAAGAATAACACGAAATCAGTATGAAGAACATGAAAAACATCTCTTGGAAACCACTCAGATAGAGTTATTCAACAAGTTCAAAGAAGAGAATCTTCAAATTCATGTTTCACTCAGTGCTTTTGTTCAACAAAAACCATGGTATGTAAAACCTATCACCGTACGTGACACTTGTTGTTGTCGTTATCATGTGGAATTTGAGTTATATTATGACACATTTCTTGATTTCGATAGAAAATTATGGAAGGATTCACCTCCTCCTTCCACTATCCGTGATTTCATATCTCAAATTCTATGTGAAAGAGAAAGCGATGAACTATTTTACAAAAAAAAATGTGTTGGTGGTAAAAAATGCGATGATTGTGGAAATTTAACTAAATTTCAAAACAAATATCGTATTGATATAAATGATCAATCATTGTCCAACATGAAAGTGAAATGGAAGAGATATGAATATATCGATACATCGATTCAAGGTGCAAATAGTGTTAAAAGAATTGAATTACTAGAAGGCGAAATTTTTCTGATAGACTTTTTGAGAAAGTTTGAGGCAGAAATTTACAAATACACCAAGCATTCCCATAGAGCTCGATGGCAAGACTTGAAATTCAAAAAATCTCGTGAATTTTTTCCACCAGGGACCATTTTGTCAGTGATTGATTTTGCAGAAAACTACACATTTGTTCCACAAAAATAAATTCAGAGTGAATACTATCATTCTGACCAAGTCTCCATGCTCATCCATATTCTATATAGACATGCTGAACAAAATGTCGATCATATAGAAAGCACGAGTGAAAATAGAAATATCATTAAAGAATATCACTTTTATATCAATGACGGTCGTACACATGATACATGTTTTGTACAACATTGTTTTGGAAAAATTTATGATTCATTGAAAAATCGTGGAATAACATTCAATGAACATTGGATATGGTCAGATGGATGCGCAGGTCAATTCAAATCCGCACGATCATTCTTTTGGTTGTGTTGTCTTCATAAGAAAACATGCATTAAACATTGTTGGAATTTCTTTGAGACTGGCCATGGAAAAGGAGAACATGATGGTGAAGGAGCATGCATAAAACGAGTACTTCGAAGATATCAAATGAACCACTCTGCAAGCCGACTTGTGAACGCTGAAGAAGTTGTTCAATGGTGCATCACTACTCTAAGCCATGAGAGAAACCCATCAAGAGAAGTGCGAAGGTACATTCAATTTAATTTATATTGGAAATCTAATTTTAAACATTGTACATTTATCATGCAATGATTATCTTTGATTGTATTTTGATATCATATTTACAAATTCTTCTTCTAATTTTCCATATAAAGGTTTTTCTGGCATATTGGAATCGAAAACGTAGATAGATCAATTGGAAATGACGTTGAAACAATAAAAGAGACTCGAAAATTGCATTCAATTCAAACAAAGTCGTCCAAAAATGTGTTTGCATTGGATAAAAGAAAATATTCTTGCTTTTGTGATGTTTGCATAGACAACACAAAATCCAATGACGTTTGTGAAAACAAAATGTATGTGAACGATTGGAAACATACAGAGCTAAATATAAAGGCAAAAATGTTTGTTGCAATGTTTGAAGAAATTCAGTCAGAGGAAACTACAATATCATCCGATGGTGATCGAGTTTCTGATCTTATTAGAGAATGTAACATTTGAATTACTTTCTAATGATTTAAAGATCTAGAAATAAATTTAAATATGCATAATTTTGTTAAATTTATTTTATTGTGCAGGAGATGTTTTTGCTGTAATTGCACATATTGACAATGATAAAAATGTGAAGTATTATTTGATGCGTTGCACTAAATGAAAAATTAAATTATTACAAAACTATAATGATCACGGATTTCAGTATGACAGAGGGTCTGTTATACTAAAAGGTTATTTTTTCAGACAAACTCATCAAAGTGGAGACTTTGTTTACTTTGAATACTATGAACCTGATTCCATAAGTTTTCAATATAGTCACTTGGTGTGTGTAGCACGCATAAAGTTGATAGAAGTTCAATCAAAGAAAAAATAAAAAATTAAGAGATGGAAAATGTCAAAATCCGATCATGAACGGATTATTGAGGATGGAATTCCATTAGAATTTTTTTGAGTGAATTGTCCAACAATTTATTATCTTTGGATTAAATATGTTTTAGAACTTTCAGTACTCAACTAAAAATTTAGCTGCTTATGTTATTTGTGCAAGTGTTTGCACATGTACAAATTGTTTGGGTACAAGCACGTGCTCTAGTATCAACTGAAAGTAGTTTTTCTATACATGTGCATTGATGAAAAATGTTATATATGTATTGGATATATATATATATATATATATATATATATATATATATATATATATATATGTTCTAGAATGAAATTAATTGTTCTAGTTTTACTATGTGCATTGATGAAAAACTATTTACGTACTCAATATATATGTTCTAGAATGCAATTAACTGGAACTAGTTTTTCTATGTGCATTGATGAAAATCTAGTTGGATTTTCCGGTAAAAAGTATGGACACATTGTAAATAAATCATCTGCAGTATAGTTTTGTACGAAATTTCCTTTCAGACAAGAGACTCGGAGCACTTCTCTGACTTTTGGTGGGATTTGACCCACATCTCTAATCCTGATTGAAAATCTAGTACAAAATCTGCTTGTCCAATGGTCGGATATGTTCAATGTGCATTGATGAAAAATGTTACTTGTCTTGGATATATATGTTCTAGAATGCACAATTAATTGTTCCAAGTAGTTTTTCTATGTGCATTGATGAAAAACTAGTTGGATTTTTTGGTAAAAAAATTCAACAATGTAAATAAATCGACAAGGCTACCTATTCGAGTGCATTAACGACATTGACCCAAATTCAACAAACATATATATGTACTAGACCTATATTTCCAATCAAAATTAAAGGGATAATTTGTACATATATCTACTTCTTTAAACTCTTTTTTCAATTAGAGCTCAATTGATACATGGTTAGTTGCATTGAAAAGCTATGTTCTTCCTATTGGAATTTTTTTCATTCAAACAAAACTACATGGAGAGATCAAAAGAAATCTTAAAATTTCAAATGTACTTCAACCATCCAAAAGGGATTTGTGCAACATTACTTGACATGCCATGCCAATTATAGTGAACAACTATCCAATAGAAACATTTAACATTATATACCACATGTGCCAAATGTAGATTGAAACCATCCAAAACTTTAAAATTTTAAAAACTTTTGATAATATATCGTGCAACATTAAAACGTTAAACATCACATACGAAATGTAGATTGAAACCGTTCAAAACTTGAGTTTAAAAAACTTTAAATTATATATAGATCGTTACTTCACATGCCATGCCAATTATAGTTCAACTAGATCCAATAGAAACATTTAACATTATATACCACGTGCAAATGTAGATTGAAACCATCCAAAACTTTAAGTTTTAAAAACCTTTTGATTATATATTGTGCAACATTAAAACATTAAACATTTAAAGTTCATTAAATATCACATGCAAAACGTAGATTGAAACCATCCAAAACTTGAGTTTTAAAAACTTCACATGCCATGCCAATTATAATTCAACTATCCAACAAAAACAATTAACATTAAATATCACATGCCAAATGTAGATTGAAACCATCCAAAAGTTTTAACTTTTAATTTAACAAAAAAATATAGATCACAACATTACTTCACATGCCAAATGTACTCCAAGCATCCAAAACTTAAATTTTAAAAACAAAACAAATTATAACACATGTCATTACATAACATGCCAAATGTAGTTGAGATGACAACATTAATTTATAGATGACAACATTACTTCACATTCACATGCCAAAAGTACTAAAACCATCCAAAAATTAAATAAAACAAATTATATAATAACAATGTAATAAAATATGTCCAAAAATTGTAAATCTCACAAGTATCAAACTGTATCAAGTTTAACAAATTTTAAAACCATGTAAATTTTGAAATCAAATCTACTGTAAATCATGTCCATCAAATGGAGACGGATCTAGCGTCTTCCCTACTAGGGTCTCAGTCCGCGCCCTATCATGTGAATGGGAAACCTACATACACAATGCACATGTACTTGAACATTAAAATTTGATGTTTTAAAAATGAATGAGAATATATATATCTAGAACTTCGTGTAAAAAACAAAATATAACAAAAAAATCATGCAATACCTCATAAGGTTCCCTCTCCATTTGATGAACAAGTTCTCCCATAGGAACATCTGCAGCGGTAAACTGTACAATATACATGTACAGTTATATATATATATATATATATATTAAAAACTTTCAAATTAAAATGCACGTGTACATATATAAACTTATTTTCAATTTAATATTAAAAAAAGGAACTAAAGACAACTTGTTCAAATGTTGTGGATGTTCCTATCTCGGTCGCTAGAGTCCGCAGATTAAAGAAATCTTCTATAGGAACCTAAATTCAAAAAATTTTAAATAACTCAAAATATAGATCTCTCTCTCTCTCTCTCTCTATATATATATATATATATCTCAATTTTTAATGGAACTTTTTGAGGTAGAATATATATATATATATATATATATATAACTTTTAAACATAAATTTTAAACTTGTGAAAAATTTTCCATACTTGTGGCTCATCTCCCAAGGAAGTAGAAGGTACATCTCCCAAGAAAGAAGAAGGTACCGCCATCCCAAAAACATCAGACGGAATCGGTACCTGTTAAAACATTTTATCAAATTATATATATACATACATGTACATGTGTGGAAACAATTATTTATTTTAGAGTCACTTAAAAAACACTAACATTTGCCAACATATCATGATGGTCAGACCCATCTGCATTGTTTGAACCAGAGGTCCCAAACGTGATATTAACATTTTTGTCACCCATCATGCCTAAGAAATGAAAATGGTGTTTTAACATATAATCATACATTTTTGTTAGATTAATGTACACATACAAATAAATGTATACATGTACATACACATGTATTTATTACAAATTGTACACATGTATATGTAAAAATAATTTCAAACCCTAAGGTCACTAACACATACCGTTTCAGTGCCCTCTTCCTCATGAAAAATTAGGTCTTGCAAACCATTGCGACAATTTATTGCATATGTTCGGAGATCTTCAACATTCATGTTGTAAATATCCTCATTTGTACAATAAACAAAATTGGCATGTGCATTTTCACGTGCTCTTTGTCAATTTAAAGAAAGATCGACTCCACTCAATCCGCTATGAACATTGTCGATCATAACATCCCTTGCTTCTCGACTTATTTGAAAAGTCGCATCCATCTCTGATCGCAGATTTTTGACTCGAACGGTCGACTCACCAATAGCGGCTCAGGGCAAGGCAACTCCACATCTCGCTTAGCGCCCTTACTGTCATATAATCGACCTTTCTCCAGGCCAAAAAATTATGAAGGAAGGTCATTGTAGTTGGGTTTCATACCCAAAAAAAATTCTGCATAAAATATTTGTGCAAAATAAACAGGAACCTCATCGTTCCATGGAAGCCTTCCATAGGCCGCAAGATGCTTATCATACAAATAACGAGCTTTGTCTGGGTGCTTGAAATACTGCACCTTCAACATTTTTCCTTTTGGCCCTTCCTTATAATTAAACATTGACTTGGCCACTTCTTTTGTAACTTTATGTTTTACGTCCTCCCATTTATCGGGATCCATCACTGTTTCTTTTCTCTTTCTCATCATTTCTACAAATGAATCAGTCATTGGCCCAAGATTTCTGTACACATTTACCATTTCACCCAATGAATGTGTAACTATTTCAAGGCTTTGTCGACTCTCAGCAGGTAGAGACAAGCCATGAGATCTCTTTGCAATTTTGCATGAAGTCTTTCACACCTTTGTAAGGTGCATTCCGCCATGTTGGTTTCCCATGGTATATCAGTAATCTCGGCTAGATAAGTTGTGCTGGGTTGACAACCTTCTTCTTGAATGTAGCGGGCTGCCCTACGTCTATTTTGACCACTAGTTCGAACATTTTTTGCCTCTGCATCAATATATATAAAATTTCGTATATTAGAAAAAACACGTGTAAAAAAAGTTGTACAAATTTAATGAAAAAATATTGAAATTGATGGCAACCTTGATGTTTTTGGTTAACATCTTCTCCAACATGACCCTGCTAAGAACCAGACCGAGAATGACGCTGTTGAGAACCAGACCCAAAATGACCCTGTTGAGAACCAGCAGTCGTTGATTGGCCTTCGGGGGAATAAATATCACCCCCTTCACGCAACCTGCTACGACTCATACCTCGATCGGTTGAACCATGGCCACGCTCCATGGATGGAGTAGAAACCCTTCTCCTCTTACCTCCAAAATTAAAATATAAAACTTATTAACAACTAATTTAACTCACAAAGTTAATAAAAAATCAATTCCATATGTACACATATGTATGGAGATTTAAGATTATATTTAAATACCATGAACATCCCCCGATCCCTGAACCTCCATATGGGATTCGGCTAATCTTCGTCGTTCATCCTCCATGATATATATCTATTGGTCAACATTTACACAAAATAGATTTCAAAAAATCAATTTGTAATTTAGTGTACACAAATTATGTAGAACACAACTTTCAAAGCAATAATTGATCATGTGTGAAACTAAATTTAATTGAAAAAGAAATTATAAAAATGATAAGTTCACCAAATTGCGCTTTACATGGTGGGAGCACACTTGGTATAAAATTTACCACTTATACACTTTAGTTTGTGGGAGAAATGACACATGTACATAGTTTACCTTAAATTTTTTGTGTTTTATGGATATTAAAATGAAGAACCTCTATTTATATCCATTCCAGAGATTGAGATTTACTAGATATGTCACCTTTCATAAAAGATGATATCCAAAGGCTACCTGTCCCTTTACAGACTCTGCCTATAGAACTTGTAGAAGTAAACACTAGAGGCATTAACAATATCAAAGAACGTTTTCATGCTCAGACATGGGAATGTGTCTCTTTCCCTATGCAAAAAAATAGTTCAAGGTAGTTAATCTTCATAGACACGTCATCAAGCAGGTCAATGTGATCATCCCCAACTTACTTTTCATGAAATTAGGCTTGGAATCCTCTACAACCTGATGGATGGAGTTGAATGGGAACTAGGTCAAGGCCTTTACAAAATACATGCTAGTGAATAACACTTACTAGGTTATGCTAACAAATAAAGTGGGAGAAATGTTTTCTCCTCGAGGTTGTCCAATTGGGTGTGTAATACCAACTTCACCCATTTCCTAACAGGTTTCTCTCTTAGGTTACAAATGTCATCGACCTTATTAGTTATATATTTTTCAATTTCCCGTGGATTCCTTCAATTTTTTCTCCTACCATCTCCCTCTCTCACTCCCCAAATTATTGTCATCAAACATGCCCCATTGAGGATCTGGAGCAATGTTTGCACCATACTTAGAACTGTCATTACCACTAATTGAAATTGGAGTCATGTATACTACATTGCTTGCTTAAGTGGCTCTTACTTGGAAAATATCCTGAGATGAGTTTGACATGATGGTCATATGAGGTTGGAAGCTACTCGGTGTAATTTTCCTTAAATCTTCAAAAAAACAGAGCAAAAATGTCATTTTCGATCATTTTTTATTAGCTTCTACATACAGCAGATGTTATCACAATTGCAACACAATCATGTTCCATGAGCATGAATTATGAATGTCGCAAGCCAAATTGCAAGGAAATTTGCATTAATTTTAGGCAAAAGAAGGCTATGACATTAAGGTCCATGCTAGAAAAAATTATGCAAATAAGGTTGCTAAGTCTTCATACTTACCATGTGTTTCAAAGCCATAACGAAGGTTGGCTTTGAGAGTGTCCTCCCAAAGCCCTGTCTTGAGATGAAATTTAATTAAATGTCTCTTAGAGTTGCAAGGTGGAATTGATAGAACTATTTGATTTCTTTACCATAGATGGATATCTCCTTTCATCTATACCTTTCTCTACCATCTTATTTCCAAGTGAAATGGGAATTTTCACATTTTGAATGCCATTACCATGTAATTTGGTAGTATGCTAGCTAGACCTGTCATACCAAACTATTTCTCTTGCTCAACTCAGTGACCATGACTCTCTTCTCACACTGCTTACCATAAGATCTTTAATTGTACATGTCACGCAAAGTTGGGGGTTCTAGGTCTACACCTATTAGGTAAAGTTGTATTTTATGGCATTGTGGTCCTTAAATTTGCAGGTGTTCCACCTGAAAAAGTAGGCATTAAATATGGATGAAAAGGATTTGTTTTAACTTTGATAGAATTTCCTCGTGGAATTACTAAATTTCTTGACGACATCATGCTAGCTTTGCTCAGAGAAGAAGGTTTTGGAGGATAAATTGAATTCTTTCGACTTATTTTTGGCATTGAAGTTTGAAATAGTAGTTTTGATGACTCCATTGATGACCTTGCTGAGGAATTTGATGCACACAATATTGACTTCGAAGATGGTTTAGAAGATGTTGAAGAAGTTGTAGATTTTGGTGTTGTCACTGAATGTTTCTTTGTTGTTGGAGTTCATCAAGACACAATTTAACTTTACGAGCAGATTGAAGACCTTGAAGAGGTTTTAGATTTTGTTGTTCTCACTGAAGGTTTTTGTCTAGTTTTGTTTCTTAAACCATCATTTCCATAGGACATTTTTGGTGAATATATTCTTGACCTTGATGAGAGGATATGATACCTTGAAGAGGCTACATCTTTTGGTGACGTCACTAATTGTTTCTCTATTATTATGTTTGTTAAACATCTCGCTTAGGGCAAGGCAACTCCACATATATTGTACAGTTTATGGGACAGAAACCAATATTTAGAAATATTCACTTGGTTTTTATAATTGGATAGAAGAATGACTTAAAATGACCTTGTATGTCTTCTCATTTTAGAGCTCAAATTTTTAGGAAGGATGTAAGTATCCACCTTTCAAGAATCACTAGAAGAGGTTGATAAAGAATATAGGAAGACAAAAAACTAACCAGTGGTGTAATAAATGGATTTCTTGGGAGGTAGATTGGCATATGGACTTTTGGTAGCTAGAAATTTTCCAAATAAGTGAATGTATTTGAAAACCAAACCTCTAGTTTATTTTGGTTTAGACAAGGTCTAGAATTTGAAAAGTGAATTCCCTCTTTCTTCCTCTTACATGTCCAATGATCAGAATCTAGATTGAGGGAAAAAAATTTCCTAAATAAAAATTTTGCATTTTATTTGTTGTACACATGAGTTTTTAAAAGCTAATTAACTCATAAATTTCTCACAAAATACGCTTAAATATTGACACATACCCCTTCCCAATTGGCTAACTTTAGACGATCCTAAACACATTTTTATTTAACTAATGAGGGAGATAGCCCAATAAAACTAGTTTGTCCATATTCAAATCAAGTTGGTATCAAAGTACAATTTAGCTCATTTTAGTCAAGGTTAGTTAGAAGAATTAGCTATTGGTTTCTGTCTTCAATTTCCTCTCAAAATGAATGTGTACATGCTTTTGAGAGACACACTAGAGGAATAAGGTCCAAATTTGTGATGAAAATGTGCTATGAAAGTAAAGGGTTAAAGGCAAACATGTACAAGGCATAGTTGAGCCAAATGTTGTTGAGGAAGGGCCTAATTATTTGGGTCTTGGTTATGGAAAACATGATGGAGAATGCTCCAAAGCCAAGGAGGCACATGAAGCTGTTCCAAGAAGGAATTTTGAGGTTTTTAACAAATTATTAAATAATGATCTAGATAGGATAATTATATTATTTGTCATATATTTTGATGCTTATAGAGTGAAAAAAATGAAAGAATCAACTTGTAGGGTCATTTTAATGGTGGGTGGAGAATTGGGATCCAAAACCTTTTGGATTCATTTTGAGGTTTAAAATTTGACATTTTTGGGGATCAAACGATTATTCCTTGTGCTGAAATCTTGACCATTATTCTAGACTTAAAGACATATATCCAATGGTGCAAGAAAAACATCAAATGAAGTTCATTCAAAATTTATGCCTTTAGTAAGTTGACCTATATCATGTTGACCACCATGGTACGAGAGAATGACATTTTAGCCCCATTACTCATGCATATCAAGCTAGCTACATGTGGAATTTTAACAAGACTTTAAAAGGTCTAAAATCACAAACCTCGTTAATGGTTGATGAAGTCAAATCTTACACCTAGTTGGCTATCACGCTATGTTAAATACTTGGCCACTAGGAGGAATAAGAGTTCCATTTTGTGTTATTATATTTTTCTCCATAGTTTAAAATACAACTAGGAGTGTGAAGTTAGAGAGAAAAACGTATGAAGTTAAGTTTTTATAGCAACCTTACACGCCAAAAGTCTTAGCTAACTCTAGAGAGATTACCTTAAACATATTTTCCATACCAGAAAAGAGAGAGTAGAGCATGTTTACATTTTAGTGTTGTTTTTCTCCCATAAGGATTTCCTAGGGAAAAAGGAGTCTAGAGCATCATTACTTTTTAGGGTTGCTTGTCTCCCATAAGGATTTCCTAGGAAAGTAATTGTGTTGATTGTCTAGAGCAATGTATGTGTGTGTTTCATTATGTTATCTATTTCTTACGTTGTGTTTCATTATGTTTTATATTTCTTACATTTCTGCCCTCCTATTTTTCTTTCCAATCAAGGTTTATAAAGTAACATGAGAAGCAACATGAGACTTGGAACAGTCATTTTCATTATCTATATGGAAGGCAAGAAGGATTATATCCCCTTAAGCTTAAACTTATGTAGTTTGTCAATTTTTATCATATATTTTTTGGTAAGGGCAAATGTTTTTTATCTATAGTACAAGTCATGAGTTCCCCAATTTTACCTTATGTAAAGCATGATTCTAGGATTACTACAATTTGTACTTGGTTTTTTATTGAAATGATGCCCTGTCTCAATCACTTGGCCATCTCTCTATGGGTAGTTAAATCTTTATAAAAATACTTAAGTAATATTTATCTATTTGTATTATGTGAAATGTAAAAAATGGTAACTATTTTTCATAAAATTGGGTTGAGTTTATCATATATTTCGATGAAAGTTGATTATATGACACGTTTTCTTTAAAAGGATCTAACAATTTTGTTAAGGTATGAATTTGCAATTTTGTGTGGTTCTCTATCAACCTTCACTTCCTCATTTCTAGAAAAAAACTACTTGCTCATTCGTATACCCACTTTCTATTCAAATGCATGAGTTTTGAACTCTCGGTAACTATGTTTTTCCACGCAGGAAAATTATATGTCACATTTTATACTAACTCTAAATATTATTTTGAAGTTTGGATTATTGTTATTCTTTTATATAATTTAACATTAGATATAAGTTTAAATTGAAAGCTACTTAGATGAAATATAGCTTAGATATGGCATTTGCAAATTATTATCTATTTATTGAACTAAAGGACATAATTATTACACATATTTAATTTACATTCAAATGCTTCTTTGATTTATCTCCTATAGCTTAATGTAATGCTAGATATATAATTTAAGTTGAAGGCCCATGAGATAAATATGACTTCTATGTGACATTTGTATTGAATCATCTATTTGTTGTGTTATATGAACATAATTGGTACACATATCTAATTTGCATTACTAATATGTCATGCTTCTTTAATTTATCTTTTATAGATTACCGGAGTGCATCCCTTTTTAATCTATCCCTTTTGACTTTGGATATGTGGGCAATATTCATCCACATATTTTTCTATCATAAAGCAGTGAGTAAAATTGTAAATTCCATTTGTGTCAATGTTAAGGTTAAGCACATGGATTAAAGTTTTATATATTATATCAGGAGGCTATGTATTACATATGGTCTTGAATGAGCTTTTGGACTCTTTAGATATATATCTAAAGAGTCCAAATGCTCATTCAAGACCATATGTAATACATAGCCTCCTCATCTAACTTAGCCAGGGATTTGCAATACTATATTTGAGCTGGCTAGCTCCATTTCAAGATATTATAATGTTAGATTATTATTTCTATAGATTTTGATTATGGTATTAAAATGTTACAAAAAACCAGAAACTGTACAAATAATATTATTCTAGATATATGTAAAAAGGACATGGTAGAGAATATCAAACAATATTAAACTTTTCATAGATAGTTTAGATAAAAATACATTTTCTAATTTTGATTGTAAATTCTAAGGCTTAAAGCAATATTTTTTCTAATAATTTTTTTTAATTAATAAATAAAAAAGAAACATTTTCAATCAAAATCACATACAACACATAATAAAAATAATTTAAAAACAATTTAAAACTTCATACACTATATGACATTACTATGACAAACAACATAAAAATATACAAGAAAAAAATACATACAATGCATCCATTACATTGGAGTCTTCAGAACATACAATGCATACATTAAATTTGACGGAATTATTCACGACACAATTGGTGTCATTTGTTCATAAAAAATTGTTGAATATGAATGTGCAAATAAGGAGGTTGAAATAAGGAGGTTTCACATTGGCTTTGCAGAATTGAGAATTTAAAAACTGTTTTTGCAGGTATTACTTATCAACATATATATCATGAAAAGAATATTGTTGCAGATGAATTGTCAAAGCAGGGGATGAAGGCTGTTTTTGAAAAGATTAATTACCAGCTATATAACATGTAGGGTCTTCAGGCTGAAGGTTAAGTCCCCATCATTTAAGTACAGTGGGGTTCAGGGAGGCTGTGTTTTCAGATTTTAGGTTTAATATGTGTTGTTACTTTGACAGTAAAAACTTTGCTATCCCTTTTTGTATGAGTTGTTTCGTAGATCCTTCTACTGTCACTTTTTGGGCTCTTAAGGGGCAGGGATAACAGATTTTTCTCTGTTTTGAAATGGTATTTTTTGGGTTGTATTATTTCATTTTGTCTTTGTTCGTTATGTGGCGAAAATCTGAGAGTCTAGAAAGGTTGGAGAAAAAAAATTGCAGATACCAAGTTGAAGATTGTGAAAATGAAGGTAAACTAACTAATACAATTTAACACAGCAAACAACAACAATTTATCATAGCAATTAATGTAACAGTTGATCAATTTTTTGAAAGGAGGATCCAGAAAGCATACACTGAATCTATTGGGTACAGGAATAAATTTTAGAAATTTTGCATACGCTTTACAAAATTCAACCTGTGTCCCGCCATTGCTTTTTTTCAGACAGAAAAAAAAAACGTTGATGTATTAATCAGTTCATATGCTAAATACATACTCTCATCTGTGCAGTGAGAGAAGCAAATACATATCCGCCAACAGTATACAGTGCTAATCTAAGAAAGAGGGGCACCGATAACAGTGGGAAACATAATTTGGGGGGTTGATACCACATCCCATCATGATCAGAATTCAAAGCATCCCTGTAGATAACACGAACAACAGAAATGTCATAGAAAAAGGAAAAACATCAGCCAATTAGACATGAAAAAACATGTAAGAGTTCAGGAAGAAATATAAGCAGACAAAATAGCAAACAATTAGTAAAAATAGCTTGTATATACGACGGGAAAAACGCTTGGCCAACCATAGGAAGTACTAGGAACATGGATAGCATTGAAAACCGCCAGTGTCCTGCCATTGCTAGCAGCCACATGAAATTATTCACAGTACACACATGGGGTGGGGAACAAAAGCAAGAAAATAATTCTTGAAAAGCAATTGCAGAAAAAACCCACATGGTGATTGTGATATGGTGAGGGATTTAAAAAGTAATCAAAATTTCAAACAGATTCATTTTTTTCTCAAGAAGTATGATTCCGGATTTTTCGAATATTTCGTTTGTGTTTTTATGTGAAAATCAAATGAGAAACTTCCACTTTATTCAAATGTTGTACATGCCATGACTGGGTACTTGGTTACCCGTGAATCTCCCCACAAGAGGACAGGCCGCGACACGACACGGTGCCTGCCACCCACCTAAGTAATCAATCTATTTTTATCATAAACCAAAATGCGTTGTTACAGAGGACAGAATTCATGATGCAGGCCACCATTTCAATTATTTTGCGTTCTACTGTTATATTTCAATTTTAAAATGAGTTCAACTATAGTTCTTTTTGGTGTTCAGATCAAAAACTAAAGCAGTTTAAATGTATTTTTCAGGTCTTTCGTCAGATTTGAACATAGATCTCTTTTACCAGGAAAAATAAGACTCATCACCTATATTCACATTTATAATGTTGTGGTTATTATAATGTTTTGCTCTAATTCCCTTTTTATTCCTACCAAAAATTTCTGTGGAAAGGAGGTTCGCTCGAACATATTCGATATACAACAGCGCTGACGAAACGAGCAACAAACAGAGCAGCGAATAGTCACGGCCGGGAGGTGCAACGCATGAACAGAGAAGGAAACAGTTGCAGACAACGCGGGAATAATCAAACCAGTAAAAAATCCAACATCGTGGGAGATTTATTTATAAAAACTAGTTCGGCCGAACGTTTTTAAAAGTAAAAGTTTGGCCGAACTCAGTTTAGCCGAACTTTTGTTAGAAGTTCGGTCGAACTTTTGTCGTCGGTTTTCCCATCTCCGATGAAAATTCTGTTTGCCCACACCGTCAGTGTGCCGTCAATCTAAACGAAATCACTAGTTTAGCCGAAATTTATAAGAAAGTTCGGCCGAACTATTTAATAGTTCGGCTAAACTTTATAAAATGTTCGGACGAACTATTGCCGAAAAACGTTTTCGGCCCTCGATTCTCACAAAAGTGTAACCCAGCTTCACGTTTCAGCCCTAATATCCCTACAAATAATTTATAGGCCCTCAAATATGTCCATCAAGGATCCCATAGAAATGTTAATTCCCCAAACAGACCTTGCGAGTCCATAGCCTCCATGCACCAGTCTGGAAGAATGTCACCAAAATATTGAATAACTTTGTCGGAAACATTCATAGTTTCTTGAAGGAAAATAATAAAATGTCGAATCTCCCCAAAAAAAAATTTGAAGGCAAGTATTTTCATCTCAACCCCAAAACCTCTAGAATTTAAGGACATACAAATCATTTGGGAACATTCAAAGCAGGCATCATTGCTCTAAGGGATTGAGGATTTTTAGATGATAGAAAAGGAATCTCATATAAATCGTCACCGGGGGTAAACCTTAAAGCTTTATTCACAAATATTTTTTTCATGTGACGAGAACCCCTCCCACCTTTATGACAAACAGTAACATTACATGCAGACTCAGGGCTTATATGAATACGGGACTTTTCGTGCTTATCGATAAATAGAGAAGTCAATTCCAGTAAAGGGTTCTTTAGGAGAAACTCTATGTCGCTACCTATCAAATTTGTAGGTGAAAATTCTAGGGGGCCCTTATTCATTGACCAATCATTGAAGGGGCTCAGGCATGGTCTCAGGGCCATCAAGAGGACGCCCAAGTGGAGAAGAGATTAGAGTCGAATAAGCCCCTGCATTGTCCAGAATATCAGGTCGTGTATTACCACTTGAGAGGGATTGTCCTATAGAGGAGTCATTATTCGGTAAAGTTTGTTCCATTAATACATGCAATATAAATCCATCTGAGAGGAAATGTTTCGGTGGGTATTTGATCATAACTGGATCATGGACCTAAGTGATAGCTCAAAATTAAAAGTGTTCGGAAGTGTGCCAAACTTGACCGACCAGATAGATCTCATCTTCTTGATTCTGGTGCCGTGAACGGTTCAAAAAACCGACACTGTATGAAGACATTATCACAGTTTGAAAACTCCAGTAAATTGCAATTTTTGGACTTTGACCAAGTTTGACTGGATTGGGAAAATTAAAAAAAGAATATTCTAGGGAATATTCCCCAAAATATGCCCCAAAATATTATGTTTGGACCAGTAATTTATGGATAAGTGGCATAGTCTTATTGGTCAGTGGATTGGCTTTTTGAATTTGGGCCAATAGGAGGCTGCCACATGGCAAGCCCGGAGGCCACCATGTGGCCCATGCACATTGGTGAAAAATTTTGGTGGACTCCCCTGGAGTCGACTGCCTGACCTCTCCACAAACACGCCTGCGCTCTACCGTTGGGTTTTGTGTTAGTTCATACCAAATATGGGTGCCAGTCTAATTTATTGAGTTACGGTTTTCCATTTGGGGTTTTGGAGGGGCCAGCCCCTCCCATACGACCGCTGCCCTAAGACCATGCGCCAAAGCCAATAACCGTCGACGGGATGCAGTTGTTAAACCTGTCACATGTCTAAGTTTCGGCTAACTCCACGGGATATTATCTGCCAACAGTTATGTTAACCCCGACATTAACCATAACTGCACGGACTCCGGGGTCATGTGCCCACGCGATGGTTAAATTTTTTTTATTGCTACAGTTTAAATGGCAGAATTCTTGGTGGGTGCACCATTTTTGGCAAAATTCTTGATTTAATTGGAGTTAAGTCCAGTCCCTCCAAAATTAGTGGAGCTTTATTAGGGGTCATTGGGCAAAATGAGTTCAGGCTCTATCTTGAGGTAGATTCGACAAATTTTGGAGTGCCGATAGTCAATTTAGACTATCTCCAACATTTTAGACCCATTGGTGATGGTTTTAGATTTATCATGGGACTTTTGAGCAGGTTTTTTCTTCAGAGAAGTTCTAGGGGCCACTAGGGCCACCATGGGCTAGTAGTAGTTTGAGGTCTAGCCAGAGAAACTAGAGGCCTAGTATTCAGAAATCCAATAGTCAATTTTGGATGTTGCATATGTTCTGGAACTAATGGTGTGGTTTTTATAGCATGTAGAGGAATTTTGAAGGCGGATATCCTTCAGTGAAGTTCCAGGGGCCATTAAGGCCAACAAGTGCCAATAGTAGTTCAGGGCCTAGCCAGTGTAGCTAGAGGCCTTATGAAGTGAACCAATAGTCATTTCTGACTTTAATGAGAATTATGAATCCAATGGAGGAGTTTTCAGAAATTTTTTATGACTTCTAGAGTTTGAGAACTCACAGAGAGTTTTTCTTTGACCCTAGTGACAGGGGGTGCCGACATGCGTTGGAGGCGAAACCGGAGCAGCCGGAGGCCAATTTCAGTGAACCAATAGTCTATTCTGACAATTTTTGGCAATATGAATCCAATGAATGGATTTTTAGAGCTATTTGAAGAATTCGGAAGGTCAATAACCTACAAGGAAGTTTTGGGAAGCCACGGCAAATCGTGGAAGGAGGCCTAGATTGGGGATGCATTGCTCATTTTGAGCAAAATCATAAGTCTATTTTTGGTGTTTGATGTGTGCTGGAGATAGTAGGTGAGGTTTCATGGACACGAAAATAATTCTTAAGGAGTTAGTGCCATAGAGAAGCTCAATGAAGCTCAAATGCACCGACATAAAGAATTAAATCTAAGGGAGACTAGATCTATTTCCAGAGTGATGACATACATGAAAGGGATATAGTTTGTGTTCTAAGGCCATTGGTTTATTTCAGTAACCATTGGATTTAAGTTTGGAACTTGTAAAAGAAAATTTTCCATAATCCCAAAGAGCCAAGTCAAGATGACAAAAGCTCAAGGAGACGTAGCCCACGATATTAGGGTGAACTCCTAGATTAACTTTGTTGTTATGTGTGGATTTTTATTTGCTACATTATATTTCTACTACACATGTTTAATTTCAACAAAAACAAATGGACTTTAAGAACTTAAACAGTTAAAAATCATACAACTGTTCCAAGTAAAAAATTTCGCAAAAGTCAAGTACAAGCTAGATATTTTATTTGTTTAACTGAGTGGGAGGTTCTTGAAAAGCATAACAAATTATCCAACCCATTTTCAGATCAGGTTGGAATTAGAGCCAGGTTGGTTTCTTGATTGACAGAGAAATAGCTTGCTTGTTTGACTTGAAAGGTGTTTAAAACAGTGAAAATAATTTGACTGTTTGACTGCTTGCAAACTGACTCTTGCTTGAGTTTTCTAGAGGTGAAGGGAAAGCTACTGATAGCTAAGTCTAGGAGAGGAAAATAAGGAAGAAGGGTTGAAGGCATTGTCCTTACCCAAAGGACCTCAAGGCAACCCTTGAAGTACAAGAGGGTGTTTGTGAAAAGGCTGCTTGAAGAAGAGCTTGACTCTACAACCATTTTGTTCAAAAGCTTTCTCAATTGTTTTTGAAATATTTGTGAATTTTATTGAATTTGTTTAGTTAATTTTCATAAGATGAAAAAATCTACAAGTGATGTTTCAAATTCCTCCTTCTTCACAATATTCTTCGATGAAGACATGAAGCAATACTTCTGCATCCTGAAGGACATGGTGCAAATTCTATTTGAAGATAGAAGAGAAAGCACTAGACTTCATGAGAAATTGGTTGCTATGAAGCAAGAGAAGGAAGAAATTCTTCAAAGAATGCATGAGATGGAGATGCAGCTCCATCAAGCCCAAGAGGCCTTAACCAAGAACGTGTGTGAAGCAGAGGTAATTCACTCAAATTTGTCTTCAATTTCATCTTCAGATAGATGTGTTGGTTCATTTGAAAAGCACACTAGATCTATAGGGTCCAAGCTAATGTTTAAAATGGGCTATGAAGGAAAGGGTTTAGGCAAGCCTGCACAAGGCATGATTGATCCTATTTTGGTTGAGGAAAGACCTAAGAAATTTGGTCTTGGTTATGTTCAATCTTATGGCAGAGACTCGAAATCCATGAAGGCATGTGAGACTACTTCAAAAAGAACTTTTGTTCCAAGTTCTAAACCACAAACATGTCAAGTTTGTTTTCAAGTTGATTTCTAATGTTTGAAGCCTATGATGGAGCAAGAATATTGTAGACTTACAGCTTATGTAGAGCATGCAAGTTCAGACAACTATCAAGACATGAACACTGATTTTAGTATTCAAAGGAAAGTTAGAACCTCTACAAGTTCATCTACTCATGAAGGTAAAAAGGATGGACATGCAAGGCAGCATTTGAGGTATAATTCTTCCCATAATCAAGTTGATTACGTTTCTACAAGGCATGACAATTCTACATGCTTGAATGGAAGAAAGAGTTGTTGTGCATATTGTGGTCTGTGTAAACATGTTGTTTCAAAATACTGGAAGAGGATGAAGGCATACAGGAAGCAAATGAAGCAAAAGAAACTTGCAAAGAAGGTGCAAAAGACTTGCACACATTGCTAGAAGATGGGACATGTTGTTACCCAATGTTGGACATTGCATCCAACTAATCGTCCCAACCATTTGAGGCAAGAGGATAGAAAGACTGGTGAAAGTGGAACCAAGGATTCCATTATTGATGTGAGAACAAATGTTTCACATGATGAAGATTTGCAGTAGCAAAAGTCGCCGTGGATGTGGCTTAGTAAGAAGTGGTTTTGGTTTTGGTTTTTAGCAAGAATTGTCCTGATGATGGATCCCCGTTGGGATTCGAAACGTCGACACTCGTTTTCTAGCAATGTGGATAATCCGGGAAGTTTTAAAAAAAAAAGTGGTTTGACTTCTTGGCACAATAAGACATACTTTCATTTGTACATATGAAAATTTCAGTCAAGTATGCATGTATTTATGTTGTAATCTCACGTTTTTTTTAGCCACCTTGGACCAATGATCAAGGAAGAAATTTTCAGCTCCCTTCTGTAAATTTCTAGCTAGAAATCTCTAAGTGAGTGTAAGGAAGAGAGTTCTTGACAGGAGGACAAGCACATCCAGGAAGGGAAGTGTCAACTACCTTCGATTTGTGGAGGATGAAAAGAAGAGGGTGTTGTATTCTCATCCTGTACAGATCAGTGTATCAATCTTTTGGGGTCTAAAAGATTCCCAATGGGGAGGTGTGGTCAGAATTGAATCATGGACCTAAGTGATAGCTCAAAATTCAATGTGTTCAAAAGTTTTCTGAACCTAAGCGATCGGATAGATCTCGTCTTCTTGATTATGGCACTGTGAACGGTTCGAAAAACCGACATCGTATGAAGAAGTTATCGCAATTTGAAAAGTCCAGTAAACTGCGATTTTTGGACTTTGACCAAGTTTGACTGGATTGAGAAAATTCAAAAAAATAATATTTCAGGGAATGTTCTTGGAATATTCCTCAAAATATTCCTTATAATATTCCCTGAAATATTCTGTTTGGACTAGTAATATATGGACAAGTGGCATAGTCTTATTGGTCAGTGAATTGAATTTTTGAATTTGGGCCAATAGGAGGCCGCCACATGGCAGTCCCGGAGGCCACCACGTGGCCCATGAACATTGGTGAAAATTTTTGTCAGAATCCTGGGGAGTCAACCACCTGACGTCTTCGCAAACACACCTGCACTCTACCATTGGGCTGTGTGTTAGTTCATACCATATATGGGCGTTGGTTTAATTTATTGAGTTACGGTTTTTCGTTTGGGGTTTTGGAGGGGCCAGCCCCTCCCATACGACTGCTGCCCCAATACCGTGGGCCAAAGCCAATAACTGCCGACGAGATGTAATTGTTAAACCTGTCACATGTCATAAATTTTTACTACCTACGCGAGATATTATCCACCAACAGTTCTGTAAACCCTAACATTAACCATAACCATGCGGAGTCCGGGGTCATGTGCCCATGCGATGGTTAAAAAAAAAATTATTGCTACGGTTTAAATGGTGGAATTCTTGGTGGGTGTGCCATTTTTTTCCAAATGCCTGATTTAATTGGAGTTAAGTCCACTCCCTCCACAATTAGTGGAGTTTTTCTAGGGGTCAGTGGGCAAAATGAGTTCAAGCTCTATCTGGAGGTAGATTCGACCAATTTTGGCATGCCAATAGTCAATTTAGACTATCTCCAACATTCCAAACTCATTGGTGAGGGTTTTAGAGACATCCAAGGACTTTTGAGCAAGTTTTTTCTTCAGAGAAGTTCTACGGGCCACCATGGGCCAACAACAGTTTGAGGCCTAGCCAGAGTAGCTAGAGGCCTTATTCAAATATCCAATAGTCAATTTTGGATGTTTCAGATGTTCTGGAACTAATGGTGTGGTTTTCAGAGTATACAGAGGACTTTTGAAGGTCGAGATGCTTCAGTGAAGTTCCAGGGGCCACTAGGGCTAGCAAGTGCCAGTGGCAGTTCGAGGCCTAGCCAATGTAGCTAGAGGCCTTATGCAGCAAACCAATAGTAATTTATGGCTGTAATGAGCATTTTGAATCCAACAGAGGAGTTTGTAGAAACTTTTGACGAATTCTACAGGTCAAGAACCCACACAAAATTTTTCTTTGACCCTAGTGCTAGGGGGTGCCAACAAGTGTTGGAGGCGAAATTGGAGCAGCCAGAGGCCAATTTCAGTGAACCAATAGTGTATTCTGACTATTTTTGGAATTATAAATCCAATGAAGGGATTTGAAGAGCCATTTGAAGACTTATCAAGGTCGAGAAC
Organism: Pinus albicaulis; assembly: GCA_034641835.2. Taxonomy (NCBI): domain Eukaryota; kingdom Viridiplantae; phylum Streptophyta; class Pinopsida; order Pinales; family Pinaceae; genus Pinus; species Pinus albicaulis. The sequence goes on from CM076569.1 coordinate 332,295,365, forward strand.
CTACAGGGAAGTTTTGGGCAGCCCGGGGTAAACCGTGGAGGGAGGCCTAGATTGGGGATGCAGTGTTCATTTTGAGCAAAAAATAAGTCTATTATTGGTGTCTGATGTGTGCTAGAGACAATAAGTTAGTTTTTAGGTACAGGACAAGAATTATGAAGGATTTAGTGCCATAGAGAAGCTCAATGTAGCTCAAGTGCACCGATAGAAAGAATCAAGTCTAAGGGAACCTAGATCTGTTTGCATAGTGATGACAACCATGAAAGGGATATAGATGGTGTTCTAAGCCCATTGGTTCAGCTCAGTAACCATTGGAGTTAAGTGTGGAACTTGTAAAAGAAAATTTTCCATAATCCTAAAGAGCCAAGTCAAGATGAAAAAAGCTCAAGGAGACGTAGCCCACAATATTCGGGTGAACTCCTAGATTAAATTTTTTGTTATGTGTGGATGTTTATTTGCTTCATTATATTTCTGTTACACATGTTTAATTCCAAAAAAAACAAATGGACTTGAAGCATTTAAACATTTAAAAATCATACACCTATTTCAAGTAAAAACTTTCACAAAAGTCAAGTACAAGCTAGATCTTTTATTTTTTTAACTGAGTGGGAGGTTCTTGAAAAGCATAAAAAGTTATCCAACCCATTTTAGATTAGTATTCATTAACGGGAATTCTTGTAGGGATCAACAAGGTGTCTAAGGATAACTGCCTCCTATCCTTAACTATACGATAAAACTCCTTTTTGACCACAAGAGGAACATAATTTGATGTGCCCATATTAGGACAACAAATAGGAGAACCCCTAGAGAAATCAATAGATACTTCCTTACCTAAATTTTCTGGGGGCTGATAACTTTCCTTAATCTTTGTTGATGTCCGACAATTGCCCCGTCGTTGATCGCGTCCATGTAAACTGATTTTATCCAGACATCTGGCCTCTAAATTTCTAGTCTTATGACATAATAAATAATAGAATGACACCCCCCAATAATCCAATCTCTATTTGTGAGCCATTACTTCCCATTCCAGGTCTATATTCTTAGGTAATCCCCCTGTCAAACCCATCTCGACCAACATCCATGAAAATGATCTTTTATCTGCTGCTCCCATCAATTTGGGATCAACATAGTTAAATTTACCCATAGAATTCCCTATCTCCGTCATGACTCTCCTGGTCCAGAATTCCACGGGGAGACCCGACATTTTAACCCACACATGTTGGTTCTTTGGTGTGTTCCTTAAGGGGTTAAAACCCACATGCCACCTGTTCAGTAGTAGAAAACTTCGTCCTTTAACCCAAGTTCGATTCAATATGAGATCCATTGGTGCATGAAGTGAAATCTATACTAGGAATTCATCAACCTACTTTCTTTTGGGGCATTTCCCAAATACAACATCCAATGTTGGCAGACCTAATCCTGCATGTTTTGTAGTGAAGGATCAACAAAATACCATCTACCGATAACAACTCGGTTCCTTAGATTAGTGACTCTATCCCATAAAATATCATGGCCAAAACTAAGGATTTTGGCACTGGAGAAACTGTGATCAGCTTTGCAGTGTTTCTTTGTTTCTGGCCTAAACTCACAAACGCTTCGCAACCCTTTGTATTTCCTTGTTCTGCATTATATCCATATGTCTCGTTATTTTGTTTCGATGACGAACCTTTCAACAAGTGTACACTCATATCTATTCCATATGCTTTACCCTCCACTTGTGTCTAGACGTTTCAATGATAATATGCCACCTCAGCCTCCACTGTAGCCCTTATGTAATCCTCATGAATGGACATGCCCTCACCCAATATCCTCACATACCTCGTTAATTCAAAGCGACCTATATATTAATGCTAGTACACCGCCAGGGGAAGGGGTTCTTAATATATAAATCGTACCCAAAGAGGATCGTCGATTGATATCTCTAAATAATCCTAAGTCAAAACACTCCTCACTGATCTTGGTGAATTTAGAATAGGTCTATAGGACTAGCTAAAAGAAGTACCCCTTCATATATTTAAAAAGAAAAAGAAAAAAGAACTTAACGACCTCGAGAGAATTTGTTGGCAAGTGGCTTCGAAAATCCCACTTCTCTTCTTTACTAAGAATTAACATTGATGGGCTGTCAAGTCATACCAATACTAGTCCTCTTCCCCTTTGTACAACAACAACATCAACTATACGCCAAAATAAAGGTTTGAAAAACCCCTACCGAAACATTAGGATTTGGCACTGGAAAGTTTAGGCAGCCATTTCTTGAGCCATTCATGGCTCTTCATTAGGAATGATTAACAGCCAACCTATAGAACCCATATACAAATCCTGATCGAGATGTATATAGAAATATTATCCTGCTATTACACACTAACAAGACCTTCATCACCAAAACATCGGTCAATTATTTATTGACTATAGGGCCTGTAGGCCCAAGTCCCTACATCGTCTCGAGATATTAGAGGAGGCCATATTTTTTTGCCAAAGCCTATTCAAACAAGCTCCCTTTTCACAGTTATCACCCTTGAATACCATGTCAATACACACAATTACTGTATAGTAGTAGTTGTAACCTCTTGCATCGTTTGAAACGAACTACTGAGTAGCTGAAACCACTATAATTCTTTTGAACAAACGTTGGCCTTCAGGCTTCTTAAACCACATCTGCTTCTATAACATGCCTTAGGAAAATCTTTGTCGCATATACAATTTTGTATATCGTGTAGTGATCCGAAACTCCCTATACAGAGGGTTCTTCGTGACTCCCTCTTCCTTCCATTACTTACATGGGCATGTGGAAGTGCAACCTCCCTTCATGCCCCTGAAATAATCTCCTCCCACATCACCTATGTTTCGTGACCATGGATCAAGTAAGAAGTTTGAGATTTATTTTTAAATTACTAAACCATATACTAAAATCATGTATAAATACTTTTAATAATTTTTTTTTGTAAAATGCCTTTCTGATTTTATATAATGTTCCTCCCACCCCATCCTGGGAAGATGGGAAAGTGGATGTCCCTCACATTCCTTCTAGATGTGAAGGTTAGATCTCCTTCCAAAAGAATATATAAATTATATAATTTATATATAAAATTGTGAATATAATTGTAAATTATTCTATTTAATTATAATTTATAAGAATTTATTTTTGTTTTAATATAATTTTAAAATTATAATAATAATTTATTTATAAATATAATATAATATAATATATATTAAAAAATAAAATACATTTATATATAATATTGAATAATTTAAATATTTAATATATATATGGTGAGCGTCAATTGAAATTTTTATAATAGTTTTAAATTATACAGATGCTTGAAACCATTTTAAAGAGTTCATTACGCTTCACCATTATTCTCAAATCATTAAAAACAACTTATTAGTCCCTGCCGCCTGCGGCATGGCAGGGACTATAGTAATCGATTTGAGGATGTGCATTAGTCGGGGCACAAAAACCAAGTCAGCATAGCCTAAGTTTTGTATTTATAATTTATTAGTCCACCAGTGAGCTTTATCTAAGTATTTTCTTGACCAATACCCAAGTTGGAGGTCTTATTTGGCCTCATATCGAGGCAAGACCTATTGAAACATAGGCTAAATGTCTATTGATACAATTTTTTTCCCATATTTTCAGTTTGTATGAGATAATGCTAACATTAGTTAGCAAACATAAAGTTTTTGCAAATTAACAATGTTATTTTCATGTTGCACGCTATCAAGGTTTTCATAATGTGTGACCTGCATAACACCTGCATGAATAAAACACGTGTAAAGATCTGCTACCTGTGATGCTACCTGCATGAATAAAGCACATGTAACTACGAATGGAATGGATCTGCTACTTGTGATGCTGCTGGAGAATCTGGGATGCAAGTGGCACTAAGGTATTTTATCATATTTGTTTAGACCTGTTTCACAATTCAGTTTCATAATCAACCAACAACATTCACAATTCAGTTTCGGGACCGCATTCACAATTTAGTTTCATAAACAAGCAAACATACCTCAAACAAGTGTGATGCTTGTTACCTACTAGTACAACCTGTTACCAGTTAATGCTGGTTGTATGGAACCATGGAAATATGGAAGGAGAGCAGGTGTTTGTTGTCTGGAAACTTGGCTGTATGGAAACACAAAAGCTCCTGAATGCTGAGTAGCTCAGAATTTGCAGCGGAAGCACCAACAGATTGCACTTATTCTTGCAATACTTATTCCTCATGCGAGTTGCAATGGAGCTGGAGGAATCTTGGTAAGTACTCGGATTAAGTTTCCCCTGCAAAGCAATTTAATGTCAATTTCAAATTAAAAGAATCACGGGCTTATACAACACCAATTCATCAATGTGTTCATTGTTCTTCTTAATTCCGTTATTTATTTGGGTATAACGCGTTCCTCTCGTCTTATTAAGATATGGGTTTCTACATCATCATATGGTAAAACCCACCAAAAGGTTATGACTGCTTACTCTGGAACTATACTGCATCCTTTTGTGCTATTAGTTCTACTTATGCTTCTGCTTATGGGAATTATATCTCAGAACTTATAGTCATAATGCAGCCAAGAATTGTATAATAATTAAATCTTCTTGTTCAACTGATGATGAAAATGCTATTGGTATTGCTCTTGGGGATGCTTGTAGTTTTGCTGGTTCAGCTGCTGCTGTCGAGAATTATGATGCTTCAATTGCTCCTTTCACTGCTGATGGAAATGATTCCATTTCAACTGATGCTGCTTCTTATTTGAATGATCTGGGGACTTAGACTGGGAATTAGGCTGGTGCTTTTGATGCGGGTGCTGCTATAAATGATCCTGGGAATAATGCCTGCTTCAACTGCTGCTGCCTTTGCTGGCCATTAATTGGATTATAGCAAACATGGTCTTACATTTTGTTCCTCTACGTTCTGTGGCAATAGTGCAACACGTAGGATCTTTCTAGTGCATTTTTGTTGTTAATTAAATGCGGATAATTTTTTCCAAAATTTTGAAAATTGAAATTGATAATCTCTACATTTAAAACATTAAATACCATTCAAATATTGTTTTTAAACCGACTGTGATTTGAAGACCTTTCAAATATATTTTTTAAGTCGACTGTGATTTGAAAAAAGTAGTGAAGAACATTTTTACATAATTATTGAAACTAGGTTAACATAAAATTTTTGACAAAAAAAATGGCTTGCCTGGTTTACCTTCAGACGTGGTTGAGGGTTGAACGTCTTCCTCAAATATTTAGACGCAGGCTGCCACTGGTTGAACGTCTTCCTCAAACAACCGGTTCACAGGATATTTCAAGCTCAAATATTGGCCTCATCCGATTATCTTCCACAAATATTTAGACGCAGGCTGCGGCTGGTTGAACGTCTTCCTCAAACAACTGGTTCACAGGATATTTAAAGCTCAAATATTGGCCTCATCCGATTATCCTATTCACATGATGAAAACACCGAGAAATTGACAAGCTTGTCCCCTTCGATTGAAAAATTTGATAGATTTTCCTTAGGCTCGACTCTTATGCCTCGACCACCAAAAATATATTCTCTTTCTGAAACTAAAGAGACGAAAGCCTCACACATTTGCATCTCGACATCGCTGAATTTTTGGTACTTGGCTTGAATCCCATTCTAAGCACCCAGAGAAACCGTGGGGATCCAATTGGGTATACGGAAGGCAATCTTGCCATCATTTTACGGCTCTGGAGAGAGCTTACGAGAGTCCTTCTGATGTGCACGCCCATTCACAGAGAATGAAACAGAAGCAATCTAGTTATCATTTTTTACCGGAAGGCAGTCCTGGGCACGTGTAAAACATGGGCAATCCTGGGTAGTGTAATACATGCAGATTTTTTAAACTTTCTTTTCATCCGATATTTCAAATAAACATTTTGTTTGAACAAACTAAAAAAACATATGATAAGTGGCTATATAGTTTCTTTAAACATAAATCTCTAGAGAGCTTATGAGAGTCCTTTTGATGTGCAGGTGCATTCACAGAGAATGAAACAGAAGCAACCCTGCTATCATTTTTAATGAGAGGCAATCCTGGGCACGTGTAATACATCGGCAATCCTGGGCACTGTAATATCATGCTATCATTTTTAACTAAAGGCAATCTTGGGCACGTGTAATATATGGGCAATTCTGGGCAGTGTAATACACGCAGATTTTTAAAGGTACTTTTCATCCGATATCTCGAATAAACATTTTGTTTCAACAAACTAAATTTTTATTTTTAAACATAAAGCTCTTTTCATTTTTCCTATTCACCTACAACTTAAAGATTCCAGAACATTCTTTTAGCTTTATTTTTAATTATTTATATCACACAAAACATTCTTCTAGCTTCATTTGTAATTATTTATATCACATTTAATATTTAATTTGCACGACATGTCTTATTAGTTAATTACTTTTAAAATCCCACCTATTCTCTTTACGTGATTATTTCTAGACTAGGCTTTAATTATATACGTGATTATCTCTAGACTAGGTCTTAATTATATATCCATTGAATTAATTGGTGTATACAATTAATTATCTTATTTTAATTTAATAATTTAAATTTAACAGTTTTATTTTTCTGTTATTGCCAATAATTTCAAAGAATTGTGTTATCACTAATGTTTTAAACAATTTTGGCAGTATGTTTAGAGCTGCTTCTCATGGTTGTAGAACTTTGGGTTTGCATCTTGAATTTTAATTTTGCTTTTCTCGCTGCCACAGGGTACATGCTGGTGTCCATATAACTATATTTCCTGTGTTTATAGAAAGAAAGTCAATCTGACTCAATTTGCCTTTTTTTTTAATAGCAATGTTGCAGGGTACAGGTTGCGAATGAGCTTGGAGGTGGAAATGAAAAAGGAGCAAAATTTGTAGTGATTGTGTCTGTGACCAACTCTTGTGTTATAGGTCTTGTATTTTGGGTTCTCATTTTCGTCTTCGGTGATGATTTTGCTGTTATATTCACAAACAGTACAATCATCATAGAGGCAGTATCCAGTATCCAAATTCGCCTCTTTAACAACGTGCAGCCAGTACTCTCAGGTAAGTTTAATCTTACCATAACACAAATAATGAATCTAGTTTTAGTGGGACTAATAAAACAATTACAAAGGAAAAGATCTTCAGTTTTTATAGTTATGTGCAACTCTAAATTATCTAAAGAACCTTACCAGTAGACATCTCTATGTTATTCACATCTTCATATTTTTGTCTTTCTTCAATCCTTTAAGTTCATATCTTGAGTATCTTATTGGTGTAGATCACATTTTATTCCTCATATTAATGGATTGCCACCAGACCCGCTGTAAACCACCTTGTAGATTCTCGGTTCAATTGGAGATTTATCAAACTTTCATTTCTTTAATTTTGGAGTCATGGTAAGTGGCATGACCACTGAAGCATAGATACATACATGAAAATAGGATTCAAAAGATCAATAACTGTTTCACTAGACCACCTTGTAGATTCTTGGTTCAATTGGAGATTTATCAAACTTTCATTTCTTTAATTTTGGAGTCATGGTAAGTGGCATGACCACTGAAGCATAGATACATACATGAAAATAGGATTCAAAAGATCAATAACTGTTTCACTGGGATTTTGCAGGGGATATGGGCTGGAATGATAAACGGGACATCGGTTCAAACACTTGTTTTAGCAATCATCACATATCGCTGTGATTGGGAGCAAGAGGTAAATCCCAAAATCTTGAAACGCTGATTAATAATATTTCCATAACCTGAAATTTTGTGACTAATTTAGTGGTTTATTTGCACAAATTGGAGGCTGCTAAAGCTATCGACCGTGACAAAATATGGGCTTCCGTGGCTACCCTAAATTCTGAGTCGACTAAAGAACCGACCAGTCTGAATTAACATATATGTATCTCAAAATCTCATGCCCTGCCTGACCAGTGATAAGAAGTATACAATGCAATATTTATTGTATATCTATTTAATTGGGTTCACCTCGGTGCACAATTGTCGTATTTCCTGCTGCCTTCAACAAAGGAATGCAACATCTATCCGTTCAGTTCAACATTCTGCTGGAACTCGGGGACAAGCTCACAGTCAGAAGCCAAGCTATTGTTATTGAGATTTCTGAATGTGTTGGCCTCCTGGCTGATTTCTGAATGTGTGCCTTGCCTGAGCAATGATAAGAAATATACGATGCAATATTTATTGTATATCTATTTAATTGGGTTCACCTGGGTGCACAATTGTCGGATTTCCTGCGGCCTTCAACAAAGGAACGCAACATCTATCCATTTAGTTCAACATTTTGCTGGAACTAGGAGACAAGCTCACAGTCAGAAGCCAAGCTATTGTCACTGAGATTTTTGATGGTTTCTGAATGTGTTTTCCTCCTAGCTCAGGCTCTCATTTCCAAATGTGTTTGCCTCCTGGCTCTTCAGGCTCAAGGCAGGGACTAGCTGCCTTGCAGCCACCCTTGTTTAATATAATTTTAAAAAGTACCCCATCTAATATTTGGTGGGTCTTAGATGTGTGAGGACAAATGCACGTCTTTGAGAAATGTCCATCCACTACGCAAATTTTTAATATAAAGCTAGGTATAATAAGCGTAAACTTTAATAAAGATTATTAATATTTTAATTTATGCTTAGTTATTTTTAAAGTTTTATTTAATATATTATTTTAAAAGTATTAAAAAAATAAATAAATAAGTATTTAATAAATTTTATGTATAAATTTGAATATGAACGTGTAATGTGATGATGACGATGGTTAACATCCACTGAGATCAATCATGAAAAAATAATAAAATAAAACATTTATATATTTTTTTTATTATGATGATGATGAAAAATTAAAAGTAATTTTATAAATTAAATATATATTATTTAGGAAATTTTAAAAATAGAAAATAATATATCATATAATTAAAAAAATCAATAATAATAAATTAAAAATGGAAAAATAATTATTTATAATTTAAATATACTGAAAAGAAATATATAGTTTTGATGATGAATCACACTAGTTGGTTCGAAAAGCGTCCATCGTGTTACATTGCATGTAATTATTATCCAAAAATTTTTACAAATTTATAAGAAATATATAATCATAAAAAATAAAATATATATATATATATATAATAAAATCTTTTACATAATATTTATATTTACTCTAAAATATTTATATTTATTATAAAATTAAATATAATTTATGTTTTTATATAGTATATATGATTTGATTGAAAAATTAAATTAAATTTATTTCAATTATATATATATATATATATATATATATATATATATATTATATAAAATTCAATATTATATATTGATTTAAGTATAGATATTTTAAATTATCTTAAAAGAAGTTGAATAATAATTTGTTGCTTTTTTTGATGAATTAATAATTTTAAAAGTAATTATAATTTGAAATTTAGAAATATAAGGGAAATGTTATCAATAAACTATTTTAAATATTGTGAATTATTTTAAATGATAATTATTATTAATTAATAAAATCTATATATTTTATTAGATTTTAAGAAAGAAAAAAACTAATTAAAAATTTTTAATCTTTTATTCCATATTAAAAATATTAAAAATAGACAGTGATTTTTATATTAAAAGGAGTGTGAGAAGCACTAGATAAAATAGCACATAGCAAACTCTAATCAAATTCTATATTATGAATCACTGAAATTACACACATATTTATACAAGCAATAGTCTCAAGATAGGAATTCTATCTTGGACGTACAGTAATGTGGTTGAGAGATTCTCTCAACCACACACTAAACTAGGAGAAACTATATTCTAGATATATCCTATTATGTAGGAACAAACTCCTCAAATGGAGAATTACAACCATAGACAAGTAGGAATTAATTATTTCGAACTCCTCCCCTTAATGACTACTTGTCATGATAGTGATTCAAAAAGTCTGGTTGTGGTCAAACATAACAAAGAATATGTCGACGTCCATATAAAAGAGCAACCATCCACCGGAATGCATGGGTACCAACTACTGCAACCGCTAGTCCTGTAGGATGTCCTTCGCATACATGATTCTGTCGACCATTATCACTGCATACATGTACCTACAAATCCACCACCATCGGGCGAATTGCATGTACAGAATCTCCAAAACAAAATCTGCCTCTCTCGGACAGATCTGCAACTTCTCCGATCTACTCCTCTCGCAAATCATCCAGCCAAGTTGAAGCTTCCTGCGGATCGTCCAATCTACCTCTCCCTGATAGATCCACAACTTCTCCGATCTGCTCCTCTCGCAAATCGCCCAGCGAAGATGAGGCTTCCTGCGGATCCCCATGAAGTTGAGTTGGCGTCTTCCTGAATAAAAAAAAATCCGCGCCTAGAACAAAAATCCTGGCGTGAGTTTATCGTGCGCTTCCACGCCATTCACGTGATTTGGCGCATTGGCACGAGTATGTACTGAATAGTTGCGCCAATTGCGCTTCTCAGCACGACTGTCAGCTATGAAAGCACGCCAACCCCCTTCTTCTCAGAGATAAAATATCATCTGAGACTGAGCCAGGTGTTACTGCAGTCCACCTGCTCGATTGAGCACAAAGCTCTGCTGAGCACACAACTCTCATGTACACACGGCCACTCGTGTACATGCGGCCACAAAGACACTTTTAGCCACGAAGGCAACTAGCCACAAAGGCTCTACAAAGTGGTTTTAAGATCACCACGAACTTTCACATGGCTTTAAAAAGCTTACATTTCATACTTCAACATTTGAAGTTTCTGGGTACATACAATGACCATTACAACAATTGGACTTGCTTATAACATGCTAGGGAGTCTATTCCACAAACCACACTAACTCAAACAAACATCTACTTTGTTGTCCACCATAAACGTTGTTGCTGCTCCTTTACCTCATCTGTTCATTGTTCACATCTTGGGCATCTTTGTCTGTTCAAGTAACTTCTTGGAACTCCATGCTTAACCTGTCATTCGTTAGAGTTGCAAAATCTAAAAAAATAACTTTGCCTGCATTGATTTAGCTAGGCTCAATAAGGCTCAATAATATTTAAACATGATTCCAAGAAAATACAAATTAAACTCTTCACATTAATTCCCTCTCTGCCCAAAGATGATTATTTCCCAAACATACCAGTAACCATTCCAATGATACATGTTGTTACACCATTTTTTGGTCATATAACCTACTATCATTAGATGGACCCAAGTACACCACGTAAGACCAATTTTACCCTAAGTAAAATTGCTTTCACTATGTAAAATAACTTAATAAAACACATTTATTAGGTTGTTTATGGTCTAAACAGGAAACCCCAAAAGGAAATATTAAACAAACCTATATTTGTTTGCTTTTCCTGGTCATGTTTAACCCAAAACAAAGAAATTAATTAGATAAATCTTTATTTATCTTATTATTTTCTAGGAATAATTATTTAAATCTTATTTAAATAATATTCCTTATTAAATATGACTAAATCACCCATAAATAATTAAATAAATCATTATTTATTTGATTATCCTCCAACCACTTCCTTAAAATGATAAATAAATCATTCATTTATTTATTATTCACAAATAAAGGGATTTGACCCAAGTCAAATACCTTTTCCCTCCAACAAATATAATAAAATATTCCATAAAAGGTGGATCTAGATTTGGTTAATGTTATTTTAATCATGCACCAAGATCTAGAATGACCCAATATTTTGTTATAAATAGGAGGGTTTTTCTTATCATTCTTCACCTTTTGTTGCCTATTAGATCACTCTGGATCTATACACTTGGTCACATTCTACATTATTTGCTGTGTGAGCTCCCTTTGAGTTCTATCTTTGTCTGGGTTTTCTACACCAACAAGAGAGAGAGATTCTAGATCTAAAGTGCTGAGGACTTCCAAGAACCCATCCCATTGAGGAGAATTGGATACACCTTCTTGTTTTCCTCCCAGGTGCCCTTAATACAAAAATTCTTTCAAAAACATTGTTCTTGTCTTGTCTATTGGATGTATGGAGCAAACTCTTAATTTTACTGCTTAATGTCTTTCTATGCATAGATTTGGTTTTTTGCAGCACTTGTCTTGATCAACTAACTGCAGATCTGAAGATATTGGCAGCCACATTTGATGTTAGGGCTATAAGTTATGCGTAGCTAAAGTGGTCTTTTTTCGTACGCTTCGACAAAATATTCATACTAACAATTGGCAACTCCACACGGGTTTTCAATTACGACCGCTGTCGTTTTTCATATTCCTGCATATCCAGCTACTTCAGACCCTAGGGTTTCTTTTCAGCTTTTTTTTTTTCCTATTTTCATGTTGTTTTTCACCTATAAAACCCTAAAACATTAAAATTTCTAACTTCCGCGTGTTTCTGGCCCTATTGCGTAGGTGACAAACATCAGCCGCAACTGAGACGGCAACTTTTCCGCAAATCTGCCGCCGGGACAACCGGAGTTGGAGGTCGCACTTTTCAGCCCAAAAACTACAACCTGGACTCCAGGTCGCACTTTTCAGCCCCTTTTCTGCGACCTGAACAGGAAAACAGGTCAGAACCTACGACCTGTGCTTTTTTCTGCTGTTTTTCTGCAATTTTTCTAGGTTTTGCTGAAGCTTCTGTCAGGGTTTTCCAGCCTCTGTCTCTGCCCGTTTGGACCTGTTTCTGATCTGTTTTTCTCATCTAAGTGGGAACCTAGCCCCCTAGGGCTTCAGTACCCTCCATTTTTGGTGGAAGAGTTTTAGCTGTTTCAGGTGTCTGATTTTTCAAAGTTTCAGCCTCCCCTTTTTTCAGATCTGATACCTCATTCTGATATCCCTTTAAATCATCTCTTCTTCCTTTCAAACCACCCCTTGTAGTTTTGTTTGGACCTCCTTTTAGGACCTCCTCCCTGTCCTTTCTGCTTTTTGCTGATTTCCTCCCTTTTTCCAGCCACCTTGCCTCTGCCTCTTGGCTGTGACCTGCACCTCTTTTCAGCAGCTTTCTCCTCTAGATCCCTGTCCCTTCTGACCCTCGATCTATTGGCCTCTTTTTAGTGTGTTTTGACTATATTTTTTCCCTCTTTTAGATTAGTTTTGAGAGACTCGCCTTTTTGGGTTGAATCGATGCACTAGTAGCTGTTAATTTTCTGTTATTTCAGCATTATATACTGTTTTTGCAGCATTATTTTCAGTTACGCAACACACTTTTTCTCTTGCTCTCAAAACGAAAAGGGTTTAAAAATTAAAATTAACGCACGCCACACACTCACCCTAAGCGAAGAAGAGCCTGGTTTACACCGCCAGGCAAAGACTTTAAAATCAATTGACACTGCACCTTTCTGCCCTTGTTTTGACATTGTAATCACTTGATTCTGCACCTCCCTGCCTTTGTCGGTCGTTCTTCTTCCCCTCGTGTCGTGTTTGTGTTGTCACCATTGCGCCCCCAAGGCGCGCCTCCCGGAGACTTCTTGGCCTTCACCCTCAGTTTCCGATCGGTCGACCTGCTCCGTCCCGCCGTCGTCGAGCCAGTCCTCCTCCGAGTCCGCATTCCGACTCCTCTTCTGATTCATTGGGTTCTCCTTTTACTTCTGGTTCTCCCCCTGTCACCTTCACTATGTCTGGTCCAGGGCCTAACGCTAGCGGTAATCCCGGCCCTAATTTCGGGACTACTACTAGCGGAACCGCCACAGGAACTACCTTGGCTGCACCTTTGCTCCCTTACATGGTAGGCCTCAGCCTCCCCGATCTCAATCAGTTGACCAATGACCCTATCCGCCACGATGTTGGTTGGCCTGCTATGCCAACCAAGCTCCCCTCCGACATCCCTAAGTTCGAAGGCCTTGCTGGAGAAGATCCAACCAACCATGTTCGATCTTTCCACATGTGGTGTTCCTCCAATTCCATTACCGATGATTCCATCCATCTTCGGTTGTTCCAACGCACGCTTACCGGCGAAGCTTCTAAATGGTATGTTGACCAAGCCACCTCTTCCCATACCACCTTTGTGACCATTGCCCAAGCCTTTTTATCCTATTTCCAGCTCCCTCTCCGATACGATACTGGTACAGAGATTTTGCTTCTTTCAAGAAAACCTCTTCGACCCGCCTTTCCACTCATGTCCAGGAATGGCGAAGACGACGAAGCTTATGTCAAGCTCCCCCCTTTGAAGATCGAGTTTATATGGACTGGTTCCTTCACACTCTCTTACCTCCCATTAGCAAAGATGTCACCTCCCGTTTCCCTCAAACCAAAGAAGCCGCCCTCCAAGTAGCCTTGAAATATGACCTGATCTATGCTCAGTCTGGTTATGTTTATACCGTCCTTCCTGACCTCCCCAGGCCCGGTGGTGCTAACGCCCGTGGGGCATCTCATTCCGCCGACAGTATCTTTGGAGCCCTTTCTCATCCATATGCTCAACCTCCTATGGGCTATGGTCTCCCTCCGGGAGGGGCCAGCACCTCTAGTACTTTTCCCTCTCCAGGTAGCATGTGTCCAGGCTACGGCATGCCTCATATTTTTTCCCAACCTCCTGCTTACCTGAATGTTCCCCAACCTAACCATTATCCTTATCTGCAGCCTGGTGCACCAGCTCCTCCAGCATATGTGCTTCCACCTCCCTTGCCTCCTCCACCCCCGCCACAGCACCTACAGCCCCCTCCAGGGCAATTATTTGCACAGCAGGGCGCGACTAATCCTCCTTCCTCTCAAAGAAGGAGGAGAGGCAACCAAAATCAATCCGCCCCTGGTACTCGTGGACCCATTCCTCAAGGTACTGACCTTAACACTGCTAACCAGCAACAGGGCACTCAGCCCAAGCTGGACATGCCTATTCGCACAAATAAGCCTTGTTCGTGTTGCGGTGTTTACTATCATTACACTCACGATTGTCCCCTTCTACCACAGATGCGGCACATGTGGGAGTCTCAAGCCACATTGCGAGGACAACATGCCTCCCCTCATGCTCCCCCTAATGTGGTCACTACTCAACTGGCTGTGTTTACTGATCCTTTCCCCCAGCAAGGATTCATGGCTACCCAACCACCTGACGGACAGGTCGCCACTCAGCCTTCCCCTTCTGGTTCCTCCGATTACCAGATCCTCATGATGAACTCTAATCCATCCCCAACCGTCGACCTTAATCTCCAAACTCGGTCTTGCCAGTACCCCAAGCCTCCCGCTCAGTCTGCCTCCGAGTCCCCTTCTTCAGGTTCTACCGAGCCTCTTTCGACATCCAATGGTCCCTTACATATCCCTCAACCCAAAGTTGAGGTTCATACCAAGATTCCTAAGGGACCATTACGCCGAAATGCTGCTCCTGGTCGAGTTGCTCATTCGTATAGCATAGTAGATGATTTGGCGCAGTCTCCTGCTGCCATTTCCACATTGGAACTCCTCCAATCGTGCCCTTCCCAAAAGAAGGCTCTGCTATCTGCCGTGGGCACTGTAGATCCTGCCGATGACCAAATGATTGTTTTTGACGCCCATCAATCAGAACATCCTCCTCTTCCTACTTCTGTAGCCTTCCAAATCCCAGTCAAAATCCGGAACGCTAACGTTTCTCGGTGTATAATTGATGAGGGGGCATCCACCTGTGTGATGTCCGCTTCGGTTTGGAAGCAACTTGGATCTCCTGAATTAGCCCCTTCCACAATCACCCTTCGAGCGTGGGATGGCCACGCCTCCCAGCCCATTGGCCTCTTCCGTAATTGTCCTATCACTCTTGCGGGAAAGACTGTTTGCGTTGACATTGAAGTCATCGACGCCCCTCTAGACTACAACATTCTCTTGGGGCGAAGCTACACCTATGCCATGTCTGCTGTCCCATCCGCGGTTTTTTGCAAGATGTCTTTTCTCCACAATGGAAAGATAGTCACCATTGACCAGTTGACTTATCATGAGCCAAAGTCTCAGAACTCCCCTGAGACGACCATCTCTTCTGTAGCCAATAAGCAAACCATTGATTCCTTGACCAGTGTCTCTCCCGGCGTCTACAAAGACTCCTCTTTGCTTGGAACTTTCCATGGTCTCCCTCCTCCTCCTATCTTTGATCCCAGCTTATCGAATGTTTGCATGATGCAATTGTCTCGGGTTTCCCTTAAGCGACCCACTTCGGCTAGTCAGCAACCTCCGACTCAACCTCGCCCACCACAACCCGCTCCTAGCCCTTCATCTCAGCTAGTCGGACCTCCTTCTCCTACAGCTGGCATCCTTGAACCCCTCTATCCTCCTGGGTCGGTTCCCCTAGGCCTCAACCACCTCGGAGCCATCCCTCCTAGTCATTATCCCGCTGGTCAGATACCCTTCCTGGCTCCCCCTCCCGGAGTCTATTCAGTCCCCATCATGGCCACCCTATCTCTCCCCAACCTGACCCTGGGCATACCCGTCTGGTACCTTGACCCTCCAGCCGCTACCCCGCCTGGTCACCCCAAACCCTACCTTGCTTTGACACCGGTTCAACCGGTCCCCCTCGCTTCCTCTGTTGCCACTGTGCCCCCAGCACCTCCACAGGACCCTTCTCCTATCGTGACGGCTCCCGGGAAGAAAGGAAAAGCTTGCAAGGGGGCACCCAAAGACAAGGCCACCCCGACTGACCCGGCCCCTCCTCCGCCCGCAAAGCCTTGTGCCTTGTGTGATGTCGTCGGTCATGCCACCCATGCTTGTCCTGAATTGCCCCGTATTCAACCCATGGTTAAAGTCGCGTTCCCCGAGTCTACGATCCCTGAAGCCTCCATTCCTTCTTCGTCCGTAACCAAGAACCCCAAGACTATCCGCACCAACAAACCCTGTGCTTTGTGTGGTGTCCATGGCTATTATTCCCACCATTTTCCTCACCTCACACATTACCACGCCTCTTTAGAGGTAGTTCGAGAGTATGAGGTTGAAAAAAATCAATTCGCCTCTCCCATACTTGCATAGTATGCTGCCAGTGAGTCTAAGGATCCACCTGCTCCCATCGACATCCCCCCCCTGATGTTCAGATGTCCGAGCCTACCACCACCATTTGCTACCTATCATCATCCATGAGACCCTCGGAGAACATTCCCTCGGATTCCTCCCCTGATGGTTCGCTTGACCCCCCTTCAGCGACCACCCCGGGCTTAACATCCTTTGACCATCTGTTTATTTGTTCCTTTGTCATCCCCCATGACAATCTGTATGTTAGCCTTTCTTCCCATACTGATGATCTAGGTAGCTTTGTCGTGTCATGAGGTTTCCCTTCCTCTCGTCATCCCCTCTGTTCCTGTCAGGATGTCCTCTTGGAAGCCCTCTCCACCCATGACCTCATCCTTCCTGCCCATAACTGGGATAACACCACCCCTATCCACGTTGACCTCCGCAGCTCGAGTCCGAGCCATTCCTCCTATAGCCCTCATATACCGCCATCTAGTTCGTCTATGAGTCATAGCCATCGCACTCCCTCCCGTAGTTGCCACTCGATGTCTCCTATACACTCACGCTGCCATCATTGTTCCTCTTCCTCCCATTTTTTGTCTTGTACCACCATTCCGCAGGACCTCCTATCCACACCCTATATCGGTTATGCTGATGGTGCAAGTCGTTATTCCCAGAATCTCGCCTCGGCAGGTTGGGCCATCTTCACCCCCTTGCATGCCCTTGTTCTCTCAAACGGGGTCTGCATTGGTCCTGCCACCAACAATCAGGCCGAATACGATGTAGTGCGGGGTCTTTTAGCCGATGCCCTCTCTCATTGCATCCTCCATCTGCATGTTCGTATAGATTCCCTACTTCTTGTCATGCAACTAAATGGTGTATATCGTGTGCATAATCCTGTGCTGTTTAGATGATATTTACGAGTGAAACTCTTGATACGTGAATTTGAAACCATAACTTTCAACCATGTACCTCGAGAACAAAATCACTATGTAGATAGCATTGCAAACCATGTTCTAGATTGGCATTTATCACATGCATTTTATACAAGACAATAACAATAATACTCATTAACAAGATGCATATCTATAATATGTGCCGCAAAACATGTGTTTAGAGTCCATCTACTCTGATACATATGACATGCCCATAGCATGTTAAAAAAAACTCAAAATTGGGGGCACCACTCGCCCCTACATACATACTAGGGGGCACCACACGCCCCACACCTAATCACTATCTGGCGGATCCTGAGCCAATGGCTCTGCTCCTGCAGCTCGTAGATCACGTATCCCCTGCCCAGCCATCGCCATGCGCCGCATGACCCCTTGCCATTCCGAGGGTAGACCAATACATGGCTCTATGTACTGGTCGTCTAAGTCTTGCCACCCGCGCTCTGGAACACCGGTCAGCAACCTCTCACATCTACGGCAGATGTCCTCCAGGAGGGCGGCTGCATCCTCATTATGCACTGCTCTCGCTCCACTCGAGCCTGCAGCTCCTGATGCTGCAGGTCGTCCCATATATCCGGCCGGTTTTACCGGAGCTATATCTGCATACCAAAAGTACATGAATCAGTACCCTATCTACTGTTCAATAACTTTAACATGCCCAAACAATAATAGTCACTTGTCACTTACCATCAAGCCCCCATACTCGACCAGGTGGAAGTGGCAGGTCCGGATCCCCACAATAACTCATCCCACTATAGGGATAGTCGTCTATGTATAACGACATCTGATCCCAATGGGCAAAGAACTCCGGTCGAAACACCCGTCCGACCACCCCTCCTCCTCTACACAGTAGTCGCCCCCACCGGCGCATCCTGGGCTCTCTCGGGCCCCCATCTGGGAGCTGTATACAAGGTCGTAAGGTCGGGATCTTCTCAAAAAAGAAGGCACACAATAAAGTCCCATACGAGCAATCGTGGTTCACTTGCCGCTTGCAAAGCGAAAACTGTTGTTTTAATGACACCAGCATCATTTGGGCCCACCCATAATAAGTCCCACTCAACACACTCTCCACAATCATCATCTGCCCCCCAGTGATGTGATGGAATGCCTGGTTGCCCAGGATCCGCAGCATCGCTGTGGCCACTGCCCGGGTCTCCAATCTCTCTAGGTCCCCGATCGGTATCCGCATCCCTTTGACTTGAAGACTCGGTCGATAATGCCGCTCCACAAACTCCATGATGTTCCGCCCCCGCGGTAACATTGGCTGTGTATTTCCCACCATCCCAAGTGGCGGGAGACCAGTCAGGAAATACACATCCTGGACTGTCAGTTCGATCCTGTGCCCCTGCACTACAAAGACCTCATGCTGTGGATCTCAATAACTGATAAGCCGGGCCAACAAGGGCTCTCCAGCGCTCATCAAAGGGTTCTGCAAAAACTTTAGAACCCCAAACTTGGCCAACACACGACGGACACCCTGATATGCCTTGATCTCTGCCCGTAATGTACCCAGGTCTCTCTCTCTCCAGTTAACTCGTATATCTGCCATATCTGCACAAAAACATCATCTTTGTCAGCATACAGATAGGGAATACTGTAACCAAACACAAAAACCCAAATCTCAGCCATAAAATAACACTAAAATCCCCTCATCTTCCAGGTCGCACTTTTTTGCCAAATCCTGGGACAGGTCGCACCTTTTTGCTCGAAACCTGCGTCCCAAGTCGCAGATTTTGGCCCAAAAAGTGCGACCCGGCCGAAAATATGTAAGAGGGTCTGTTCCTGAGATTCTGGGCCCTAATCTGAACTTTTAAACCATCAAAATGAAAGAGTAAGGTTAGGCCTCTTACCTGCAACTGACAGGTCTCGATTCCAACGGTCGGTTTGTCCGCTACGATCGCCGCAAGATTTAGGGCATTCTCTCCTCTCTACCTTCACCACAACAACACTAGCAAATGAGTGAATTTGGAGGGAAAAGTGCCTTATTAAAAGAGAACCCCGGTTTTTCCTTCGCCTGCTACGACCACACCGTAACTCAGTTTAACAAACCGTCCGCACCGTTGGAAAGCTCTCACCGAGCCCTTTAATGGGTATCTGTTAGTTTTTTGTGATTTGATACTTCACCAGGACACATTTTGTCCAAGAAGGGTCACTTCACCTCCCCCCAAAATCGGATTTCCTCACTTACAACACTTGTCCTTGGGGCACCACTTTGCCTCCATACTTGTCTTTGTTCGTGTCGATTTTCGTCATGAGATACCATCTTATACTCATGTTTTCATGGTCCCCCATTGGACCTTTACTGTGTGGCAGCACTATCGAGTCGCCCTTGTTTAGAGCATCCAAGCTGAGTCATCATCGCATTCATGGAGTCTATCCCGAGTCCCTTTGTACCCCGCTATAGTCCTCCATCCTTCATTGCTTGGTCTCTCTCTTGTGTCACACATTATGGCCTTCAGTCCCACTGCCCCCTATCCCTTATGATATTGTGTCAGTCGTTGCCATGTCATTCATGCCCTTTATGCTCTAACAAGGGAAGTCGTCCATTCGCTACTCAGTACCCTCCATTCCATCATCATCATTGGTATTAGTCTGTCTGTCGCTCTACTATTTTCTCTCGTGCCTTAGTTGAGGATCTCTCATTGCCTCACCTATGGCGAACCTCCTTCTGTCGACATCAGTTCCTCCGTTCCAGAAGACAGGTCTAGAGGGCAGTGTACCTTGTTTCCAGCTTCCACTCTTGTTCGGTGCCTCGGATCAGGCAAAGGGATCTCTCATTATCCTTTGACTTGATTGTTTCTCCACTTCAGCTCCTTTCAGCATGATCAAGATCCGTATGCTTGATGGTCCAGTGATGCAGCAGTAGCTCTTGGTGATGCCCAGGTGTGTGTGAGATGTCTCAGCCCTCATGAGGGGGTGGCCCTGCAGGTAGCCCCCCACATGCCCGGATGACCTCTTCATTGCAGCCTTCGATGCAGCTCCATATATTTGATGATGTCGGCCTTAGCCGCTTGCAGTGCCTCTTTGATTTGCATGTATCAGTCAGATTTTGTGAGCCCTTCCCCGCTTTTAGGGGGCATTTGGGTTGTATTGGTATCTCATGTACTCAGATATTATTGTATAAGTCCTGGCTATTATCCCAGGCACAACATGTATATGGGATCCCTCATTGTATTTCTATCTGGCTCATGTTTATGCCGGCTGTACTTTATGGTTCGGTCCCTTGTTTACTGGACACACTATTCTTTTGTACTTTGTCTTGGCGGGCATAGGTATGCCTCCCCCGCCGCCTTTAGCACAGGTACCCTCTCATAAAAAGAGACTTGTTGCACCTGTAAGTCTTGTCTCCTCAGGGTCTAGTTCTTCAGCACATTATTCTACCTTACATCTCTCTCTCCGACTTCCCTTTTGATGTCTGGTGATTGAGTTCTTACAACGTACTTCGGTCATACGATTTGCTCCTAACACTCGCACGCTGGGGGGAAATCTGTTACACCATTTTTTGGTCATCTAACCTATTATCATTAGATGGACCCAAGTACACCATGTAAGACCAATTTTACCCTAAGTAAATTGCTTTCACTATGTAAAATAACTTAATAAACCACATTTATTAGGTTGTTTATGGTCTAAACAGGAAACCCCAAAAGGAAATATTAAACAAACCTATATTTTTTTTATTTTCCTCATGGAATAATTAATTAAACCATAATTTAATTATTATTCCCAGTCATGTTTAACCCAAAAACAAAGAAATTAATTAGATAAACCTTTATTTATCTTATTATTTTTTAGGAATAATTATTTAAACCTTATTTAGATAATATTCCTTGTTAAATATGACCAAATCACCCACAAATAATTAAATAAATCATTATTTATTTAATTATCTTTCAACCGCTTCCTTAAACAGATAAATAAATCATTTATTTATTTATTTTTGACAAATCAAGGGATTTGACCCAAGTCGAATACCTTTTCCCTCCAACAAATATAATAAAATATTCCATAAAAAGTGGATCTAGATCTGGTTAACCCATGCACCAAGATCTAGAATGACCCAATATTTTGTTATAAATAGGAGGGTTTTTCCTACCATTCTTCACCTTTTGTTGCCTATTAGATCACTCTGGATCTATACACTTGGTCACATTCTACATTATTTGTTGTGTGAGCTCCCTTTGAGTTCTATCTTTGTCTGGGTTTTCTACACCAACAAGAGAGAGAGATTCTAGATCTGAAGTGCTGAGGACTTCCAAGAACCCATCCCATTGAGGAGAATTGGATACACCTTCTTTTTTTCCCCCCAGGTGCCCTTAATACAAAAATTCTTTCAAAAAACATTGTTCTTGTCTTGTCTATTGGATGTATGGAGCAAACTCTTGATTTTTACTGCTTAATGTCTTTCTATGCATAGATCTGGTTTTTTGCAGCACTTGTCTTGATCAACTAACTGTAGATCTGAAGATGTTAGCAGCCACATTTGATGTTAGGGCTATAAGTTATGCGTAGCTAAAGTGGTCTTTTTTTGTACGCTTCGACAAAAGATTCATACTAACACCTGTGAGGGGTCCAATAATAAAGAAACGGAACATAGGCACTCACAGCCACACAAAGAGAACACAATTTTCCCTTCAAGAACATTAATCCAGGACTCCATGGTCCAATCCTCCGTTGGGTTTCAGTATCCACTCCCTTGACAACATAATGCCACTTCCCCTACAGTATCAAGGCTAGTCACTGTTTTCAAGCATACTGCCTCATGCTCGCTGACAATCTGCAACACGATCTTGATCATCCTTCAATCTCCAATTGATGTCATTTTCACTGTCATGTGTTCATCATTCCCTGCAAATTTTCTTAGTGTTGGAATGACCAGTTCCAACACACACTCAGAATTGTGACAATAGTTGGTCATACTAATGTCACTTAAATTACAACCAATTTCATTGTCATGAAAGTTAATCAATACATTGCAACATCATCAGAGAATTAAAAAATACATTTCGACAGTAGCATAAATTTATCCCTCTATATATCGAGTGAGATGAATTCAGGAAAGCAGGTCCAACAGACGAGCCATCTCTTGAATGATATATTAATGTTGGAAATTCTGCAACGTCATTCACATTACCTCTTCCAATCTTTTTCAATATTCCAGCAACCTTGACATTAGCAGACTTTTAATAAGGAATCCAAGGAGTTCATCTTCATACATGAACAAAGCACAACCTAACTTGGCGACATCCACAGCGGGGAGAAATTCCAAAATCTTCAGCTTAAGCTCTGTGGGAAGCAGAATTAAAGATGGTGGAGATGGCAACCCGGTTTTTTTCACACAAAGCAGTAAGCACCGGCATCGAAAGCCTGTCTTTCACTATTCTCCACAATTCAAATACACACATATCATGGCTTGAAGAAGCCTTCAAACCGATTTCACAATTAGATGATGAAGGCTTCACGCCCATTTCAGGCCTTGAAGAACCCCCCCACAATCATTTCAATAAATTGGGAATCTCTCATGTTAAGAGAAATTTTTTTATTATTTTCATTTCGCTTCTTGCCCTCTGTGAATAAAGAATTTGTAGAGTTTTCCCATTACAGATAGCTTCTACTGAATTGACAGCAAACTATAAAGCACTTAAAAACATTTCAACTTTCAGAGAAAGACAATATACTTGCGAATCCTTTACACTCACCAGACTCCCATAAACAACTAAAAAAAACTCCCCAACATCTGAAACCTAACGCAGACGCTTTCCACACATTTTTAGTCATCATAAACGAGTTCAGGGAGCGTGTAGTAAAGACTCACCATTGCCTTCGTAGACCAACCCTCAGGGAGTCGAAATCTGTCAGACCCTGGCTCCTCTGAGGCCTTCAAATCAGACCCTACAAAACCTGGCTCGAGCATCACCGCGTGGATGGCCATCACCAACAACTTTCTGCATTCCCCCGCTCTACCAACAAACCCTTCTCAAGAAAAAAATGGGACAGAACGACACCCGCCTTTTCTGTAATCCTCTCCATAATATAACGAGCACACCACAGCTCATCTACTGTTGAGATACCCACTGACGGACCTACTTGAAATTCCCACGCTCCTTGCCTTTTCTTAAGCTTTGAGCAATTTTAATCGAATCAAAATTAGGCTGAATGACTCCTCTACTGGGAAATGCCTTCTTCAATTCTACGATCAGAGTTGGCATGCTGGTTTCCTCCGCACAAGTCCTAGGGTTTTGTGCCCGGTCATGAGCTTCAGATTGTCGCTGGTATCTAAAACCACATGGTACAGGCTCTCGGCCACCCTCTCGACCTCCACCAGCGAGGCCTCCACCCATAGAACCTCCTGCTCCAGCACTAGGTTGCGACTGACTCCTCCATAGTCTTAAAAAAATGCAATGGATGATTTTCACCGTGAACCCACCATGAGCACACTTAAATAAACACGCACTCCTATACGCACTCAAATCTCTTCTCTGCATCCAGATCCGCAGGTCGTATCTATTCCACTATACTACCACAGATCACCTCGATGGACAAAAAAACTTAACACTAATATAAATGATTTATTTTCCTATGCCCAGGAAGGGCCAGAGGCCCTTACGGGCTCTGAAGCTCTGATACCAAGATAAAATAGCACACAACAAACTCTAATCAAATTCTATATTATGAATCATTGAAATTACACACATATTTATACAAGCAATAGTCTCAAGATAGGAATTCTATCTTGGACGTACAGTAATGTGGTTGAGAGATTCTCTCAACCACACACTAAAATAAGAGAAACTATATTCTAGCTATTTCCTATTATGTAGGAACAAACTCCTCAAATGGAGAATTACAACCATAGACAAGTAGGAATTAATTATTTCTAACTCCACTCCCATCTTAAAATAGTTTTGTTGAATTAAAAGGAGTCTGAGAAGCACTCCCATCTTAAAATAGTTTTGTTGAATTGAAATCTAGAAGAAAAAATAAAAAAATGTAATTAATATTTTGAAAATCAAATAAAACAAATATAAAATAAATTTTTTAAAAACAAATGTTTTTCATTTAATTTTATTTATAAATAATATCTTATCATTAAATAAAAATGGATACTTAAAAACAAAAATAAATAAAAATCAAATCTTGATCTCAAAATAATAAAGTGACCTATGATTTATTTAAAATGTTTTAAAGGTTGTCCCTTTTAAATTAATAATACTAACACTAAAGGATAATGTTAATGAAGTTTGCGTGTTGCTGGACAACTTTCGAACAGAAGCATTCATTTTTTCTGCCACCCATCGTTTAAACTTTAAACATAAAATACTAATTTTGAAAGAAAATATCGATGAAAAACTCTGAATGAATGAATCTTGGTAAGAGGATAAATATTCTCACCATTATTCAACGCAGAGGAGTACGTGAAGGTTGTGGAGAGGCACAGGTCAGAGATATCGTAGCCTGCCATGGATCCTGCAAGCAATGGTCTGACTTGGAGGCTGACGAGGCGGCGGCGCGATGTGGAGATCCACAAGGTGTCGGAGGCAGTGTATGCCCAGAAGTCATTTGGTGGTCGGCTATGCCGGAGCCCGCAGCTGCCACCGTGCGCGGCGTTCGTGGAGATGATAGCGCCGATTTTTTCGTGGGAGGCATGGAAGTGTGTGTGGAAGATGATCCAGAATGACCTGGTGTTGGGTAGGGGTTTGGATTTTAATTTCCACCGATGTGTGGGCGGAGACGTGGCAGCGTACGAGAAAATGGGCGTAGTTGACTCTCAATGGGTTGTGCACACACATCTTTGTTCGTTGGGGTTGGTGGTTGGATCGATTCGCGAAAGGAGTCTATTGGAGGCGAGACTGTTCAGTGATCGGCTTGATGAAACGGACATGGAACATCTTTGTTGCCGGGAGGTGTGTGGCCAGATGTCATGATATTTTTTTGGTGTGTTTTGTAGATTCAGAGGTGTCTTTAGACATATAACTTTATTGATCATGGAAAAAGATTACATAACAAAGTACAGGTGTTTACAAACTTAAACTCTAACTATCATATTACAATGAAATTACGAAACTAACCTATTTATAAGCTCTATGTTCTAACTTAATCTAGTTATGGATCACTTGGAAAATCAACAAGTGTCTATTTACAATAAATGTCATTCTAACCATTCTACTAACTTTATTCTTATTTTAGAGCCTAGAAAACGACTCTATTCTAGAGTCCTATTTTTACTAACAAAATACTATTTCTAAGTATCTCTAATATTTATTAAATATTTTAATTTAATAAATATATTTATCCTAACTTTACATTATTTAATTTATGTATTTTTGGATTTATAATTGCCTTTATGAAAGAGGCTAACATTTCCCCCTTGAACGATAAATCCAAAAGAAGAACGAGGAACCATCTTCCAAGTTCTCAAGTTGATGCTGAAAAAATCTTCAATCTCAAGAGACCTTGAGTCAGCTGTATGTCTGATTCATCTCTGAATGTTGCTTGACAACTCCATCAAGTGCCAAGTTTCAAAAGGATCCATCTATCCTTTACATGAAATCAACATCAAAGCCCACTGGCTGATGATGTCAAAAACAACTCACTGTTGCTTTTGCTGTCGACTGCCCACTGGAAAATTTGTTGATGCACACTGGAAAATTTGTTGATGCCCACTGGCTATTGAAGATGCCCACTAGCTGCTTTTGTTGGTTTTGTCGAAACTTTCAGTCTGACAACCACTGTCAATTTCATTGACATTTTCCCCCCTTTGTCAGCTGAAAGGAGAGACACTTCTCTGGAAAGTTTCCTGAACTCCCCCCCTTTAGGTGTAGGATTTTTACGCTGGTGTACTCCCCCGTTCAACTCCATGAGAGTACCATCATCTTTTCACTGTTGGATGCACTATGTGTGATTGGATTCAATTGTAGAATTGAGACAATCGTTTGACTGTGGATGACCATTTCCAAGGGTCGATCCATTCATAATGTATCTTCAATCTGGCTGATTTTTGTTGGTTGCGACATTTTTCTGAGGAATGATTGGGCTTGCCACAATGGCGACAAGGATGGAGATCAAAACACTAATCTTCCATATGACCGGTTCTTTGACAATGAGAACACTTCGGTTGGACTTCAACTTCAAGTTGCTTGCAATTATGTTTGTCTGCAACTTTGGGTTGCGTGCATTGCTAGTTGTCTACAACTTTCTCAGAACTTGCTAAAGTGAGTGGTGCAATAAATCCTGCACTGACAAACTTAATTGGCTTGGAATAATCTGGAATATGTAAGTTGGTGTCATCAGTGACATATCCTAAGACTCGTCGATTCTTGTTATTGTGAATTTCTTCCCAGGGCTTGATGATGGGCTTGGAAGAAATTTTAACTGGAACAACTTCGACACTTGAAGCTATTTGAATGAATGACTTATCATCTGGATGGTTCAAAAACTTGAAAGTATCATGCTTTTCTTGCAATTCAATCCTTTGAAGTTGTGACTCGAGCTAAAGAAACTCAATGGTTTCATGTGTTTGTCGTAGATGCCGTGAAAGATCAGCAAGAGTGTCTTTGCTGACATGCACCATGTCTTCATCACTAGAGATGATCAAACTGTGAAGAATGTTTAACAACTGAATATGTTGCGCCATCTGAACTTGCTCACTTGAAATCAGGCTCTCTTGTCGTATTTTGAACTGTTTCACTTGAATGACAGGCTTGCTTGAATGTGGCTTGAATGGCACGCTCGCTTGATTTGTTGCTGATTGCACTTGCTAGAGTTGTAGAATTGTCTTGCTTAAACTCTGGAATTCACGCTCGCTTGATGACGATCGCGTTTGTTTAAGTGCTCACTTGACTTACTTGATGACTTCATGCTCACTTGAATGAATAGCCACGCTCGCTTGATGTCGATCTCAACGTGCTTGATTGATGTTAGAGTTGAACTTGTTTATTTTCTTTGATGAACTTCACTTTGGCTTGCTTGTAGGAGATGTGAACTTGTTGTTTGTTTGCTTTAGAAACTCATGTACTCACTTGATTTTGTGTAAAGGAAGGGTGTCGAACACTGTCAACAATGCACCCAAGAAAGCTTACAATGATTTTAATGATTCACTTAAAACAATGAATTCCCTTGTTCTCTGATCCCTTTAAATTTGGAGATTTTTTTATAATTTTAAATCTGAATCGTATAATGTTTCATGATTTGATTTTATTTTAAAGAAAGTTGTATTTATTTATATATTTTGAAATATATTTTATATAATTAAATTTTAAATTTATTTTTTGAAAAATTATAATTATTTATATATTTAAAAATATATTTTAAATATTCAATATCACAATTGCATCTAAAATTATATGTATTGAGAGAAAAAACCAAAATCTCTGATCAATGACCATCATCATCACGTGTATTTAGATTTCATGATAGCTTGATTTCTACATGGTCATGCATAGGCTCACCCATGGATGGTTTTCAAAATTAAGTACGGTTTGGTTTGATTTTTGTAATATTTATTAGAATATTTTTTTTAATACCGACTGGAAATTGGTGGTTTTGGCCAAATTGTGGCTTCTTTGGATAATGTTAGTAAAATAAATAAATAGTAATTTTTTATTTTTTTTGGTAAATCGGGCTAATCTATATTAATTTGAAAGAGAAATAGTACATACATGATACACGTTGGGTTGGTGAGCTACGCTTAACCAATCCCAGCCTTAGTTGCGCAGTCTCGGGGCTACCTCCAAGGAGGAAACTAGCTCGGAAAATACTTGAAGCATGAAATTACAAAATATGCAGCAGTGCTGGTGTATCCAGAAATTACGAAATATGCGGAAGCATAAGTATAACTTGGAATCCCGTGGTAATAGCAAGCATGAAAAAAAACAAGGAAGAACTGAGCAACTTCACAGTCCTTAGTCTTCAGCTTCATCTTTACTGTCTAGCTCTTTCTCCACTATGGGGTAGGCGTATACCTGCGCAGCTGCTTCCTCAGTGTCAGTGGGTGGATGTGTAGGTTTAGGGACCGGTGCACAGAGGATGAGAGCCACTGGATATTCTGCGTCAGGGACACGCGTCTAAGTACCTTCAGAATCCATAATCCATACATCTGTATCATCACCCTCCTCCTCTTGAGCTGGCAGAGGTTTGGTCTTGCGAGGCGGGAGGTGTGCCTGATGCACTTTGGTAGACTTTCAAGGGCCACATCTACCTCTCTGCGAAGCATGCACGGGGGCCTCCTCCTCTTGATCTGGATTGGGGCTTTATCTAGCGTAATTGTCTGAGGAGGAGCCTTCCACAGACTCCAGATGATTTTCCGTCCCCCGATGGTAACGGTAAGGGAGTGCCCCTCTCTACCCTTCCACGGAGGAGTGACAGAGATGGAAAGACGCTCAACAGGGGGAGAGGAACGAAGCAGGGGAAAAGCAAGAGGACCAGGGGAACGATGAGAGGGAAATCATGTCCCGGGACGCAGGCTAAAGGGTGCTCACAGACTATTGAAACTAGAGGGATAGATGGAGCAAGGATAATAAGCGCAGGCTGGATAAAATGCAGCCTAGAGATATCTACGCAGTGTAGCTCTAGGAAGAGGGTTGCACAGGGGGCAAGAACATAATCAACAAGAAAGACTGAAGGAACTAACTAGGTGTCTCTTTGTGCCAAGGGTCCTTCCTTTTAAAAGGTCTGTGACACATGCGAAGGTGAAGGTCATGATTGAGCCTCGCACACAGCTGCATGCCATAACCGTTTTCATGAGCATGCTCAAGTGAAGAGTTATGGCCAATTAGCATATCAATCTAGGTAATCATTTAGGATGATTGTTGCAGAGAGGTACCCTGGAGGGCGTGACATTGTCCAAGCGTGTCTTCATCATGCCTTATCTCATTCATCTCGTGCGGATGGTTACCGGTTTGAGGATCCGCATCGTGTGAGGACCTGCGCTGCAAATTTTCGTCCTCATGGGTGTAGGAGAGATGATTGTCATTCATACTCCTAGTGTCACTTACATCCAAGAAAATAAAGACTAAATATTGTATAAAAGTGTAATTTTATTTAATGATATTGTTTTTCTTGTAAGTATTATATATAAATTACTTTTTGGTCACTAAGCATGATTTAAATTTATTTTTATTTGATTGAGATATTTGTATTTTCGTATTAAAAAGTAGCTTTACAATCCAAAATCCATAAACATTTGGCGAGAATAATATGAGGCTATTGGATTTTGTTTACATCATCATAAATAATAGTGTACCTACACATCAAAGTTTTTAGTTTTGAGATTATATTAATAGAGGCTAACTTAATAACCATCAGTATTAGAGACCTTTCCATACATTGACAAAAATAATGTCTATTTTAACAAAAGACTTGCTTAATTTATAGGTTTTATGTTTGAGAATATGTATGTATATATTAAAGATTTGTATGCTTTTAAATTTGTATTAGCTAAAATGAGAAATGTGTTGTAGAATGCCCAAATGGATATGTTTATTTAAACTAAAAATTTCAAATTTCATATGATTAATGTTTTTAGTTTTTTAAAAGAATTTTTTATTATAAATGTGAGAATAATAATTGAAGAAAAATATTGATTTTCATGTTCTTTAATGTTTAGAATGGTATGAGTGTATCATCTTTTAAAATTAAAAGAAAATATATTCACAAGTTTCTTATGTATTATCCTTTTAAAATACAAGAAAAAATATCCACAAGTTTCTAACTAAAGTCTAAAGACTATTTTTAGTTTTACCATGAAGTAAAAAAAGCCCATAAAGTGAAATTACTTTAACAAAATTATTGTTTCTCAAAGAAATAAAAACATCAACAATAAAAATTAAGTTTGACATAATAATTAAAACCAGTATTGATGTTCCTATAAATATGAAAATAATAATTGAAACCAATATTGATTTTCATATAAATGTAAAGAATAATAATGGAAGAAAATATATTAATTTTCATGTTCTTCATTCATGATATCACTATACCATCTCTTTAAAGTGGAAGAAAGAGTATCCACAAGCTTTGATTTCCATGTTCTTCATTATTTAGCATCGTATACCTATAACATCCCTTTAAAATGAAATAAAAAGTATCCACAAACTTTGATTTTCATGTTCTTCATTATTTAGCATGGTATACATGTAACATTTCTTTAAAATGGAAACAAGAGTATTCACAAGCTTCTAAGTTCTAAAGACCATTTTTAATCAACAATGAAGATTAAATTTGACATAGTATTAAAGAAGACCAATGCATAAAATCGAATAATATGGAAAAATAAAATAATAAAAAAACAATTTATTTTCTTAGAAAGTAAAGAAATCCCAACCTTCCACGACTCTACGATGGGGTGCAAAATCAAAGTGAATGACATGTTATGTTATTTCTTTTAAGAATTTAAAATTTCATTATTGGAATCTAAACTTTGAAACCTTGATTCTATGTTTTAATTTTATATTTTTTAAACATATTTTTACACGAAATTTAAATATTTTATTTGAAGATTTATGTTAATTAATTTATGTTCACATCGAATTCATATAAATTTATATAAAAAGAAAATGATAAAAATTTTCTTTTTAATATTATATATAATAACATATTCAATGTTCAAAAGAAAAAAATAATTGAAAGTTAAAAAATAAAATAAAAAATATTCAGTGATTCCTAATAAGAATAATAAGAAAGAGATGTATAATTCATTCAATTATTAATATAGAATTTCAATATGTAACATTTAAAAATATTATTAATAATAAAAAATTTCAATCCCGCTAATCAATAAAATAATTAATATTTATTAGAATATATATTTTTAATACCGACTACAAATTGGTGGTTTCGGGCCAAATTGTGGCTTCCCTGGATAATATTAATAAGATAAATAAACTCTAATTTTTTTTTGGGGGTAAATTAGGCTAATCTATATTAATTCGAAAGAGAAACAGTACATATGATACATGCTAGGTTGGTAAGCTATGCTTAACCAATCCCAGCCTTAGTTGCGCAGTTTCGGGGCTCCCTCTATGGAGGAAATCAGCCCGAAAAATACTTGAAGCAGGAAATTACAAAATATGCAACAGCGTTGGTGTATCCAAAAATTACAAAATATGTGGAAGCATAATTATAACTTGGAATCCCGTGGTAATAGTAGGCATGAAAAAAAACAAGGAAGAACCGAGAAACTTCACAGTCCTTAGTCTTCAGCTTCATCTTTACTGTCTAGCTCTTCTTCCACTATGGGGCAGGCGTGCACCTGCGCAGCTGCTTCCTCAGTGTTAGTGGGTGGACGCGTAGGTTTAGGGGCCGGTGCGCAGAGGATGGGAGCCACCAGATATTTTGCGTCAGGGACGTGTGTCCAAGTACTTTCAGAATCCATAATCCATACATCTGTATCATCACCCTCCTCCTCCTGAGCTGGTAGAAGTTTGGTCTTGCAAGATGGGAGGTGCGCCTCATGCGCTTTGGTAGACTTCTGAGGGCCACATCTACCTCTCTGTGAAGCATGCATGGGGGCCTCCTCCTCCTGATCCAGATCAGGGCTTTGTCTAGTGTAATTATGTAAGGAGGAGCTTTCCACAGACTCTAGATGATTTTCCATCCCCCAGTGGTAACAGTCAGGGAGTGCCCCTCTCTGCCCTTCCACGGAGGAGTGAGAGAGATGGAAAGATGCTTAGCAGGGGGAGAGGAACGAAGCAGGGGAAAAGCAATAGGACCGGGGGAACGATGAGAGGGAAATCATGTCCCGGGATGTAGGGTAAAGGGTGCGTACAAACTATTGAGAGTAGAGGGATAGATGGAGCAGGGATAAGAAGCGCAGGTTGGATAAAACACAACCCAGAGATATCTGTGCAGTCTAGCTCTAAGAAGAGGGCTGCGCAGGTGGCAAGAACATAATCAATAAGAAAGATTGAAGGAACTAACTAGGTGTCTCTTTATGCCGAGGGGCCTTCTTTTTAAAAGGTCTGTGACACATGCGAAGGTGAAGGTCATGGCTGAGCCTCGCACGAAGTTGCGTGCCATAACTGTTTTCATGAGCATGCTCGAGTGAAGAGTTATGGCCAACTGGCATATCAATCCAGGTAATAATTTAA
Organism: Pinus albicaulis; assembly: GCA_034641835.2. Classification (NCBI taxonomy): domain Eukaryota; kingdom Viridiplantae; phylum Streptophyta; class Pinopsida; order Pinales; family Pinaceae; genus Pinus; species Pinus albicaulis. The sequence goes on from CM076569.1 coordinate 332,328,253, forward strand.
GATGATTGCTGCAGAGAGGTACTCTCGAGGGGGTGACGTTGTCCAAGCATGTCTTCATCATGCCTTATCTCATTCATCTCATGTGGATGGTTACCGGTTTGAGGATCCGCATCGGGTGAGGACTTGCACTGCAAATTTCTGTCCTCATGGGTGTGAGAGAGATGATTGTCATTCGTACTCCTACTGTCACTTGCATCTGAAGAAATAAAGGCTAAATATAGTATAAAAATGTAATTTTATTTAATGATATTGTTTTTATTGTGAGTATTATATAAATTACTTTTTTATCATTAACCATGATTTAAATTTATTTTTATTTGATTGAAATATTTTTATTTTCATATTAAAAATAGCTTTACAATCCAAAATCCATAAACATTTGGGGAGAATAATTTGAGGCTATTGGATTTTGTTTACATCATCATAAATCATGGTATACCTACACATCAAAGTTTTGAGTTTTGAGATTATAAAAAATAAAGGCTAACTTAATAACCATAAGTATTAGAGACCTTTCCCTACATTGACAAAATGTCTATTTTGACAAAAGGCTTGCTTAATTTATAGGTTTTATGTTTGAGAATATGTATGTATATACTAAAAGATTTGTGTGCTCTTAAATTTGTATTAGCTAAAATGAGAAATGTGTTGTAGAATGCCCAAATGGATATGTTTAGTTAAACTAAAAATTTCAAATTTCATATCATTAATGTTTTTGGTTTTTAAATTTTTTTTTTATTATAAATGTGAGAATAATAATTAAAGAAAATTACTGATTTTCATGTTCTTCAATGTTTAGAATGGTATGAGTGTATCATCCTTTAAAATTAGAAGAAAAAGTGTCCACAAGTTTCTTATGTGTTATTTTTTAAAATAGAAGGAGTATCCACAAGTTTCTAACTAAGGTCTAAAGACCATTTTAATTTTACCATGAAGGAAAAAAAAGTTCAAAAGATGAAATTACTTCAACAAAATTATTGTTTATCAAAAACATAAAAACATCAACAATAAAGATTAAATTTGACATAATAATTACATAATAATTGAAACCAATATTGATATTTCTATATATGAGAATAATAATTAAAACCAATATTGGTTTTCATATAAATGTGAAGAATAATAATAATTAAAACCAATATTGATTTTTCATATAAATGTGAAGAATAATAATGGAAGAAAATATATTAATTTTCATGTTCTTCATTCGTAAGCATGATATCACGATACCATCTATTTAAAGTGGAAGAAAGAGCATCCACAAGCTTTGATTTCCATGTTCTTCATTATTTAACATGGTATACCTATAACATCCCTTTAAAATGAAATAAAAAGTATCCACAAACTTTGATACTAGTATTAAAGTATTAAAGAAGACCAATGAAGATTAAATTTGACATGGTATTAAAGAAGACCAATGCATAAAATCGAATAATATGGAAAACAAAAATAATAAAAAACAATTTATTTTCTTAGAAAGTAAAGAAATCCAAACCTTTGACGACTCTATCATGGGGTGCAAAATCAAAGTGAATGACATGTTATGTTATTTCTTTTTAAGGATTTAAAATTTTATTATTGGAATTCAAACTTTGAAATCTTGATTCTTACTCAATATATTTTTCAAACATATTTTTACACGAGATTTAAATATTTTATTTAAAGATTTATGTTAATTAGTTTATGTTAACATCGATTTTATATACATTTATATATAAAAAGAAAATGATACAAGTTTTTTTTAATGTTGTATATAATAAAATATTCAATGTTTAAAGAAAAAAAATAATTGAAATTAAAAAATAAAATAAAAAAATAATTTATGATTCCTAATAAGAATAATAAGAAAGAGATATGTAATTCATTCAATTATTAATATAAAATTTCAATATGTAACGTTTAAAAATATTAATAATAATAAAAAAATTCAATGTCACTAATCAATAAAATATTTTAATATGTAAGATTAAGTAATATTGATGTATACTTAAAAATATATTAATAATAAAACACTTTAATGTGAACAATATAGTATAGATATAATGTATCAATGCACATGTTATATATATATATATATATAAAATAAAATTATTATAAGAAATTTATAAGTTATAAAATTACATTTATATATTTTTAAAGTGTTTTTTTTTCCTCTTCTATGTACACATCTTGAAAAGCAAGATGATTAAAAAATATTGTTAAACCTTTAACATCTTCTAACAAAATGTTAAAGCACATTGAAACATTTTTGTTACTTTGTATATATTTGATGAGAACTTGGGAATTATTAAACAGTTGTAAATTCTTAATTTATTTGTCATTTTTCAATAATAATACTAGTTTTACTGTCATCGATTATGCATACTATCTATTTAGGTATATACTAAAATTTAAAACAGTAAACAATATTAAACATTTTAACCATAATTTTTTTTTCTTCAATAGTTAGTTTTATATATATATATATAGTTGTTGGATGGACAATAAGTTGGTTGAGAGAATATCTCAACCTCACACCAAACTAGGAACTTAGATTTAGCTAATTCCTATGAAATAGGAACAAACTCTATACATAGAAAGTCACAACCGAAGACAAGTAGGAATTACATATTCCAACACACGTCCTTAATGACTACTTGTCTCAATATCACTTCACAAAATCTCGTTGTGGTCAAACATAACAAAAGGATATGTTGATGTCCATATAAATGAGCAACCATCCACCGAAATGCATGGGTACCAACAGCTGCAACCATTAGTGTCGTAGGATATCTTTCGCATACATGGTTCTGTCAACCATTATCACTGCATACATGTACCTGCATCTACATATCCCCCTCCAATGTGGGTTTTATCAGATGAACGTAACCATGCTCTTCCTTCATCGATGAACTCTCATCGGCATTAGATCTGTCTTAGATCTCTTCGACAAACTTTTACTGTATCTCTTCATCAGTGACCTTACACCGGATCTCTTCATCGGTGACCTTTCACCAGATTTCTTCATCGACGACCTTTCACCGGATTTCTTCATCGACGACCTTTCACCAGATTTCTTCATGAGTGGGCGAACACTGGAACAGACCTGTTTTCAGTCCACTTCATGGTTACACATGGTTTCTGGCAGACCATAAACCGACACCACAAAATGGTTTCTGGCTAACCACGAACCTGTAATTACTAAGTGGTTTTGAGATTACCACGAACTTTTACATGGATACACATGTCTTACAAGGCTTACAACACAACTCCAACTCTTGGAGTTATGAGGTACATACTTTACAAAGACCACTATAAAGCCTTCCTAGACATGCTTACCATTCAACTGTGTGACTCATCATCAAGAGTCTATTCCAAAAAAAACTCACACAAACTTGATTTTCCATAATCCTTTATAGCTCACCATGCCATTCATATGCTAGAACACACTAGTGATTTCTCACTTGAATATTTTTGTCATAGATTTTGTACTTTTGAGTTTTGGATAAGCTAGTCTTGAATCTCCATGCTATACCTGTCATTAGTTAGAGTCACGAATTCTAACAAAATCACTGCATATTAAGGTCGCGAATCTTAATATGTACACAAACTTCCAAGACATATTTCATTCAAAACAATATGAAATAAAAATAAAAGCATATTCCAAAAAAAATTATGACTCTGATTTTATGCATTAATGTAACAAACACCAATCACGACTGCAATACCTTAACTGCCAAATCATTCAATTGAGGTCTAAATTTGTGCTCACTAGCACCACAAAGTAAACACTCCCTTCTTCGGAAATGGCAGCATTTCCATCAAATTCACCACCAGGTTCGAGCACCATTGACTCCTTTCCTAGAAATATTTGTGGATCCAGCACTCTAATAGCTCTGCTGATAGCATATTGAAACCAACATTTGAGGACTCGGCCCTTCTTAGTGGCCTCGTTCACCCTGTCGCCATACATCAACGGAAAAAACAAAAGATCAATAACTAATGCCCAAAAAAACACACAGAGACGCTCCACAAATCAACAAATGATCCATAAATAAAATGGTCCACGGAAATTTGATTCAGCGCCTCCCTTTAGCGAATTGTTCCAATGTTCACACACACTTCCACGTCCATGACATTCCTTTGCTTAGAGTAAGTAAGCTTCTTGTTTTTCTTATTCTCCAGCATTAATGCTACAACTTGGCAGTCGAATTCCAATTAGGAATACCCCTCAAACTGTCTCAACGCACTTGTATATCTTCACCGCCATAAACATCTTCTGAAACCTGAAACGATATAGGGGCGAAGCAAACATCGAGCACGTGAAGTGAAGTAGCCGATAATTTTAGGGTAACTTCACTCAAACATATTTCTTCACAAACTGGACATGGTTCAGAACGCTCGTTGCAAGCGATATCTGTTCATCACAACTATCCACCTTAGACTGTCTGTTGTGCTGGAAATCTTTCAGAAGAGCTTTCAATCGCTCATATTCAAGGCGAAAACCTTCTTTCCCAAAGCACGACCTCTGCACATACTCTGAGAATTTATCTCCAGATTTCATCCTGAGACAGCGAAAACTGAGTGCTTCCATGTTGATTCAAATCTCAGATAAAATATACAACAAAAAATATCCATAAAACTTGACTGCTGACGGTGGTGTTTGTTAAAATCTTTGAGAACACATTCATTTGCAGTTCAAACGACAAATAAATGAAAATTCTACCGTTATTTCCATAGTATAACCAGCAAAGCATATAAATAAAAGCATACACATTCTAATTAAGGAGTGCCCCCTTGAATTTTAAATACCACTTATAGTTAACGACTGCACATTAGTCTCCATCTGATCGGGTGCGCCAAAAAAAACACAAGATGGCTCGTCTGGGAGCGTTTTCTAGCAATCAGAATCCAAAATTTGTTTCGCATTCCGAATTAAAACGTTCGTAGGCCCAAATCAAATCTGCTTATTTGACTCTAGTCCACTTTATACTTTCTCATGGCCTAAGCAAGAATCGGCCTTCACACAACCTCTGAATAACGATTCGACCTATCTCCACGCTCCACTGCGTTCTATATTCAACCAATTCGATGCAATTAAGATTGCCCTTTCTGCTGGCTCCATGGATAGATCTATTGCTCCACACTTCTCCAACCTTTATGAATGAATGGAAATAAAAAAAATACTCATACTTTTATTTCCCTCAACCCAAGAGGGGCCTAGGTCCAAGCCCGTATAGGCTCTGATACCAAGATAAAATTTCACTATGGACACTATATTCTATTAACCATATAAAGTTACATATATACATGAGGTATTGTCTCAAGATAGGGAAGCTATATTGGACACACAATAAGTTGGTTGAGAGAATATCTCAACCTCACACCAAACTAGGAACTTAGATTTAGCTAACTCCTATGAAATAGGAACAAACTCTATACATAGAAAATCACAACCAAAAACAAGTAGGAATTACATATTCCAACAAAAGTATCTATAAATTTCTTATGTATTATACTTTTAAAATAGAAGAAAAAGTATCCACAAATTTCTAACTAAAATCTAAAAACCATTTTTAGTTTTACCATGAAGAAAAAAAGTCCCAAAAAATAAAATTATTTTAACGAAATTAATATTTCTCTTAATAAAAAAATAAAAACATAAACAATAAAGATTAAGTTTAACATTATAATTGAAACTAGTATTAATGTTCATATAAATATAAGAATAATATTTGAAACCAATATTGATTTTCATATAAATGTGAAAAATAATAATTAAAAAAAAATATTAATTTTCACGTTCTTCATGGTTAACCATGATATGACTATAACGTTCCTTTAAAGTGCAAGAAAAAGTATCCACAATCTTTAATTTTCATGTTCTTTATGTAGCATGATATACCTATAACATCTCTTTAAAATGATGAAAAAGTATTCACAAGCTTTGATTTTCACGTTCTTCATTATTTTTTGATGTTCTTCATGGTTAACATCCTTTTAAAATGGAAAAAGAATATTCTAAATTCGAAAGACCATTTTTAATCAACAATGAATATTAAGTTTGACATAGCATTAAAGAAGACCAATACATAAAACTGAAGAATATGGAAATAAATAAATAAAAAATTATTTTCTTAGGAAGTAAACAGATCCCAACTTTCCACGACTCTACCATGGGGTGCAAAATCAAAGTGAATGACATGTTATGTTATTTCTTTTACGGATTTAAAATTCCATTATTTGAATCCAAACTTTGAAACCTTGATTCTCACACAATACAATGCAGCGCTAACATCAACATAAATATGAATTTGCAAATTTTCTCGCACATCGAGGTTAATCTCTTATATTCTTTCCCAAAATATGTAATAACAATAATGTCTTCTTAATTTTATTTAACTATTTTAACTTTTGAATTTCACTGGTTTTCTACCTAGTTGGCAAATTCAAAAACCTATAGGGGTTGTTTAGGAATGCATTCATAACATCAAATTAATGTCTTTAAAGGAAATTATTATAGAATTGGAGGTTTATCTAAGGTTATTGATGACAAATTTTATATTTGAGGTACTTTTTATGCAATGCATTCATAACATCAAATTAATTATTATAGAATTAGAGGTTTATCTAAGTTTGTTGATGACAAATTTTATATTTGAGGTATTTTTATGGTTTGGGTGATGATTTGTGTAAAGACATTTTTTGGTCTCATCAATGTATTCTTTTAGAGTAAGAAGAGGGGTAAGTAAGGGTGTTTCTTGTTGTTTTTTTTGTTTCTTTCAGTGGCTAAGGGATTTAGCATCTCATTACTAGAGACAAATATATCAAATACATCTAAAGGATTTCAAATGGGGTTGAATTTATATATTTCACATATTTTGTTTGTAGATAATATACTATTATTTCTCAATGGAATTAGATTGGACTTAACTGAGATGTGTGATATTGTGGTTTTGTCTTGCGATGTAACCTTGATGGTGGTTAACATAGCAAAATATTATTTCCATTAGAAAATGGAGGAGGAAACGTGTTTTATTTGTCTCTTATTCCATGTTTGAGGTTGGATTTGGAAGATGGAATGAAATATTTAGGGATCTACATAAAAGTTAAATAACTATTTGAAAGAAGATTAGATTAGCTTATTGTTAAAATAGAAAAATGACTAGTATCTTGGAGTTACATGTGGTTGTTGAAGGGAGGAATACTTGTTCAAAGTCATCCTTGAGACAAGTTGTATCTACTAGTTTCCTATTTCATTTATTCTAAAAGGGATTCTTGAAAATATTAGAAGTATAAGTTTTAGGTTTTTATCGAGAGGATTAGTTGAAGAAAGGTGATTCCATTGGTAAAATGGGAGAAACTCAGTATACCATTTAGTGGTTGAGAGGATGGGGCCTTAAGAACATTTTACTTTTCTCAAAAGATTTGGCAGTGAAGAGTATTTGGAGGCTTATGTCAGGTGAAGGATTATGGTGTTAAGTGGTGACTTGGATATATATTATTTAGATTCTGTTGAATATTGGATAAGGATAGTTAACCAATCATAGAATGATATTTTAATGATGTGAAAGGTAGTTTTGAAAGGTTTTCCTTTGATTAGGAGGGCCATAGCTTGGAAGGTGGGTGAAGGGACCCTAGCTTGGATTTAGGAGGACGCATGGGTTGGGAGTGGTGGTGGAGGTACTAATATGATTGAAAAAATGTTTGATCAAGAGATTCTATTTTTAGAAAGGGACTCTATTGAAGCAAGACTGAGGAACTAGGCAGTGAATCCAAAAACAAATGATTTTAAGGACTTTCCATTATTAGTAGCATGGGGGATATGGTTGGCTTGGAATCTTTGAATTCTTAAATAAAAATGCATTCATTTTAAATTTTGTATCTATTGAGCTCATCATATTGAGCCATTTCTCACAAGATAGGGAAGAAAACTCAATAGAGGTGGTGGTTCAAGAAGTTACAAATTGATAAGAGCTTCCCTTAAGATTTTTCATATGGGGTGTCATAAGGGGATCTTGTTGTATGTGGAATTGGTGGAATTCTATTCTTTATAGATAAAAATTTCATTAATTTTAAGGTGGGATTGGGGGAGGGATCAAATAATTGCATGGAGAGGCACGGTCTATAGCCCATTATAAGGGAAATATGTGATTCTTTGTTCAAAGTGTAGTTGACACATGTTCCTCTTAAAATAAAAATAAAATATCCTTTCATAGAAAAGAAATGTAAGATATAACAAAAAACAAAAATGAACATGCATGTTTAGTTAGTTTTAATTAAAAACATTGTAAAATATTAATAATCCCAACATCACTAGATTTGTTGATATTAGAACCCAATGTGGTTAAAATATTTCACTCACTCTTAGTTATAAATAATTTTTTTTTTTTATTTCCATATGACATAATATAATTTCATATCAACTTTAAAAAGAGATAAAATAATTAGAAGTAAAACAAAATGCGAGTAAGATGTTTCAACCTTATATTTTTCAAACATATTGATTTAAATATTCCATTTGAAGATCTATGTTAACTAATTTATGTTAACATCAACTTCATATACATCTATATATAGAAAGAAAATGATAAAATATTTTTTTTTAATGTTGTATATAATAAAATATTCAATGTCGAAAGGAAAAAAAAAATTGAAAGCCACAAAATAAAATAAAAAATATCAAGTGCTTCCTAATAAGAATAATAAGAAAGAGATGTGTAATTCACTCAATTATTAATATAAAATTTCAATATGTAACATTTAAAAATATTATTAATAATAAAAAATTTCAATGCCGGTAACATAGTATTAAAAACCGGTCGGGTCAAATAGGTCGATCAGACCCCTGGCCGGTCAAATTGGTTTAAAAAACCCGGTTGAACCCCCTCATTCGCATAAAATTATGGTCAAACTGGTGTTGACCAACCGGTTAAGGAGAAAACCAGTCGGTTTTGTCCTTAACCGGTCGGTTAGCTGCTAACCAGCTATTGGGACAATAAATTTACTTAGAATCCACATTACAAGAGAGAATTCAAAGGCAAATAGTGTATGCAACAAGCGATGATCTAGTTCAAATCCAAACAATGTGATGCCTGCATTGTTGTGTTGTAAATATGTTACTGCACACAATACAAACAAGTATATCTTCATCAAAATAGAGAACTAAAATTGACGATAGGCCTTCGTGATTTACAGTTTAATTTCAAACAAACCATAATCATATATCCCAAAATGCTAAAATACAACTAAAAATCCGCTCGGCTTGTAAAAGGTCTGATATAAACATTAAATTTGGTTTGATATAAGAAAAAAACTGCCCGATGCCAAGCTTCTACAAAAAATGAGCCTTGGTCGTTTGTTTTCTTTAAAAAAATGGATTTTTTTAATTGTTCCCATGAAACAGAGAATTCAATGTTTCTGAATTTCACTATATATAATCATTTCATTATCTTTGCTTGCACATGGAATACAATTCATAAACAAATAAACCACAAACACTTTTCACTCAATGATAGTTGTTGGGCTCGTACAAAAAGAGGCATGGCATTAGAATGACCAAGGAGGCCTAAGACATATTTTAGGAGAATTTAGATAATTGAAAGCACTCAATATTCTAAATGTAGAAATTGTTTGGAGTTATATCAACTAATAATATCATCTAATAATAATAGAAATACCGATGAAATAATAGAAATGTCTAAATTATTTGGGAGGTGTAGATCAATTGTTTGTGTTCTTACTAGGTTTTAGTTCAAATTGTATGAGGAGGGGTTGAGGATAGCATTAAAAAAACTCACACAAATATGGTGATAACATCCCATGAATCATTATTCCACACCATATGCAGAATCCCTAAATAATTATCATGATTCATGTGTACACTATAGAGTCTAGACTCTAGACTTGTAGTGTTATATTAGGCTAATGGCCTCATAGCTTGTAGCGTTTCTTTTGGACTTTATGGTCATTTGGAGCCTCATTGCTTATGTATTTTTCGATGATATGTATTACACTTGGTGCCATTTTGATATATTCACCTTTAGGTGGTATATAAATGAGCAAACTTTGCATATTTTGTCTCTATTGGCTTGGAAGCATGGTTGCAAATCAAAATAGTTTTTTTTTTTTTTTAAATAATTATTTAATGTATTTTTTTAAAAATTGGTTCGTTTAGACCTCAACATTACTGGTTAGAGCGGTTTTGGTCAGACACTCGGTTCATTAGGTCCACCGGTCCAGTCACTGATTCCGGTTTTTAATATTATAGCGGATAATCAATAAAATATTTTAATATGTAAGATTAAGTAATATTAATATATACTTAAAAATATACTAATAAAAATAACACTTTAATGTGGACAATGTAGTATAGATAAAATTTATCAATGCACATGTTATATAAAATATCTTTATATATATATATATATATATATATATAATAATGGAAGAAAAAAAAAATTATAAGATTCGTGCTTAAAATAAATCTATATTAGTATGCATAATTAATGGAGATAAAACTAGTATTATTATTAAAAAATGACAAATAAATTAATAATTTACAATTGTTTAATAATTCCCAAGTTCTCATCAAATAATCATCACATAAATACAAAGTAAACAAAAATATCTCAATGTACTTTTAGAATTTGTTCGAAGATGTTAAAGGTTTAACAATATTTTGTAATCATCTTGCTTTTACACAGAAAAACGCTTTAAAAAAACATATGAATGTAATTTTATAACTTATAAATTTCCCATGATATTTTTATTTTATATTTTATTGTTTATTAATATTATTTATTTATTAAAAATTTCGTAAATAAATAAATTAATTTAGGATATAATGAAAAGGCTTAAAAAATAAGCGATTAATTGCCCAAAATAGGTTTACTTCTATGGACACAATGCCTCAACGTTATAAGGTACTAATTGCATTAGTTAAATGGCAATGCACCTATAATCATGTTGATCCCTTCATTTATTGGTGGATGTCCACGTTCCAATTTTGCTAGGGTAATATATTTATAGGTGGGTGTCGACATTCCAATATTTATTGGTGGATATCCACATTCCAATTTGCTAGTGTAATATTTATATTTATTGGTGGATATCGACATTCCAATATTTATTGTTCCAACATATTCATTTTTGGATATATAATTGAGAGTGTGATTTTTTTTCCTGTGATATAATTTATTTTTATTTTTTTAAAATTTTTTTTTTTTCGTAATGATTTTTGTAGGCTTACTCAAGCATGATCTTGATAGAATCAAGGAGAATTGAATTTGCTCTCCATGATAAAGGGCCAAAAACTTGGAAAGAGGGATTCAACCAATTCGGTTCCCTATCAGAGTTCAAAGTATGATCTTCAATTTAAAGACGATAATTAAGGATATCCAAAGCCTTTCCCTTAGCACATTTGTTTATTACGCCGTAAAGCCATGCCTTTGTTGGCTTTAGCTGAATGAGACTGTTCTTGCAGCCAATGGGAGGGCTTTCTCATCGTCCTTCCAGCCAGTGAAAATTTTCCATTTGGCACCTCCTCCTCTTACCAGCTCACAGTTCCAAAATTCGAGGCGGTTGCTCCACCCTCCTGCGCTCACCTCCTTCCCGCGCGCGTCGGCTCCTTCACGTCCGTGCCGCCGTCGCGCGTTGTCCCGCTCTACTCTAACTCCTAAAGGCACAACTGCAACACGCCTCCTCTCCGTGCCCGCATCCCAACTCCCGCCCTCAACCCGGCGCCCTTCCACAGACCCAGAGCAGCAGCAACAAAAGGATTCCCGCAAAGAAAAGGGGCAGAAGCGTGCTCTCTCATTCTCTTCCCGAGCATCTGAGGCTCGATCCCGTGAAAATGCAACAGATGAGAATGCTGTTTTTTCCTACAGACGAAGAAGAAGAAGAAGCCGAGGACATAGCAATGCCGGGAATCAGAGATAGGGCGTCTCGGGTTTTTAGGAACGCTATGCAGAAAACCCCAGCTAAAGAGGCTGCTCGTCAAAGTGGGTTACAGGGAACCGTCCAGAGAGGAGTTCCCGCCAAGCACAAGGCAAGCCCAGAGAGGACATGGCAGCAATATCCTTATTCAGGTACGCAATGCTCGCTTGAGCACAATAGAGATTCTTCGCCTCTCATTCTTATGACACAACAACATAGGGGGGAATTGGCCCCATCTAAGAGGACAAAAATAACGGGTTTCAGTCTTGATGTGAAGATGGAAAGTCCTATATCTGCGCATTCTGGTAATGTTGTTGATGCGGCATTATTTATGGGGAGGTCCTTCAGGGTTGGGTGGGGACCCAATGGGCTGCTCGTGCACAGCGGTATGTCTGTTGGGCAGACTGCCAATGTCAATGGTTTGTCATCCTTAATCCACATTGAGAAAGTTGCCCTTGACAGAACGGTGAGAAATGAGCAGGATGAATTGAATGATCACCTTATTCATTTGCAATTTGTTTCACCACTCAAGCATCACATGTTGATGAGTAGAGTTCTTGCTGAGTCGGAACATAGTCCACATAATTTGAAACTGAGGGAAGCTATCTGCAGCCGCTCTAAGCTTCCAGACGTTTGTCAAGGCTATGGAGAGCTTATCGAGAAGCAACTCATTGTTCCAGGGTTGTCTAGATCGAAACGCATCATATCGATGCACCAAGTCATGGTTTTTCTTTTTTTACAGAGAGATGCAAAATTACGTATGCCCATAGAAAATGACGAAGAGTTTGATAGCATGACAGACGTAAAGGAGGGTTCTACGAAAATTGATCCTGAAGCAGAGCCTTTAATTCGCAGGGCAGAGTTTAGTGGCTGGCTGCAGGAGAGCATTGATCACCGTGTACAGGAAGAAGTTAGGGGTTTAAAAGAGGGGAATGACTTGAAACATATATTTTCACTTTTGACTGGGAGACAACTGGATGAAGCCGTCCAACTGTCTGCTTATAGAGGAGATGTGAGAATGGCTTGTCTGATCAGTCAAGCTGGCGGGTCAATGATTAACAGAACGGATATGGCTGCCTAACTGGAAGCATGGGACACTGAAGGGTTGGATTATAATTTCATAGAGGAGGACAGGTTGAAGCTGTATAAGTTACTTGGAGAAGATATTCAAGGTGCTCTTAAGCGTATGGAAGTAGACTAGAAACGTTATCTAGGCCTGTTGATGTGGTATCATTTAGCGCCAGATAGTGCTCTTCCAACCATTATCAGTATTTTTTCAACAACTTGTTGACCAAGGAGTAGCACCACCACCAGTTCCCATCTACATTGATGAAGGACCTCTAGAAGAGGCATCAAATTTGAATGTGGAAGGGCGGTATGATCTGACTTATTATCTCATGTTACTTCATGCTAGCGATGAGAAGAATTATGTGAATCTGAGTAAGATGTTCACTTCTTTTTCATCCACTTATGATGCCCTTGATTATCATATGACTTGGCACCAACAGTCCATTCTACAAGCAATTGGTTTAGTGGATTCAAAAGAGCTGCATGTATTATACATGAGCTTTGTGTCACAACTGTTTTGTGTGGGAGAGTGTCATTGGGCCATATATGTTGTTCTTCACATGCCACCTACACCAGATTATCCAATGCTTCATGAGAAAGTTATCAAAGAAATTTTATGCCAATATTGTGAAACATGGAGTTCAGTTGATACACAAAAGCAATTTATTGAGAAATTGGGCATACCGTCTGAGTGGATGCATGAGGCTTTGGTAATTCTTCATTCTTTTTTATGAAAATTCATTTTCTTTCATTTTGTTTAATCTATAATTCGAAGGGAGATCATGAACAACACAAATAGCTTTGGTTAAATATACTTGGAACCAAACATGGACAATTGTGCTACCCTTGGAAAGTGGAGGTTGTATTGCTTATGCTGTTTTTTCTATTATTTATTCATTGCCTTTTTCTTTTTGGTGGTGGTGTTGATAACAGTGACAATTAATGTATAGTGGAAGTATGGTAGGCCTTATGTCTCTCTGTCTCATTAACTGCAGGCTATCCAATGCCAATACTATGGGAACAGTGTCATTCCCAAATGATTCCCAGAATCTGAAGCAGGCAAAGTGTGATTCCCTACAACTGTTTCTGTGTTTCTATCTGGTGCAATATCTTGCTTGGCAGTGGCAGTTATGCCTAAGATTCTCCTTTCAGATATGGGAAGGAGACACCAATCACCTAGTTGCCAATTTGCATATGAAAAGCAAGACAAGAGCCTCAAACGAGAGGCCTGGTCTTATGCCCCTGGCAATGAGCAGCATTATTACAATGGCAGAGAACACAGAGAGCATAGTAGAGATTTCTTATTATGAGGTTTACATGGACCGTTGTTATGATCTTCTGGAGCCTAAGAATAAAGAAATTCTAGTTTTGGAAGACTCAGAGGGTCGTGTGCAACTCCGTGGTCTTGCTCAGGTGAGTTCTTTAAGGAGAAATTATGTTTTCTGTTTAGTTCTAGAACCACTTAAAAGAAACATGGTCTGCACTGCAAAGGGCAGACCTCTTTGTCCTTTCGAAACTTATACTATAATTGTGGAGTAGCCAACACTGAAAATGGAACCCTGGTCGATGGTTTAACACTCGGTTGACGTCACCAATGATACGTAGCGGCAACTACGATGTGGAGTCGATGGTTCTTTGGTTTTCAAGTTTTGCAGCTGGAAAACCTGCCGAAATATATATATTGATACTTCCTTTAAATAACTTTTTTTGATGATGGGTTCTGGCGTGGACTTGAAATGTGGACTTGAAAATCAAACTGTGGAGCATATTTCGAACTTCTCTTCTTCAAATTCTACCCACAAAAACCTACAAACAAGAACTTTCTCTTTTCTTTAAGCCTTGTTAAGCTCATTGACTTTGTAAACTCCTGAAAGTGCATAGATCTTAATTGACCATCTAAACGTTCATAGCTACTAAGTCTAACATTATAGTTTCCTTGAAGCCCTTTAAACACAATTCCCTACAAGTCACCATAATCCCTTTGGTATCTAAACATCTCACAAGTATTCTAAGGGCCACTGTCTGGCCATTCTGTTTTGGTCAAAAGATCAAAATAATGTCTGTTATTGTAAGTTCCAATAATTTTCTACAAAAACTGACAATGGGTGGTTCCTTAAGATGTTGCAGAATTCAATTTATTTTCCTATATTTTATGATTTAACCTTAAAAGGTACTATGCCAAGGCAGGATTTCAAAATTGCTATTGCGACAGTGCTTTAAATTCGATGAGAAGGAAAGATGCTTCCGTCCCAACAAATCACAGGACCATCGACGCAGAGCTTTATCAACTGTTAAGATGCACTTACAATGAATTGTCAAAATCCCATCTAAAGTTTTTTTTCCTAA
This sequence comes from Pinus albicaulis, assembly GCA_034641835.2. Taxonomy (NCBI): domain Eukaryota; kingdom Viridiplantae; phylum Streptophyta; class Pinopsida; order Pinales; family Pinaceae; genus Pinus; species Pinus albicaulis. The sequence goes on from CM076569.1 coordinate 332,343,583, forward strand.
ATTGTGCAGCATTTCTGGAAGATAAAGAAATTGTTGTGGAGACCCTGGTGCAGATGTGGGACGCCGAAGGGTTGCTGAAGAAGGCAGGGACACCTTCTTTGATGGATGCTGCGTGACAATGCATAGATGAACTGGTAAGAAGGTGCCTGGTGGAGCGTGTGGAGTATATTGTTGATGAGGACTATCACCATGCTTCGCCAGCTCAAAAACGCTACCCTGTTCCTCAAAACTCAAGACTGGTGCACCAGATGATATTGTGAATTTATTTGATTTTCTATGCACAGAGATAGATTAGAGTTAGATTATGCACCAAGTAGAAAAATTAAAAATCTGGTACTTCTCTCACCCTCTAAGGTCTCTGTTTGTTTGTTTGCATCATTTGGGTCTTTTATAATCCATTAATTATCGACAGAAATTTATAGTTGACCATTGGCTCTTTACGATTATCCCCACATCTGTTTGTATTTGGTTCATGATCATGGAAAACCCTCATGTTCTTCACATGGATTATGTTTCTTGGGAATTCCCAAAAAAAATTTCGATTCATGATTCAGGGAAGAACCTCCTGTTGTTATAGGATTGTGTTTCTTGGGAATTTCACAAAATTATTTGGGGTTTCGCTGAGACATTTGAGATTTCAATACTGGAACATTGGGACAAATAACATGGTCGTATCACGGATATTCGTTACTGCTATTATGCAGAAACCGAAAAGATTTTGGGAAATACTTATGGCATGTGTGTGCTTCAGGTTAGATTCTTGTCACATTTAGATTGCATGTTGGAGGCTAAATAACATAAACTGTGACTCTTTATAAGTGTTATTTTATTGAAATGTTATATGCTGAATATTTTTTGAGCCCTTTTGTTTAGGATTTTGAGGCACTGACTCCAAACCTGTTGGCACGCACTATAGAGACGGTTGAAGGAGGTGTCTTGGTGGTGTTGCTTCTTAGTTCTCTTTCCTCACTTAGTAGTCTCTAAACTATGGTTATGGTGGGTATATCTGTCTCGTTTTGGAATATCATTTTGACAATTAATTGCATATTGTATATTTCAGGTTTCATGTCACCTGATACTTTTATTTTTATCAAGTTCAATGATCTTGTCAATATGAGCCTCTGTCAAGCCATTTCATACAAAAGTCTAGATGGGTATCTATTCTTGAATGTATTTCTATCCACAATTTTGTTTCTGTGCTAGAAACTTTGTTTAAGATACCTCTGTTTTACATACATATTTAGTGAGTGTATTTGTGGGATGGAAAAAAAGGGTTATTTCCTTTAATAATTTGTGCAAAAACTGATCTCTTGTTTATCTGCATTCCGCTTTGTTTGGAACTTTGATACCATTTACTGAAACAGTCTGTTACTACCATTCTTCAAATTTTTAATTGGAAAGTCTCTGCTTCATTGTGCTGTCATCTTTGTATTGTACATGTTTTTTATTTCTTTATGCAGGTTCAACATCTATTTAGCAAGCTCTTTGGCTTTAGTTTGTCCATGACATTCTCTGACATTTATTTTTCCATTTTGCCTAATCTTTTATTTTATGAAGATAGTCCTCCTTGGTTATTTTGAATATTCAAGTCCACTTCATGCCCTCTTTCTTGCAAAATGTCCTCCATGCTAATTTTTGACATCAAGTTGAATTAGTAACATCTTTCCATGCAAATGAGTGCTCAACACAGAGTTTTCAGTAGTTTAAGAACCTAGTTGAATTTGCTGCAATGTTGAAACTTGAAAGCATAGATTGGAATGCCTTTTTGGTGACCTTGGTTTTCCAACTCAATGATAACTCTTTGCCTATCACAAAATGGGAAATCTGCTCTAATTTCGATGTACTTGTATTTGTAGTAAATGTTTTTTTCCAAGGAAAACCACATGGAACTCCCTCTTCCCTCAATACCAGATGGAGGACAGCTCAACTGCCAGCCACAATAGTGGCTGATAACCCAGACAGTGTTATTGGAACTTGCCAGCTGGACCAGTTCTGAAGGATATTTTAGGTGGAACTGGTGGTTCCGTGAAATAACCCAACTCAGAAAATTTCTCAGTTTACAGTGTAATTCTGGGTTTATAAATTTAAAATCTTAGTGTGGCCTTTCTTTCGAACTGTTTGATTGAATAGTGCTGTAGATTACTGATCAAAAACTTCATGCCCAGAACAATTTTTCTCAAAGTATTTTGTGCATCAACAAGCTTCAAATCAACACAGAATTTAATAACAAACACAAGACTCAACACACTGCTGATATAGCATAGTAATACCCATGGGAAAGCACCTTTTTCTTGTTAAAAATGGAGCATACAGAGAGAAGTCTGGAAAGGTGGAACCTGGTAATTGTTAGCAGCCCTGAGATACACCCAAATAAACATATCAGCTCTTCAAACAACTCATCCCAGCCATTAGTTAAGGAGATATTTCCAGAAATTTGCACGCTGTTTTTTTTTATATTCTGGATTACATGTGATTACAGCCATCTTATAGAGGAACACGAGATCTATAAAATACTTAATTTCTGTTGTTTTTTCATGTGAAATTCGTTTACCTTCTTTTGCATACTTCTGGAGCACAAGTACAATAAAATCATTTCAACTTGTTACACTCGTCCTTTTGCAACTCTGGTAGTTCAGTTACATGGTTGTAGCCTGTTAGAGGCATCCCAAAAGTTTTCTCCTCTCTTTATCCTGATTTGGTTGTAAAATATATATCATTCTTTGCAGTGGTATTTATAGTATTCTGTAGGATGTGTGACATGGCAATTGACATAGGCCAAAAGGAGGAAAACTGCTTATTTGTAGCAGGTCAACAGTTGCAGAACTTTCCGACTGAAAAAGTTTCCAGGAATTGCAGATGAATATCGGTGGGCTATAATGCTATTCATGATCTGCCAAATGATTTGAGATGTTCATAACTGGGGAGCTTGGTATTAACCTCCAATGTTCGTTTGCAAAAGGTTCCAGAAGAAATTTTCAGCAATGCCCTGTCTCTTCAGGTTTTGGATTTGTCATCCACTTCAATAAAAGGATTGCCAAACTTGAACCAACTTCAACAGCTTCAGTTTCTTAACTTGTCTAGCTGCGCCAAGCTGGTTGATCTACCTGACAGCCTCTGTAGGGTCCTGTCACTTAAAGGTTTGGATTTGTCATACAATCCAATAAAATCATTGCTTGAGAACTTTTGTAATCTATCTAGTCTTCAGGTTTTGAATCTTAATTCTTGTTTAGAGCTGCATGAACTACCGAATAATATAGAAGATCTTCAGAATCTAAAGCATCTCAAACTAGATGCATGTTTAAGTCTCGAGAAGATTCCAGAAAAACTTTCTCAGCTCACTTCATTGAACACTCTCATTTTGCCATTAATGGAGTCTACTTGTGCAATGAGTGTGGAAGATCTCTCAAGGCTCTCCAATGTCATGGAGCCGACAACGGTGGTGAAATCAAAAACTTCATTGGCCACAATGGATGAGATGAGAAGCTTAACATTAGAATGTGACAATGATGTTGATGCTGGTGCAGATAGAGATGGTGCAGCCCCTGAGCGTGGTATTCTCCAAAACATAGGGAATATGAAGAAATTGCAGGATTTTCATCTCATTAATTATCAGCGGCAACTCTACCCAACAGTATTTGTAAGTTACAAAATATTAGAGTGTTACTTTTGCGCTCATGTTACCAATTGGAGGCTCTTCCTACCTTGGAGGAGACCAAAAGTGAGACTGCAGGTGAGTCTGCCTTGGACGAGACCAAAAGTGAAAGTGCAGGTGCCTCTGCTTTGGAGGAGACCAGAAGTGAAAGTGTAGGTGACTCTTTTCCCGTGTTAGAAAAATTAGTTTTAAGAAACTTGCTCAGGTTAAATTCCCTAATTGCAGGGTCATCTAGTGAGTGGAATGAAGGAACAATGTCCAGACTCCAATTATTGGTGATTGTCAATTGTCCATTATTGGAAAGATTTCCAAGGGGAATGAAGCTACCTAAATTAAAAGAACTACAAATTACTATGTGTAATCAGTTGATGGAGCTGGACATTGGTAGTGGCAGTTATCCATTGTTAGAGTCTTTAACATTGGATGAACTAAACAAGTTAGAGAGCATAGCAGGATCTCCTAGTGGGTGGAATGAAAGTACACTATCTGAACTCCACATCGTGGAATTCGTTGATTGCCCTTTGTTGAAGAAATTACCGAAAGGAATGGAGAAACTGCCTCAGTTGAAGCAAATTAACGGAGAGTATGAGTGGTGGGAAAGACTCACTTGGGAGAATAATGAGATGAAACCAAGTCTTTCTCGCTTTTTTATGATCATATAAAAATAAAATCCTTTACAATGATGTAAAAATCATTGTTTATGATGATACAAAAATAAAATTCTTTACAATGATTTAAAAATCATTGATCTGTTATTTCATTGTTCAGGTATTTCATATAAAGATTAATGTTATTTCGATACCATATTGAAATGTCGTAAATGGACTTCTCTTATTATTATTATAATTTTCACCAATGTTTTAATTATACTATATAACTTTTCAATTTTTTTGTCTTATGTTTTCTATATCATTCGTTTTACTCTTTAACTAGTGTTTTTTACAAACTTTTTGCATGTGACATTGTTATTTCTCCTGAACTTTAATTCTGGGTACCTATTGCATCTCTCAAAATCTATTATTGCCTGTCATTTCACTTTTTAAGTGTCATTACATTGGTATATTTTCTATTAATTTGAAATTTTTATAGACTAGCAATTTTTTTTTATAACTGAAATTTACAACCATAAGCAATTTTCATCTAGTTGTACTGATTGGATCACTCCCGCAAGCAGTATTGTGTTTTTTATTTTGGTTTGCTTTCTATTCAGAGACTTTGTTTTCTTTATTTTCATCTATGTGTGCTCCATCTGTTCCCATTTCTTGACATTTTTATTGGATTATGACTCAATTATTACTATTATTATTTTCTGGTAGTTTCGGAATATCAGCTGCACCAGTACAACTATTTCATCATAAATCTCACAAACAGGCTGCTATGCTATGTCTGTGCAGCTATAACATAACATGTCTCCATGCTGTACATAGCATGTCTCCAGAGACGACACCAATGGTTCACTAATTTATCTTAATTTGAAACACATCTCTATCTAGATTTAGATTTACTGGGATGTGTCCACTATCATAGCTAGATCTAAAATTAGCATGGCTATTATCTATCGCATCCATTGGCCTTTTCTTTGCTTTATTTCTGAATGAAAACCTTTCCAACTATTCTCCCATCGCTGCTGGGTCATGTAGCAGCCTAGGTAAGAGGTCAGTGCAGACATGATGCAGAAGCATCTTCGAAAATCCCAAACAAAAATCCCAAGAAAAGTTTGCGGTGTCTAACAAAGCTTGCACAAGAAGACAATACCAGGAAAAGATGTTCTAGCTAACATGTACCCAAAACAGGCTGTTCAAAGATGATTCGTCTCTTGAAAGGGGATTTGGTTGCTTTAAGGACATATTAAATATTGATTCTAATAATTCTAGAAATTCAAGCATGGAAATCTGAATAAAATAATGTTCAACCTATGACTGTAAATACCACATACTCTAAGACTCGTAGAAGATGTGCTCACTGCTCACTACTGCAATGGATTATATCCAATGCAACTTCAACTCTGCCTGGCTTGAAGATGGGAATAGCGAGAGTTGAGCTGAAATGCAAGTCCTCAGCACTGCTGGAGGTAGTTCTAATACTGAAAAGTGACAATAAAATGTTGCCTTTTGTGATAAAATTTTCATGAGAGGGGGTTAAAGTCCTTCCCTTTGAATCATATACAAGTCATATGTTTCTTCGGAATGAGTCATCCTACCAAAGCTTCTTGCAAAACATATATGGAAGCATGTACCAAACAAGGTCCGAACTACTTATTATTAGTGTTGAAAATTTTTCAAAGTTTTTCAAATGTCAATATTTCTAATTTGTTCAAGTTTATGCTTGACGATATTTCCCGCAAGATTATGCTGGTCGATATTTTCCCCAATATTTCTGATAAGTCTATTTTCGAACCCTCCGCTCCATATTCCCCAACATGATATTTGCAACATTGTTTGTGATACTTCAGACTTGATTAGTTGAAACGGCTAGTGCTTTAGTTATAACTGCTTGAAAACAGTTGTAATACCATCAATTAAGTAGCATATTAATTATGACAACTAATAAAGTAACAGTTGCATATTGTTTAAAAAGTGGCTCACTATTTCCCATATAGTAGCTGTTGGCCAGACTAGGACCAATATATGCAGTTGATAAACGTTTAACGATGCACAGGGAAAGCGAGGGGGAGTTCACACGTTTACCCAGGAATTAAAGTTGTTGACGATGCATTTCTGCAACTCGCTTTTGCAAATGCATTTATGCATTTCTGAAATCGCTGCTTGCCTTGGCTATACGTTAACATGGGGGTTTTAGTGCCATCGGCCATAATTAGCATGGGATTTTATTTTCTTTGGACAGATGTTGCTGGCTTCAGTTCGAATTGTTTTTTGTGAGTCTATCCTACTCTGCTAAATCCAAACGTTAACAATAACTAAATCATACTTAAAGTTTGAATTTATATATTTATTTTATTTTCAACAATTAAATGTTATCATACAAAAAATATTAGAAAAAAATATAAAAACACATAAATAAATTAATTTAAAAAAAATACAAATAAATGAATAAAGCAAAATATGAATAGATAAATAAAATAAAAAAAACAAACAAAATAGAATAAAGATAGAATTACAAATAAAAATATGATATATAAAACAAAAATAAAAACTATTTAAAAAAAAACAAAAAAACAAAATACATAAATAAATAGAAAAAAAAAAAAAAATCAATAAATAAATAAACAAACAAATAACGTAAAATAAAATTAATTACATTTTACTAATATTAAATTAATAATTATTCTTTTTATTAAAATAAATATTGAAATTTAAAATTAAGCTTATCAGCTTTGATCATTTGGTTTACTCTTTTTTAAATAAAATAGAATGATTTTTATTATTTGAGTCAAACTAGCCATTATTTTACAAACGCCTAGTAGGAATTATAGTTTCTATTTAAAGAGGTTATTTGATCAGGTTTTCCATCTTATTCTAATGATGCCTCACACTGGCTAGTTCAACACGCGTCAACCTAATCTATTTTAATGTGATTTTCGCAAAGACATTTAGTACATTTGCTTCACTCTTTCTAAAATAAAATAAATTACTTTCTAATTGTTTGAGTCAAACTAGCCATTTCAATCTTACTCTCTCTACTATTTAGTATTTACTTAGTACTATTTACAACTTCAATCAATGTTTTTCTATTTCTGTATACGCTTACATTTCAAATTGTGATGTGCATATATCATTTCAAATATGATTAACAATAATTTCAAAAAAAAAAAAAACGCTTCGAATATTACAAATATGCACTAGCAAGTCACTCTTTACTAATCTTAGGCAATTTTAATTTGCTGTTTCAGGCTTCAGTATCTACTATTTAGTGTTTACTTAGTACCATTAACAATTCCAATCAATGTATTCCATTTGCTTATACGCTTACATTTCAAACTGTCATGTGCATGTGTCATGTCAAACATGATTAGCAATGAGTTGAAAAAAAAACTTGGAATATTCAAGATATACAATTGCAAGTAGCATAACTCAAAAACTAATTTACAAATATGGTTATTTGACATTACTATTTCCTTTCCTTTTATACCTACAAACCAACATCCTCTCCTAACCTATTTTGTGCCTATGCCTTGTTTACCATGGAAATAATTCAACATGCCCTATTCCAAAATATATGTTCCATAGGGAAAGCCTTTAATCTACTTAGATTTCCTTCCGCGAACTCCTCTCCAACCTTCGCAATGCAACACCCACTATTGATGATTGGAAGCTTCTTATGACACGCTCAAAAAACAAACCTTCCTGAAGCTGAGGTCCAGTCATTCTCAAGTTCAATGCATCTATACGCATTCTCAAGTTCGCCCGATTCCACAACGCCGATGCAAACTCTCTGGACCCGATTCACCCTTAACCCTGTTTATAATACTTCACGTCCGGATATTATGGCTATAATGTGTGATATGGAAGTCATCGGAAGTCTCAAGTCGCAATACTTTTTTATGCTATAACTTTCGACAATTCCTACAACGATGATGCGATATTCTGAACCCGATGCATTTCAAAACTGAGATGTAATTTAATTCAACTCCGCAAATCGCTTCAGAAATTACCAAGAAAAAAACACATCAACTTATGCTCATCGCACATCGATGTATACAACATTCAATTTATTCATAGCATAAAAGGACAGAGTCTCCGCATTTTCTAATTACACAAGAAAAATAACTCCACTCACTGTTACACACAACACAGTTCTCATTCCCTTCTGAGCTTTCGCTCCATTCCAATCCCAACTCTTTCTCCAAATCACCAACCAGCTCCAGGCTCAAAGGATGTTGACTAAGAGACCTCATCGACCACCATGGATGCATTTGCCAAAATGGTGTGACGGTGGGACCCAAAATACACCATTCGTCTCCTTCCGGCGTTCCTTTGCACCACAAGTGCAATTGCTAGTTGTAACTTTATTAGATTAAAATAGAGAGTGATCACAAAATTTTACTGTGTAATAAGGATTTTCTCTTAAACTTAACTATATATATATATATATATATATATATATATATATATATATATATATATGTTTTAAATTATGCATTATACGCATCTTCAAAAGTAAAATAAAATGCATTGACAGTACTTGCATTGAATCAAAAATTTAATCCTTGAAATTTGTTCATGCATCTAAAGTAAGATCATTGAAATATTCATACTCTAATTGTTTTCCAATAAACCTATATGTTTATTTCAATGGATTCATACCACTACATGTTGCATGTCCATTAACCCTAATAACCTAAAATTAATACTTGACGCAAAATGAATTAAACTTATGTTTCTATTAAGCAAACCTAGTGTAAGTTCTAGTGTAGGTTGTATGATCTTGGAAAAGTATGTTGTATTATTGAACCTCTTAGATATGCTATTGGAATAATTACTATGATTATAATAATTATACAAACAATAATAAGAAGTCAATATTTATTTCCAAATGTAGATGACAAATTTAGGTGATGGTATCATCAATTGACAATAAAATATCCTCTAAAAAAATAGTAAAAATACGAAAATAATCCATTTATAACTAACCATGAGGTTGCTTTCAAATAATAATGAAGTGTTACTTGCTAAAAATCCAAATAGTATAAAAGTATTAGAAACAAAAGGAACCTTTATAGAAATAAGTCTCTAGTTTTTTTCGTTGTCAATTTAATATTGCAAAAGGATATGGGACAACATTTTATAATTTTTTTAATCAAATAAATAATAAATAATAATCAAATTTAAGTGAAAATAACTATATTAACTAACTTGGAATGTGAGAGTTCCATCTAGATACACATGATGAAATTTTTGAAATCATTCTCTATTAAAAACCCTCCATTGCTAGTGATAAAATTTCTAACATCCTTATAACATTTTATTTCAAAATCATATAAATTTTACTAAAATCTAAAATATATACACCATAATAGTAAATTACATGTAAAAACCAAATTAAGTGAGGTGATAGACACTAGAGTATTTGTCACCCCATGCAATAGGCATGGGTGAAATTCCTTCCATTAAGTTTTACCAATGGACAATATGGGATTGGTCAAGGTTTTATTAGCTCTTGAGATGGGGAAAAAAATATTGTAAGTGGTGGATTTTGGGTATGCTTTCATCGTATTAGTTACTAATTCATATGGGGGTGTTAATTGTGCAGAAATTGGTTTGTAACTCATAGGAATTAGGACATCTGATAATGAATAATTTATTTTTATTTCCTCTACCATTGTTTTTTATTCCTTGGACTTTATTTCTCTTACTATCCATGAATGAACAATTTCAATGCTTCCTTTCTCACTACATTTTTTTGTAAGTCTTGCAAGCTCTGATATTCATCATATTGAGGGGCCCTTAATACATCGTTCATTCTAACCAAGTGATTTCTTTCATCGGGGTTAGGGTTGATGGTTTGACAACATGCACAAGTGTGCAAGGTTAGTAGTAGTGGTTGTCAATAGTTAAGTCATGCTCAAACTTGGGCTAGATATCAAAAAATGAGAGAAAATGCCATTTATAATAATAGAAAATGAGACATATTATAAGCAACCCATGTAAGATAAACTACATGACCATCCAAGTCACCCTAAGACATATTATAAGCAACCCATGTAAGATAAACTACATGACCATCCAAGTCACCCTGTCAGATTTCTTTCACCGAGGTTAGGGTTGATGGTTTGACAACATGCACAAGTGTAAAAGGGTAGTAGTAGTGGTTTTCAATAAATAATTCATGCTCGAACTTGGGCTAGATATCAAAAAAATGAGAAAAAAAAACTTTTATAACAATAACAAAGGAGACATATTATAAGCAACCCATGTAAGATAAACTACATGACCATCCAAGTCACCCTATCATAAGATTTTTAGATATCCATTTTCACTGTCACCACTAGTATTTTGTATGTCTTAATGGATTCAATGATCTCTTACTATATAGTCACAAAATCATTGATTTGTATACCCTATAAAAAAAAACTGAATTACTTGTCTAAGATAACATTTCTCAAAATACATTTCTGATGGAAATCAATACTCAATACTTTCATTGTTTTCTTGGATTGTATAATTGAAAAAAGAAATTTCATACTTATGCTTTTTTATTTAGTTGATTGCTTCTTCCCTCCCTAATTGAAAAAAAAATGTTTATTTTATAGATTCGTTTATCTTCCTATCTACCCAAGCATCGCATTGTTTTAAGTTTCATTATATTCTTAGTTATTTTGTTCTCATAACAAAAAGTAGAGAAAAAAATCTTCTTTTAAGTCTCTTTCTTGTGTGATTGTTGTCTTGCATTCATATTTAGAAAAGAAAAAGGGTACTTTTATTTATTTTTTACGTTATTTTACTTTTATTTTAAAAAGTACTACTACATCATAGATGCGTTCATCATGAGCATTCTAAGGCTGTCTAATTTTTCTTATTGGTTTGCTTAGTAAGTAGCTTGCTATAAGTAGCACTTTGTTTTGGATAGGATGTAAGGCTTACATTATATGAATATTTGAAAATTTTGAAAAGAAAATAAATTTCATTGATGGTCTTTGTATTAAGAATAAAAAATTACATTGATGAAAAGTTGTTCATGCATCTAAACTAAGATTAAGATTATTGAATAATTCCTACATTACTAGTAATCTTTGGGTAATTAATAGCATAAAAATAATTGCTTAACTTGGAAGTAATTAGATTTTTGTTTCTAGCAAACCAACATAGTCTAGATTGTACATTGTTGGGATAGGTTAAAGAGTAAAATATCTAAGGCTATGGAATTGAAACTAAATTTGAATAAAAAGTGAAAATTTTGATAGTAGTGAAGAGAAATATATAGAAAATCACCTATTGCACAAGTGTTAATAATGATGTTGCATTATTATAACTGAAGGTAATATTTCCACTTTATCTTACCATGGCATCCATAAATTACTACATATATTAAGACTTGTAATGTGTAATGTCCTCAATGGAAACTATCTTCTCAAAGTTCCAAGCATAGTTTCACTTCACATATATTTTATCCTAACTCATTTTATTTAGTTATTTTTGGACCCTATATTGTAATAATGCCTCTGCTAATGAATAAGGGAGTTCCATTAAGATTCATTTTAGTATTACAATTAAGGAGAAACATGAAGAAATATGCAAATTATATATTGCAACAATGATGAACAATAATGGGATACATTCAATATGGAAAATATTGTTTTATTATTAAAATTATAAACACAATTACATATTTGCAAGAAATACAAATGCAACTCAAAGAAATCATGTATTTAGGATGTGTTTTATATGTATCTCACTGTGGAGAATGTAAATGATATGTGTAAATAAGAGAATGTAAATGATATGTGTAAATAAGAAAAATAGGTCACAAGCACTATTAGTTATCAATAATTATACAAAGAATAATAATATATAAATATTTATTTGCAAGAATAAAAATTTTATTCGATTAAAAAAACTAAAATATATTCATATTAATATTTAGATATAATCAATTATCAACTATAGCTTAAGTTTTATATATAAATTAATTAAAATGTTTTAAAACTTCTCAAAAAAATATATCTTTCTTGAATAAATAGTTAGAAAATCACTTTTTAATATTTTGCATGGGATAGAATCAACACACAATAAAAAATAATCATTTTTTGCTGCTACAGACCATGGCCGCCCCGCTGTTGCCCTAGCCGCACCAGGCTGGCGCCCTCCTCCTCCGAGCGGTCTTCATCGTTATGGATCATGGAGGTGGCCCCGAGGCTTCTCCTCCCCTGCCCTCCGAGCTTGAAGCATTCAGAACTCTCGTAGCAGCCGCTGGCAAACGTTCGTCTTTCGGTTCTCAGCAGAATTTTGTCAAAAAAATGGCAAACATTCCCACGGTGTCTTTGCCTGTGGAAGAAACTTGCAGAACAACGTTGAATCTAGCCGAAAGAGGCCTCATCGGCCAGTTCACAGGGCTATGGCCCTCCCCGAAAGAAGTTGAAGAATGGGTTAAACGGAACTGGATACCTCTAGTCACGGAAGGCATTAAAATTCACTTCGTTGGCAAAGGATTCTTTGTTTTTGTGTTTGACAACGCGGCAGAAAGAAGTTTGATATTCAGAAACGACCATACTTCATGGGCACTCAAGGTCTTTATCTGAATAAATGGTCGCCAGACTTTGATCCAGCCCAGGACATGCCTACGGCTGTGCCTGTTTGGGTGTGTCTCCCACACCTTCCCCTTCACTGCTGGAACCAGAGCTCGCTGCAGTCCATTGGCAATGCCCTAGGCAGATACATAGATCAAGCGCCGAGGAAGGATCAATTCTCCTGCACCCGAATATGTGTAGAAGTCGACTTAGAAATCGGATTGCCTGAAGCCATTAAACTCTCAGTTGCGGATTGGACTCATATCCAGGAGCTTGACTACGAGCAGCTCCCCTTCAAATGCCGACACTGCCACGAATACGGGCACTTCGCAAGATATTGCAAGAAAAAAAAACGAGGAGACAATAGAGAAAGAAAAAGGAGAACAATGGAAACAAGTAAGGAAATCAGCAAACAACAGGCAGAACAATAAAAACAAAGGCAAAGAGACAGAGAACAAATCAGGGCAAGAAAGTGTAAGCATTCAAATCACAGGAAACAAGGAAACCATCAGCATTGAGGCAGATAAAAATCCCTTTGAATCTCTCAAATCACATCCAGATCCCCCAGAGGTAGAGCGATACAGTCTTCCTCAGCTGAACAACATCGACACTCTAGAACCAGGTAACACTTCAAACCCGTCCCCAGGCAATACTTCTTCCCCTTCATATGCAGATATAATTAAAAAGAAGAAGAAGAACTCAAAAATTGTGGTCTCTTCGGATGATGAGACCTTTGAGAGGCCATCAAAGAGAGCCAGGAGGAAATCAAATAAGGAAACCAGGGAAGAAGAATCTGAAAGACAAAAAACCCTTGGTAGTCAAGCCACCATTGAGATGACTCTCGGAAGGAATACTAGACCAAGGGCTCCTAAGGGAGGTGGACCCACCCCAACTAGTTGTAAATAATGCAGTTGGTCTCTTGGAACTGTAGGGGTTTGGTTAATCCCACCAAGGCAGAGGCTATTACAGATCTTTTGAAAATGGAATCCATAGACATACTTATGCTCCAAGATACAAAAATAGAAGGGGAGTTCCTTCTAAACACAAGCAACAAAAAATGGAAATTTGATTCAGGAAAGGTAGTCAGTGCTAGAGGCTCGGCAGGAGGAATAGGTACATTCTGGTCTAAAAAATCCTTTTCATTAGAAAGATCCTATGAAACTCAACATTGGATATATGCAGAACTGCGCCATACAGCAAGTAATCTCACCTTAGCTTTGTTCAATATGTATGTTCCTGTGCATTATGATGAAAAGAAAGAGTGCTGGAAGTCACTCTCAGCTTATCTAGAGCTCCTCAATCCTCAGAATTTAGTCATAGGAGGAGATATGAACATCATCTTGGACCCTAAAGAGAAGAGAGGTGGGACCTTCTTGAGGGATCCCCTCCTCTCCACAGTGGAAGATCTCATTCTCCAGTGGGATCTAGTAGACTTTAAGCCAATGAAAGGAGAATACACTTGGACCAATAACAGAACAGGGGAAAATCACATCTCAGCAAGGTTGGACAGATTTCTCACCAGCAGCTCCATCATGATGGACAAAAGAATAGCTTTCACCAAGATCCTCCCAAAACTCACTTAAGATCACAAACCAATTCTCCTTTGCCTGAAGGAAGAAGAAGATTTAGGTCCTCTGCCTTTTCGTTTCAGCCCTCTCTGGGCTGAAAGAGAAGGGTTCTTCGATATAGTCCAAACAACATGGATAATAGAGGTTTCTGGATCCCCAAGCTTTGTGTGGGAACAAAAAATGAAAAATGCAAAGACGGCCCTAAAAGAATGGATAAAGAAGGCATTAAAAACTCCCACCAGCCAAAGGAAAGATGCAGTCCACTAGCTGGAAGAACTACAATTTGACTTGGAAAAGAAAGACATCTCTACCATGGATCTAAATGAGGAAAAATCTGCACAAAGTAGAACATATAATTCCTTCAGAAGCGAAGAAGAATATTGGTGCCTAAAGTCTCACAGCTTGTGGCTCAAAGCTGGAGATAGAAACACATCATACTTTCATAGACAGTACAGGGCTCGTCTTTCACGGAATCACATTGCAGAAATCACTATAGCTAGCGGCCAGGTATGCAAAGGATTTGATCAAATCAAGGCAGCAGCTGAGGAGCATTTTCATAATCTCCTTAGTACTGAAAGGGACGGGAGCGAGGAGGATATTTCAGCCTTCCTCACAAACATTCCGAAACTAGTCAGCCCAGATGATAATGACACCCTTTTGAGCCCTGTTACGGAGGAAGAAATTTTCAAAATTGTTTGGTCCATGGAGCCAGACAAAGCCCCTGGACCAGATGGATTCTCAATCCATTTCTATAGAATTTTCTGGGCACTTATCAAATCTGATCTCCTCAGAATGATACATGGATTCATGAGGAAGGCAAAGGTAGGTGGCGGAATAAATTCCACATTTCTAGCCTTAATCCCCAAGGAAGAAAATCCTAGCTCTTTCGATAGATACAGGCCAATTTCACTTTGTAATGCATCCTACAAGATAATGGCTAAACTTCTGGCCAATACAATCAAACCTCTCCTGCAAAAGCTAATTTCTCCAGCTCAAGGGGATTTGTGAAAGGAAGACATATTCTGGACAATGTCATCCAAGTCCAGGAAGCCCTGCATTCCAGCCATTCTCGCAAAGAACAAGGTATGCTTATTAAATTGGATATGTGCAATGCTTTTGATAGAGTTAATCACTCCTTCCTGTATAGGGTTCTCTCCTCCTTTGGGTTCAACCAGGACTTCATCAATCTCATTAAAGCCTATTTAGAAAAGACATGGATTGCCCCCATGGTAAATGGAAGGCCGGTGAATTTATTTTTAGCTACCAGGGGATTGAGGCAGGGCTGTCCGCTATCCCCATTTCTCTACATTATGATGGATGATTCCTTGAGCAGAAAGCTGACTATGGAAAAGCAAAATGGCAGCATACCTGGAATTATATTAGCGAAAGGTATAAACCCGGTGATTCATGCGCTATTTGCCGATGATTCGCTTCTGCTCGGGGGAGCCTCACCAAGAATTGCAAGCTCCTTCAGAAATTTTGCAGCATCTCGGGAGCACTCATAAGTGAGAGGAAAAGCGCAGTCTATGGTTGGAACTCAGAGCACCACGCAATCGAGAAAATTGCAAATGAATTGGGCTTCACAGGTTACGTAGATTGGGACAAAATTAAATACTTGGGCCTCACAATTACGTTGGGCTTCAACATAAATCAACTTTGGGAGGAAGTTATCTCAAAATTCAAGAAGAAGATTGCTGTGTGGGGAGGCTTTTGGCTCACCACCGGAGGCAAACTCACACTCATAAAAGCAATTCTCACAGCTCTGCCCACTTACCAGGCTTCTTTGATGTTGGCTCCAAAATTAATCACAGATCAGATCTCTAGATTAATGCGCAATTTCTTGTGGAAAGGTGGCCGTGGAAATAACATCAGTTTCCATTTAATTAGTTGGGACACTGTGAAGCGTCCTCTCGTCGAAGGAGGCTTGCAAATCCGTGACCCATTGCACGCTAATTTGGCTTTGGGCTGCAAATTATTATGGCAGCTCTTCGCTGAGCCTAACCATCTAGTCAGCCAGATTTTTAAGATCAAATACCTCAAGAACCAGCCATTAAAAACCATTACAGTGGAGAATTGTCCCAAAGGAACGCAGGCCTGGAAGCTGTGTAGTAGAGGCATCGAATTTTTCAGAACTTACCTATACAGAATTCCCGGGAACGATAAAAACACCAAGCTTTGGAGAGACAGTGTAATGGGACATCCCACTCTTGCAGAAGCTAATGAAATCTCTGAGTTAAGAGACTGGTTATAAGCAAAAGGAATCAGGAAAATCGAAGACATATTGGATTGGGACAACGATGGAAATTGACAGAGCTGGATTTTTCCTAAAATCCCAGTGCATTAAAATCCTCAGTTAGATGCTCTCAAAGATGCAATTTCTGACTTT
The DNA here is from genome assembly GCA_034641835.2 of Pinus albicaulis. Taxonomy (NCBI): domain Eukaryota; kingdom Viridiplantae; phylum Streptophyta; class Pinopsida; order Pinales; family Pinaceae; genus Pinus; species Pinus albicaulis. The sequence continues at coordinate 332,360,373 of CM076569.1, forward strand.
GCTCTGGTGCATTCAGATGAGGAAGACTCTTGGGGCCGGGGAAAGACCGGGGTTTACACAACAAGTCAAGGATACCTTCAGATGCAAAGCAAAAAGGATTTGCCTTATCCGGATTCTGTGTGGAAACAGATTTGGGACAGCTTCAGCATCCCCAAAATCAATTTCTTCTTTTGGACCTTGTTCCATAATAAAATTATGACAGGGGAAAATTTGTGCAAAAGGAACATTGCTGGTCCTCATCATTGTGTCCTCTGCAAAAGTGCTTTGGAAACCTCAGCCCACATGTTTATTGAATGCGAGTTTGCGAAGGAGGTCTGGTCCATTTTCCTGGTTGGACTGAATGCGCATCCCCCATCCCAAAGCTCGATCGACACCATGTTCTCCTCATGGAAATCTAGCTATCCATACAATATTGTCAGTAAATATTTATGGCATAGGGTGTGGATAGCTACCCCAAATTATGGTTGCTGGAAGCTTTGGTTAGCCCGGAATGAAATCATCTTCAACAACAAAGAATTGACAACAGCAAAAGTGGCGGAACAGGCCAAGAACCTCCTATTAGAAACTCTGAATCACACTCAAATCAAAGATGACAACACTCTCCGAATTGAAGAAAGAACGTGGTTGGATGCTTACACCTGCAAGGCCAGGCCCCCAGCAAACATACGACCAATATACAAGGAAAGATGGCAGATTCAAGACCCAGAGGACATATTTCATCAGTGGTGGAAATCTCAGGGCAAGTGCACTATTTTTTTTGACAGAGCCTCAAAAGGCAATCCGGGGAGGGCAGGAGCAGGATGGGCGATCTTATTTCCGAACGAGAACAAAGAAGATTTCAGTTGGGGTCTTGGTCTGAAAACCAACAACCAAGCAGAAATTCTCAGTCTTTTGAAAGCCTGCCAAATAGCCAGAAAAGAAAACCCAAGTGAAATCTTAGTTTTTGGAGACTCAGAAGTGTTGATAAAAGCAATAGTAAGCAAGAAAGGGCTCAAGGACCCGGTGCTTAATAAACAGTTAGCAAGAGTGAATAGAATTTTGAAGAATTTTTCCTCGGTTCAAACTTTCCACATCCTCAGAGGACTAAATAAGGAAGCAGATAGATTGACAAACATAGGCTGCACACTACAAAATGGAATGATTAGTATAAATGCAGAAGCACCGATCAAGACAATCATCCCCTAAGTGGTTAATTGTGCCCATGATTGTAATGGTTGTTTAGGCTTTGCCCAACCAACTTTTTATCAATAAACATAACAGTTTCAGTTAAATATATATATATATTATTAATAATGGGATAAGTTACTATATATCACAATAAGCTACTACATAATTTTTTTGTACAAATGCATGCATAGAGAAGATAGCTTAAATAATACAAAATAAGAAACAAAAGAAAAAAAAGTTTCAAAATATAATAAATACAAAGTTTTTCAAATTTCTTTTACTTGTAATATCATTGGATATATAACTTTAAATTGGTCCCCACAAATATGGGGATTATTTCCACTAACCTTATGCCCTATTATGAGAATAAAACCCATAAAAACATAAGAAATTGCATTTTATTTGTAAGAAACATTTCAAGGACTTAAAAATTAAGATGGAAAGTGTTATTTTCCACATTGTTAGCATTTTAATGTTAGTTTCACAATTGCATTATTATAACTAAAGGTAATATTTCCTCTTTATTTTATGATGGTATCCATCGATTACTACATATATTAAGTCTTGTAATATGTAATTCTTTTTCTTTTCTTTTTTTATGGAAAATATTTCTCAAAGTTTCAAATTTAGTTTCATTTTACATATATGTGATAATAACTTATTTTATTTAGTTATTTTTGACCCTCTAATGTAATTATGGATATGGATTAGCTAGTGTTCGGTGCTAATGAATAAAGTTGTATCATTAAGATTCATTTTAATATTTTAATTAAAGATAAACATTAATAAAGATGAAAATTCTATGTTGCAACAATGATGAACAATAATAGGGAAACATTCACAATGAAAGATGATGTTGTATTATTGAAATTATAAACATATCTACATACTTTCTAGAATTACAAATGCACCTAAAAAAATCATCTATTTAAAATTTATTTTCTAAATATGTCACTATGAAAAATTGTCAATGATATATGTAAGTAAAAAAAGGGGTCACAAACACTATTAGTTATCCATAATTATACAAAAAATAATAGTATATCAATATTATTGGCAAGAATAAATAATTTATTTGATTAAAAAACTAAAATATATTTTAAAATAAATTTAAGATTTGAATATCATATTAAATATTTAAATAAAATCAATTATCAAATACAACATAAATTCTATATATAAGTTGATTAAAATATTTCAAAATTTTCCAAAAATAATGTTTCTTACTTCCATAAATAATTAGAAAATAACTATTTTAACATTAATAATGAAATAAATTAGTATACATCACAATAAAATAAACCATATGGTTTTTTTACAAAGACACGAATAGGAAAGATAAGCTGAGGAATACAAAATCGGAAACAAAGATAAAAGAAAAGACTGTTCATTGTGAAGAAACTCTAGATTATAAATATATTGTACTGTAATTTTTCCAGTATAAAAATATAAAAGTTTTCGAAATATAATAAATACGATGTTTTTCAAATTTATTTTACTTATAATATCAATTATAACTTTAAATTGGGCTACACATTTGTCTGGATTATTTCCACTAATCTTATGCTGTATTATCAGAATAAAACCAAGAAACAAACATAAGAAATGGCATCCTCTTTGAAATGTTGTTTAAAAATAAAACTACGATGGAAAGTGGTGTTTTCCATGTGGTTATCATTTTAAAGTTATTTTCAGAATTGCATTGTTATAATTGAAGGTAATTTCCCATTTTTATCTTACCATGGAATCCGTCGATTACTATATATTAAGATTTTTCTTATATAAAAATGTATTTTCAAAGATTCAAGTTTCGTTTCACATATATGTGATCTTGACTAATTTTATTTAGTTAATTTTGGACCCTCTAATATAATAATGGATATGTATTAGCTAGTGTCTTGTTGTTAATGAATGAGAGAGTGTTATTAAGATTTATTTTAGTACTGCAATTAAAGAGAAACATGAAAAAAATGCAAATTTTATGTTTCAACAATGATGAACAAGAATGACAATATATTCACTATGGAAAATGATGTTGTAATATTGAAATTCTAAATACAACTACATAATTATAAGAATTATAAATGCAAATCATAGAAATCATATATTTACGATTTATTTTCTAGATATAACATTATAGGACATGTCAGTGATATGTTTAAGTAAGAAAAATGAGTCACACATACTATTATTTATTAATAATTATACCAAGAATAATAATATATTGATATTTATTTACAAGAATAAATAATTTATTTTATTAAAAATGTTTGAGTATATTTTAAAATAAATTTAATATCTGAATATCATTTTAAATATTTAGATATAATCCATTATCAATTATAACTTAACTTATATAAATTAATTAAGATATTTTAAAATATCCCAAAAAGAATGGTTCTTTAGTTCAGTCAATAGTTAGAAAGTCACTCTTTCAACATTAATAATGAGATAAGTGAGTATACATCACAATCAACAATTACATATGGTTTTTGTACAAAGACTTGTATAGGAAAGATAGGTTGAAGAATAAAAAATAAATATGGTTTTTTTTTTTTTGAAATATATGCATAGGAAAGATAGGTTGAATAATAATAATAAAATAAGAAACAAGAAAAAAAATTACTCACTGTTCATTGTGAAGAAAAAACTATAGGTTCTAGATATTTTGTACTTAGAATATTTTGAAGAAAAATATATGTATAAATATATAAAAGGTTTCAAAATATAATAAATATGAATTTTTCAAACATCTTTCACTTATAATACCACTAGATATATAACTTTAAATTGGTCTCCACATCTGTGGGGATTATTTCCTATAACCTTATGCTCTATTATAAGAATAAAACCTAAAACAAACATAAGAAATGGAATCCCCTTTGTAAGAAACATTTCAAGGATTTAAAAATAAAAACTACGATGGAAAGCATTGTTCTGTATCATTAGCATTTTAAAGTTATTTCCACAATTGTAATTAGTTTATTTTTTTTTCTACAAGATTAACATATTTACTCAACTTTTTTTCATGACACTGATATATTTTAATATATTTATCAGTGAAGATCTATGTTAATTGTGGATTTATTAATCATGGAGACGAATCAAATTTCATTATATGCCAATTTTTTAGAATGCAAAATTTTAAAAATCATTTTCACTTTAAGAGATTTACTCCTTTTAATGCTTGATAAATCCAGGGTTTAGATAGATTTATAGTGATTTTTTGTGTTTATATATAGAACATGCATCATTTTTCATTGTTTAAATTGTATTTTTGAATAATCTTATATGATTGAACATAGATATAGAAATATTTTATTTATAACTCAAATAGCAACGTAAAATATTTATAATCCCAACTACCCAATGATTTAATGGATAAACAAAAGAATAAATTTATAAAACATCAAGAGTATTTGTATATGTATCAAAGGAAGGACAAATAGAAAACAAAGTTTCTAGGCATACAAAGCATCAAGAATGAGATTCAGGTACTCAGAGGCCAAATTTGAGGTCCGATGGCGCCGGGCTGAGATCGGTTTTCAAATGGAGAAGGGCGTTTCACCCGTAAAACGATGAACGTGTATCCGCCAACGCAGAGAATGCTCGTGGATTACAAGACTATGCAAGCGCAGAACAACCCTTACCGGGGCAGGCCGCTTGGGACGTTTTCAACAGGTCATCTGGAGGCCTGTTCTCTCTCGGTCGGATGTAAATCGCCCTTACAGATCGATGGTGGTAAAGCTGGAAGGGAGGGAGGCAGCCTGACAGGCGTTTGGAGCGCGGCACTGGCCAACAGTTCTGTTAAACAAGGGAAGGGCTTGCATCAATGTTTGAATGCGGAAGAGAAGGAAGTGGGTAGATATCAGAGAGCATGTGACTTTGGGAATGAAATCAGTCAGGATCCCTTTGTGTACTTGCTTCGTAGGGTGGAGGATTTTAGGGATAGGGAAGAACAATCCCACTTCAGTTGGGAAGAACAGAGGGGGTATCATTTTTCTGAAGGTTTTAAAGAGGCGGATTTAAACAAGGTTAAGGAGGCTGGAGCTTTGAAGAAGGGGGGAAGAAAGAAGAATTGGATCAAGGTTAAAAGAGTTGTTTACAACTATGTCTTGGGGGAGGACATAGGTTGGGAACAGGTTTCTCAAATGGCAAGTAGAACACTGGTTGGCAGGGTTGTGGGGAGGTCTTTCATACTGAAAACCATTGTTGCATGGGCTGAGGTGCAATGGAAATATGCTCTTGGTTATGTGCCTGAGGTGGTGTCTCTCTCCAAGGGGTGGTTTGCCTTCAACTTTCTGCACTCTGACCATGTCCAGTGGGTGATGCATCGGTGCTGGGCTGTTGATCATTCTCCAATGCTTCTTAAACCTTGGCATCCACTCTTTGATGCTAGCAGGGAGAGGGTGGATTCGGTCCCTGTGTGGGTTCGTTTGCCTGGCCTGCCCTTACATTATTGGACAGAGGAACATCTCCGTGGTATTGGCAATACGATTGGGGATTTTTTAGAGGCAGACCTCTCCTTTCTCAAGACAAATCACAGGCGGGTAGCCAGAATTCTTGTTATGACTAATATCAAAGAAGGCTTTGCTGAATCTCTGAATCTTCGGTGGGGGAGATTTAACATTAAGCAGAGTCTTGATTATGAGAATGTCCCATTTAGGTGCCGTCGGTGTCATGCTTATGGACACCCTGCCAAGGAATGTGGCCTTTCCTTTCGAAATGTCAAAAGTCGGGGCTCTAGTTGACCTGAGGAGGATCCTATATTGAAGGGGGCTGGCTCTGGCTCTCCCATAACGCAGACAAAGCCCTCTTCTGTTTCCACAAGCGATTTGCTCCAAGATACAAATACTTCAAACTCTCAATGTGTGTTAAGTTTCCAATCGTTGGGAGCAAACTCTGGTTTGGGTGCTGAGTCTGGTCTATTTACAGGGCAGAAATTACTATCTCAGAATTCTGATTGTGGACAGGCTGCCATAAAGGTCCACAGTCGTCACTATGGTGCGGATTTTCAGTTGAAGAACGATGGTATGTTGAAAGAAGTTTTAATTCTGTTGAAATCTTCACTAATGGGTTCCTTCCCTTTCTCCCCAAATATCAACATTTCACTTAATTTGGCATCGACTTCAGTTGAGGCTTGGTCAGAAGAAAGGGGTTTGTTAACTACTGCTGTTCCTGCACTTTCTTCTCTGCCAGTTCTCCATGAGAAGGCTACTGTCTTCGACCCAGGTGATGAGATTATGGCCCCTTTGGAAATCACTGCCCCCTTGGTCACTAGCTACAACCTGAGATCTAGTGCAAAAAAAGGTGCAGGTGGGTTCGGGAGGGGAAAATCTCTTTCTGCCCGAGGCAGGGGCAGAATCTCTCTTCTGGCGAAAGCTCAGGATCGAGCTATGATTGAGGTACATGATGGGAGGCAGATTTCGATTGATAGGGTGCTTAGAGCAAGCAAATCCCTGAAGCCTGGTGTGTTATGAAGATTATGTCCTTCAATTGTAGGGGCTTGGCAGGTCCCCTTAAGAAATCTGCTTTCCGGAGAATTATTGTGCTGGAGTGCCCGGATATTATTCTGCTTCAAGAGACGTTAGGTGAAGGAACTGTGGTCAAAGCTAGATCGGAAGGCTGGTTTCCAGGTTGGACATTTGAGTCCCTGGATGTTAGAGGAAGGTCGGGTGGACTAGCTGTTGGTTGGAATGAAAGAACAGTCAAATCACTAAACTTCTGGGGTATGGAGTCGGTCTTGGGCTTTAACTTTCTATTGCTGGAGCTCGGTGAAGTATTTAATATTTTTAATATTTATGGACCTTACCAAGACATGATTCCTTTTTGGGACTCACTCCTGGGTAACTCTTTACTCAAGGAGGATTCGGTGATTTTGGGTGGGGACCTGAACTTTACTTTGGGACAGTCTGAGGTCTGGGGTCCTCATGCACATATTGAATCCTTGACTGGTTATTTCACTCAAAAGTTGGAGGAGAATCATCTTCTTGATATAGAGCCCATAAAGATGAAACCCACCTGGAGGAATAATCGATGTGCTGAAGAAAGAATAGCGAAGAGATTGGATCGGTTCCTGGTGGCTGAACAACTTGTGGACAGGCCTTTTCAGATTAGGCAGTGGATTGGATGTGGGGGTGCATCTGATCATTTCCCTATTTTTCTTGAGTTCAAGATAGGGCCCAAGATGCCTCCTAGCCCTTTAAAGTTCAACAAAATTTGGCTAAAGGACGAGTCCTTCAAAGCTCTTGTTCTCGCTAGGTGGGTCCCTTATAGGGTGGATAGTACTCTTTCTGCAGCTTTTCACTTTGCTGAAAATTTAAAACGCATAAAGGAAGCTGTGAAGGTCTGGTCGACTGCTAAGAGACAGAGGGAGGATGTGGATTTGAAGCAGGTGGAGGAGGATCTTCGTTTGATATATGAAGGGAATGGAGGGGGTTTTCAATCACAAGTGGAAAAAGACACTCTGGTTGCCCTTGAAAAAAGAAGGAATGCCCTACTTATGGATAAGGAGGAAACCTGGAGATTGAAAAGTAGGGCCACATGGCTGGCAAGTGGGGATGATAATACAAAATTTTTTCATGCTTACGCTCGTGGTCGAAAGGCGGCTAATACTATTTGGAGCTTAAGAGATGGTCAGGGCAATGAGCACGCCACATTTGAGGCTAAAGCTAAGTTGGGGGTTGACCACTTTAAGGATCTCTTTAAAGCCCCAGCTCATGCATCACTTGCGGAAGTCATAAGAGTTGCATAGTTCTTTCCGAGATTTGTGGAGGAGGCTGATAACAGATCTCTGATGGCTGAGGTTTCTGAGAAGGAGTTAAAGGAGGTACTTCATAGTTTCCAAAAAGATAAAAGTCCTGGTCCTGACGGTTGGTCCATCGAGTTTTTCTTGGCTCTTTTTGAGGTTTTAGGAACAGATCTGCTGAAAGTTGTGGAGGATATCAGAATTTAAGGGCGGATTCCCGCTTGCTTTAACTCCACTTTCATAGCTCTAATCCCGAAAGTGGATAATCCCTCTTCTTTGGCTGATTTTCGCCCTATCTCTCTGTGCAACTGTATTTACAAAGTGATAGCCAAGGTGGCTGCGAGAAGACTCAAAAGCATTTTGTCTACTCATATCTCTGGAGAACAATTCGGTTTCCTGGAAGGTCATCAAATACATGAAGCAATCGGAACTGCTCAAGAGGCTCTCCACAGCATGAAGACAAAGCACCTCAAAGGGACTGTGCTGAAAATAGATCTCTCCAAAGCATATGATCGGGTAAGCTGGTTATATATTCGTATGCTTCTGACTCACCTTGGTTTTGGCATAGGCTTTATAAGATGGATTATGAGCTGTATTACCACTGTCTCTTTCTCAGTTTTAATTAATGGGGCTGCCTCTCCTTTTTTTCATGCTGAAAGGGGTCTGCGCCAAGGCTGCCCCCTTTCTCCCCTTTTGTTTTTACTGATTTCTGAGGGTTTGAGCAGAGCTCTTCAGGATGCTAAGAGACAGGGTTCCTTGAAGGGCATACAGGTTGCTACAAATTTTTTCATCACACATTTACTATTTGTAGATGACGTATTAATTTTCTGCTCTGGATCGGTGCGTGATGCAAACACTATTGCTGAGATTTTAGATCTGTTTAGCACGGCTACTGGTATGATTGTGAACGCTGATAAGTCCTCCATCACTACTCATCTTCTGAGGGATGAAGAGAGACGTGAGTTCGAGAGGATCTTTTCTTATAATCATGCTGCTTTGGATGGTGGGCTGAACTATTTGGGGTTCCACTTAAAACCCAATGATTATAGAAAACTTGACTGGAGCTAGCTACTGGAAAAGCTGGAAAAACGTTTAAGAGTTTGGTCCCATAAATGGCTGTCCAGAGCTGGGCGGTTGACTTTAGTTAAGTCTGTTTTGGAGGCTATCCCGGTCTATTGGTTGTCTTTGTCTTGGATTCCAAAGGGTATTCTGGAGGCTGCCAGGAGGATTTGCTTTCGTTTCCTATGGAGTGGGAAACATGACTCCTTGGTGACCCCTTGGGTCCGGTGGGAGAAAATTGCTGTCCCGAAAGGGATGGGAGGATGGGGATTGAAAAATATTTTTCTCTTTGCTCAGGCCCTGGCTGCAAAGAGTGGGTGGAGGCTTATCAATGTTGATAGTCTTTGGACTCAGGTGATCAGTCAGAAATATATTGCTCCATTCTCTATTGTGGATTGGATAAGGAATCCTATAAAATCCTTTGCTGGTGGCTCGGTGATTTGGAAGGCACTTGTTAAGTCATTTCATAGTTTGGAAACAAGTCTGGCCTGGGATGTGGGTAGTGGCAGGAAGCTTCGGGTTGGTGAGGACCCTTGGTTGGGCAGTGAAATACAACACCTCCTTCCTAGGCGTATAGTGGAAGCTTTAAGGCTGAGGGGGATTACTTTTCTCTCCCAACTTGCTGATCCGGTTAGGAGAAGGCTGGGCATTCAGCCTTGGATTTTGGCCTCTTCCTTGGGGCTAGATGAACAAGACGAGAGGGCTTTGGCTATTTATATCCGTGCTTTAAAGCAGGCACATATTTTGCTGCAGGATAGGGAGGATATGATTGCTTGGGATTATGATTCTTCGGGGATCTATTCCCCCAGAGCTGGTTACACAAAACTTAGTACTGGGGCTGTCTTGGGTGAGGAGCGGTGGTGGTGGAAAAAACTATGGAAACTAAATTGCCCTCCTAAGACTCGCCTTTTCATGTGGTGTGTCCTTGAAAATAAAGTCCCCACGTGGGATGTGCTACAACACAGAGGTTTTCAGGGTCCAGGTTGGTGCAGTTTGTGTTACTCTGATTTGGAATCAGTTAATCATCTCTTCCTCAGCTGTCCTTTCATTAGGGGTGTCTGGCTGGAATGTTCCAGATTACTGGGTATTATCTGTAGATGGGAAGGAGTATCTCTGTCTCATGCATGGGATTCGTGGTGGGGGTCTTATGCTGAACAGAATATAAAAGCTTTGCCCCTCCTTGTCATCTGGGGCTGTTGGTTGGCACGTAATCGGCTACTATTTGATGGGACGGTCAGCACTCCAGAGATCGTTGGGGCAATGACCATAGGACTGCACTCTGCTTTTCCTATCCACATTCAGGCTACCAATCAGAGGGAGGTCCTACGGTTGGATATTGATAGGAGGAATCCTTGGGGTTTTTTTGATGGGGTTATGCAGCAAAATGTCTGTGGTGGGGGCAAAATGTCTGTGGTGGGGGGGCTCTGCTGTATCTGTCGGACGCACATTGGTTTGAGATCTCGGCTGGGCTTGGCGAAGGTACAAACAATTATGCTGAAATGCTGAGCATCAAGATTCTTCTGATGTTCGCGGTGGAGAAAGGTTGCCAAGTGTTAAATTTCTATGGGGACTCCTTGAATGTGATTAATTGGATTAATGGTATACAGCAGTGCAGAGTTCATCACCTTCAAAATCTGCTCTGCTCCATTAAGGAGATCCTCCGCTCGCTTGATTCTTTCTCCTGCCTGCATATATATCGAGAGAATAATGGTTTTGCTAATCGAGCTTCAAAGAGGGGGCTTCTGCAGGATGAAGGTATCTGGAGGATCCGTGAACATCAGGATGGAGGCACTACTGATTTTTTCCATCCACCCTTATTTGATTGAGAGGCTAACGGTCTCCATAGTTGGCCTGATCAAAATCTGCATTCAGAGAGGCTAACACATAGTGGTTCCTTAACACAAATGTTTTTGTGAAGTTGAATGAGGTTTCTCACTTGGCTACACTTGGTATAATTGCTTAATGGGCGGTCTGCTGTGGGATGGATTTTTCCACAGATACGACACCTATCAGATATGGACTGTTTTTTTGGTGTGCGTTTTTTTACTTCAACTGGTACTGGTGGCTGCAAAATACGGGTTTTGGTTTCTCTTGCCAGATGGGCCGCTTCTGCGGGCTGTACATAACAGAAAAGGACTCAAGAAGACAGCGTCATCTCTCTAGGCGGTGTTTCTTCACAGTATTAATACAGTGCTGTGGTTTTTTCTCACTGTTAGGGTGCATTTTTGAGGATTTTGATCGAGTGGGCTATAACTGCTATATGAGGATTTCTGGGAACTTTAAATTCTAGGCAGCGCTAGTTTTCTGAACGTGTTAGTGCTGTTTCTGCTAGTGCATAGCAGAGTTTGTTTTATCTATCTAATTTTTGAACAACATGTTTTAAAATAGGCTTGGGTTATCTGCCAGAACCTGACTCTGTACAGGAATACTTTTCAATTTGTAACTGGTGCTTGTCCACAAACTATTTATGTTTGTATATTTTTTATCACATATACATGTGAATCACAATGTAATTTTGTACTCACCTGCAGTAATGAAATTACGCCTTTTTCTCGAGGAAAAAAAAAATATATATATATATATATATATTTTTTTTTAGTTTTCTTTTTTAATTTTTTTTTAATTTATAATAACTTTTAATTCATAACATTTTTTTTTTAATTTTGTTTTTAGTTTTTTTTAATTTTTTAATTTTTTTTTTAATTTCAAAAAATTCAAATTTATTTTTTTTAATTCAAATTTTTTATTTTAAATTTAATTTGTTTTAATTTGTTTTGTTTTTTTTTTTTTAAATTTTGTTTTTAATTTTAATATTTTAGATTAATTATTTTTTAAAATTTAAAATTTATTTATTAAATTTTAATTTAATTTAATTTAATTTAATTTTTTTAATCTTTTAGTTTATTTAGTTTTTCATTTTTAAAATTTATAAATTTTTTCATTTAAAAAAAAACAGTAAATTTATGGATATTTGTTTTTGATTATTTGCATGTGGTTTTTTTCATTTTTTTTGTTTTTTAATGATAGTTTTTTTTATTTTAATTTTCTTTTTCAATTTTAAATTTTGTTTTTTTTTTAATTTGTTTTTTTTTTGTTAATTTTAAAATTTGTATTTTTTTTTCTTCTTCTTATTATTTTTTTAATTTTAATTTTTAAATTTAATTTAACTTTTTTGTATTTTATTTTTTTTATCTAAATTTTAATTTTGTAATTTTAATTATTTTTAAATTTTCTATTTTTTTTTTTTTTAATTATATGGTTTTTTTTAATAACTTAGAAAAAATGTTTTTGATGGTTTTTTTTAAATTTTTTTGGTTAATTTTTGTTTTTTTTCTTTAAATTATGTGTTTCTTTTTCAAATTTTGTCATTTCTTCTGATATCATTTTTGAATATTTTTGTTTTTTTGTTTGTTTTTTTTTAATTTATTTTTGTTTAAATTTTTTATTTTTATGTGTTAATTTTGTTTTTTTTTACGTTTTTATTGTTTTTATATATATTTTTTTATCTAAGTTTTGTGTTTTATTACCAACATGAAAATCACCACTCTAAAAAAAAAAGGTTGATGTTGCATCAATACGTTTCAAAATTAGCATGAAAATCACCGCTCTAAAAAAAAAGTTGATGTTGCATCCATACGTTTCAAAATTAGCATGAAAATCACTAACATTTTAAAACAAATATTCATACTTCATAAATAAAAATATTAGTGTAAAAAATGTGCACAAAAAAAAAGGGGTGATTCTGCATCACCACTTTTCAAAATCAGGTGCTTTTTATGCTACCAAAAAAAAGTAGGTAATAGTGCAGTTACCTATTTCATCGGTAATAATGTTCTCTCAGTTGAAAAAACTGAGGAAAATCTAGGGTCTCTTTGGAAGCCCTAGGTTGGCACTTGTATTCTGCCAAATACCCACTCAAGATTTCATGTTCTAAGTGGTCTCCTTGCTCTTCACTTCCTCTATGAGAATATGAAGTGCATGCATCTTCTTCTGCTTCTTGAAACCTTCTAGAGGCCTCACTGCAACTCTTTCCTCCTTGAAACCCTCTTGGAGTTTCAATGAATTTCTCTTCTTCTTTATTATTGGATCTGAAAATGGATGAGAGTAAGCTCATCCTCTCCATAATTTTGTTCTCCTATTATTCTTATTTTCTGATTGGATTTGAAATCCACAGGCTGAGCCAAGATGGTAGCTCCGATACCACTGTAATGTTCCAAATCTGGAACTCAGAAATGAATACGTTGTATGATGGTCTTTTTATCATGAATAAGCTTAAAATATACATAATAAACACATAGAAATCATTTTTAGCTACAACAACAACTTGTACTTCGTTTCATGATACAGAAAGTGGGGGAAAAGGGTATTTTATGCCCTAAAAAGGTTTTTTTCAGAAATGAGCGTGAAAATAAGCAAGGGAAATGGTTGGATGTGATAGATTAGGTCATGAGGTACCTACGCTCCGAATTTCAGCTCAAAATAATGCTTATAGCCATGTTAAACAGGTCCTCCTTCCCCAACTAGGCTAGAAAACCTTGATTTCCCATGACTTTGCTAAACAAAATTTTTTGAATATTGTGAGAGCATAATTTTCATGGGGGTTTCTACAGAATATGATAATGATCAGGAGATCAAGTCTCTTGTAGAAAAATTCTCAAAAATGAATTTTCTCAGAATTGGTCCAAACCAAAACGACTGGAAAGAGCTTGGAAAAATGATCCTGTAGACGTGAACGGCACTAAAAATCGACGCCGTATGAGAAAGATATTTAGCTTTGAAGTTTTCCAATTTCAGTTAAAAAATGGCCAAAATTTGACTTTATAAAAATTTATTTTTATTAAAAAAAGAATATTCCAAAGAATATTCTGGGAATATTTCATGGAATATTCCATAGAATATTCTATGAAATATTCCGCAGGTGGCCAATCACATGGCGCCACGTGGCCAGCCCGGAGGCCGCCACGTGGCCCCAAGGTGGAATGAAATGGTCATTCAAAAATTTGTTTTGGTCGCGGACAGGTTCGACCCCGGGTCGGGGCAGTTCTAACGGAGAGGCCCGACCAATGGGCCATGGTGGTACTTATTAAACCAATGCAACGGATTTGTATTTAAAGTTTATGGTTGGTTTGGGCGAGGCCCGAAAAGGGGGCCAGCTCCTAAGGGCCAGCACCCTCTTACATAGAACCAGATGCTCGGAACCCACGGCAACATCAATCGACGCGTAGTGTTGGGGTATGGTCATAAGGTTAAGCGCTCGGTGTGGAGAAAATTTATATTTTATTGTTTCAACATCCGCATTTAACTCTGTGTTTCCAACCATATGGCCGATGGGTGCGGTCCTATGGACCCCCGTGGCCCCTATCCCTAAGCACCTGCGAACTGGCGGAGTTATGGAGGATTCCTCTTATTTTGGTGGCTGCCCCATTTTTAGCGGGCTTAACTGCAGTTCCACCAGATTTGGTGGAGTTTTTCTAGCCTTAATTGGGCAAAACTTCAGTTAGCGATAACTTTGGCTAGGGAAGTCCAATTGAAGCGATTTTTTGTTTTATTTTGGGGTATTGAATCATTCTGGAGCTGTTGGGATAGGTTGCAAAGCCATCAGGGTGCTATATCAGTGATTTTATCAGCGATTTTGGTTGTGGATCCACTAGGGCTTGGTGAAAGATCAGCTGTGTTGGACTATACTCATCCATTGGAGGTGAATGAATAGTCGATTTATACTGATTTCAGTCCTCTGTTTTTGTTGAATTTGTAGCTAATTTTTCCTTTTGAGGCTTTATACACAGTGTAATTCTTAATTTGAGCATTAATGAAAGAGGGAAAATACTAATTAGAGGTTGTTGGACCCAGCAGAGGTAGCCCAAGAGAGGGGTGAATTGCTTAAACAAATGCTTACTATTATGCTATGCATTTTTACTGTTATATTTCAGATTCTATTTCATTATATAGTAACTTTTCATAAGTTCACTTTTCCCAATTAGAATTTTACAGTGAAAAAAACTCATTAGTTTCACTTCAAACCACATTACTTCCAATGCAGAATACTTGAACTTGTTTATTCACACATAAAATTTTGATTAATGAATACTTTGCACATAAACAAATACTTTCATTGATCAGATCTATTTAGTGTTTACATTATATTTATTTAGGCAGAGCTAGTATGCGGGCCAGAAGCTTCTGGTTTCATCGTTTCTAGTAAAGGTGAAATAACCAGTAAAAGCCCCTACTATCAATCTCTATATAAGAAATACTTTGTTCACACAATTTCATATCAGATTGGTATCAGAGCTCTAGGTTTTGCTTAAGAGTTTGTGAAATTTGTGCAAGAAGATTGTTTTATTCTGCAAAATGTGATGCTTACTAGGCTGAAATTGAAAAGAGGGGAAGGTCAATTGGTTAGAGCACAAGTTAATCCTCAACCAAGGAAGGCTAGGGTGCCATTATCTCCACCTTCCATTTCATCCTCGTTAGCCTTAGAATCAGCCACAAACATGTCTTACAGAGAAGGATAAGTACATGAGGAAATGGATCCCAAGGAAGAAGAAAGAGTCTTTAGAAAAATTTTCTTCGACAGGACTGAGATGGTTAGGATCCTTTATCGGGAGAGAAATGATAGGATTGCTGGAGAAGGGTCTAGAAACCAAAGAGAAGAAGGAGATTCTTCAGGAGGGAAGAAATACAATGATAATTCTAAGAAATGGAATGGAGGAAATGGTGATCCACCATCTCCATCGTCATCCTCTTCCTCCACATCATCCTCTTCAACTTCTGTTAATCAGTCACACAAAAAAAAAAAAATCTTAAAAATCCTTTGTTAAAGCTTGATGTGAAGTTTGAGTTGCCGATGTTTAATGGTGATGTGAATGCAGAAAAATTGGATAATTAGATTAGACAGCTGGAAGTCTATCTAAGAATTCAGAATCTGCATGATGATGACACAAAAATCCAATTAGCCTCTTTGAGAATGGATGGAGCAGCTTTGGTTTGGTGGGAAGCCAAGACCAAAGAGGAAATTAAAAAGCATGGTAAGATAACTCTAACTTGGAATGAGTTTATTACTGCTATTAAGAAATAGTTTTATCCTCTTGCTCATATTCAGAAAGCAGTCATGAATTGGAAAAATTTTAGGCAACTTAAGAGTCAAAATGTGCAATATTATATCCAAGAGTTTAGAAGGAGAGCACTTCTACTTGGAGTAGACTTACAAAGTCAAGACACCTTATTGAAATACATAGGAGGTTTGCACAGTTACCTTAAACATACTATCCTAATGTTCAATCCTACCAGCTTAGATGAAGTCTGTGTGCAGGCTACACATTTAGAAGCTAGAGGAAATAATACTTTTGATGAGGGAAGAAACAAGACTTTCAAAGGAAAGAACAAAGAGAAAAACAAAGGCAAAGGAAAAAAAAATGCATCTATCAAACAAGAGGGTGAAAAGGTAATTTGTAAACATTGTTCAAAGAGTGGCCATGAAGAGAAAAACTGCTGGAAACTTCATCCTGAAAAAAGAAACCAGTTTAACAAAAACAAGGGAAAGAAGAAACATGCAGCTACTACAACTACACCACAAGATTTAGGTGATGATTCAGGTGACGAAACAAAAATTGCAGCCATGGGTTTGAAAAGTTTAAAAGGGAAGGAAATTGAAACTCAAGCAAGTGCTAGTTCTTCAAACTTTCATACACAAGCTCCTAATGAGGAAGAAAGAATTGAACTGTTCCATGTGAGGGTAGTTTCAAAACATACCAAAATTGACACACTGTTTGATAGTGGGTCACAAGCTAACCTCATATCTGAAGACTTGGTCAAGCAGCTTAAACTTGAGACCATTCCACATCCGAAGCCTTATCCACTTGGGTGGATATGCAAGGATGCCAACTTGCAAGTCTCAAGGAAGTGCATATTGCGCTTTGCAATAACTGCACACTTTATTGACACAGTTGAACTTGATGTGGTGCCGCTTGATATATCTGGTATTGTTTTGGGAAGTCCTTAATTATTTGACAGGAAAGAGATCTTCTATTGCCATGAAAAAAAATATCATCTTTTTAAAGATGGCAAGGAGTTTATTGTCAGAGCTCATCGCAAGAAGACAAATGTAGCAATGGTAAATGCAGGACAGGTAAAAAGGCTAGTCAATTCAAGCAAGAGTTTTGTACTTCTTATGGTCAAGCCAAAGATTGATGTGAATCATGAGTCATTTGAAAATTGTGATGCAAAACTTAAATCTGATTTATATGATGTAGTTGATGCACATCATGAGATGTTTCAGGAACCAACAGGTTTGCCTCCTAAAAGGGAGATTCAACATGAAATCCATTTACATCCAGATTGTCCTCTTCCTAACATAGGCATGTATCGTACATCTATTATGGAGAATGCTGAAATAAAGAAGCAGATTAAAGAGTTGTTGGACAAGGGTTTCATAAGACCAAGCACTTCGCCATGTGGGTCACCGATAGTGTTGATTTCAAAGAAAGATGGAACTTGGCGTATGTGTGTTGACTTCAGAGCTTTGAAAAAAATAACGGTAAAGAATCGTTACCCACTTCCAAGAATAGATTATTTGTTAGATCAGCTGAAAGATGAAAGATATTTCAATAAGTTATACTTAAGAGGTGGTTATCATCAAGTAAGAATTGAAGAAAGAAATATTTGGAAGACAACTTTCAAAACCAAACAAGGACTCTTTGAGTGGCTTGTGATGCCGTTTGGTTTATGCAATGCACCTGAAACTTTCATGTGGGTAATGGATGATGTCTTACTTCCTTTTCTTGATGATTTTTTTATTGTCTACTTAGATGACATCTTGATTTTCAGCAATACAAGAGAATATCATGTCATGCATGTCAGTAAAGTACTTGATGTTTTGAAGAAAAATCAGTTATTTCTTAAATTATATCTGATCTTCACATATAGTGATCTTGCCTCAAAGCATAAACAACCCGGATTGATAATAAATAATTGTGTTAGTTTAGGTACATAAATTAGCTCAACAATATGTCAAAGTGTGAATTTGGAAAGACTTCTTTGGTTTATTTGGGAAACATAGTAGGTGGAGGCGCTTTGAGAATTGATCCTTCCAAAGTAGAAGCTATTTTGAATTGGCCTACTCCCAAGTCCATTACAGAGGTAAGAAGTTTTTTGGGTGCAGCTCAGTATTGGAGAAAGTTTATTGCTAACTTTTCTGCCATAGCAGCTCCTATGCATGCAGTGACAATTGTGAAGCGTGCTTTCCAATGGGGAAGTAAGAAACAAAAAGCTTTCTAATCTTTGAAAGAAAAGATCAGTTCAACTTCGGTTCTTGCATTACCAGATTTGAGATAGCCATTCGAGATTCAGACAGATGCTAGTGATTATGCCATGGGTGCAGTTCTCTTACAGCATGGTAAGCCTATCGCTTTTCATTCTGAGACATTTAATGGTGCTGTTTTGAATTATCATAAATATGATAAGGAATTGTATGCGTTGGTACAAAGCGTCAAAAAGTGGAAGCACTATTTGATGGGCAAAGAAACAATTGTGCATACCGACCATCAGCCTTTATAATATTTGCAGTTGCAAAGTAAATTGCAACAGTCATGACATTTCAGATGGATGGGTTTCTACAAAAATTTCACTTGGTAATAAGGTACAAGAAAGGTATTCTCAATAAAGTTTTTGATATGCTTTCAAGGCCTATTATTAGTGCTAGTATTATGCTTAAGAATGATTCTATTGTACATGAAAGCTACATAGAACAGTATGCATCAGATGAAGATTTTAAAGAGGTGTATGCTAACTTGAGTAAAGGGAATCATGTTGAGGAGAATGATTATCATTTTCATAATAATTTGTTGTTTCACTTGGGAAAGTTATGTATACCATAGGGAGAGAGATTAAGCATGATGAGAGAAGCTCATTCTTCTCTTATTGCTGGTCATTTCAGTGTAAGCAAAACGGTGGCACATCTACAGAGGTATTTTTATTGGCCTCGTATGGTAGATAGTGTTACACGTTTCATTAGAGGTTGTTCATTATGTGCTACAAGAAAGCCTAGCAATAGGAAGCTTGGATTGTATATGCCATTACCGGTACCTACTAGACCATGGGAAAGTGTTTCTATGGATTTTTTTGGGGGGTTACCATTATCTAGAAAGCAGCATGACTATCTTTTCGTAGTAGTTGATCGTTTCAGCAAGATGTGTATTCTTATGCCATGTAAGAAAAATATTACTGCTGAACAAACTGCTGATTTATATTTTCAACATGTATGGGTTCATTATGGCTTGCCTACTTCTATTGTTAGTGACAGGGATTCCAGATTTGTTGGGAATTTTGGTCCAATCTATGGAAGATGATGGACACCAAGTTGAAGAAGAGTACTGCTTTCCATCCGCAAACAGATGGCCAAACAGAGGTAGTGAACAGAACCATTGTGCATCTTTTGAGAGGGTATTGCAGCAAGCATCCCAAGCTTTGGGATGAGCATTTGCATTACATTCAACATGCTTACAACCGGGCCAAGCACTCTTCTACAAATACTTCGCCATTTGAAGCTTGTTTTGGATATTTGCCTAAGTCACCATTAGACTTCATTCTTGAGAAGGATATTTCCATTGATGGGCATAGTGACATTGACAAAGCTCGCATGTTCATTGAAAGAATTCAGCTCATTCATCAACAAGTTCAAGAACAGCTTGAAAAGAGTCAAGGCAAGTACAAAGAAAGACATGACAAACATAGAATTGATCATAAGTTTCAGGAAGGAGATGAGGTATGGTTGCATATAAGTAAGGATAGAATGCAAGGAGAAGGTAAAAAGCTGAAGCCTATTCGTTATGGTCCATTCAAAATCCTTAAACAAGTTGGAAATAATGCTTTTCAACTAGATTTGCCTTCATACATGCAAATGTATTCCGTTGTTAATGTGGAAAATTTACGTTTGTATGAACCTCCTCTTATTGATGATTCTGAAAATAATGTTCAGCTACCATCCATAGAATATTTCTTGCCAGAATTTTTGGATGAGTTGAAAGAAGATGCAATCCTTGACAGAAGGACACGCACTTCAAGGAGGGGAGATGTTGATTATCTAAGGGTTGGTTTAAAAGGAAGTAAACCAAGAAAATCAAAGTGGATGGAGTTGGAACATGTGAGGAGGTTGTATCCTCACCTTCTTAACAGGTAATTGAAAGCTTTTGAGGGTCCAAAATCTTCCCATTTGGGAGGTGTGATCAGGAGATCAAGTCTCTTGTAGAAAAATGCTCAAAAATGAAGTTTCTCAGAATTGGTCCGAACTAGAACGACTGGAAAGAGCTCGGAAAAAAGATCATGTAGACGTGAACGACACTGAAAACTGACACCGTATGAGAAAGATATTCAGCTTTGAAGTTTGCCAATTTCAGTTAAAAAATGACCAAAATTTGACTTTATAAAAAATTATTTTTATTAAAAAAAGAATATTCCATAGAATATTCTAGGAATATTCTGTGGAATATTCCATAGAATATTCTGCAGAATATTCTGCAGGTGGCCAATCACAGGGTGCCATGTGGCCAGCCCGGAGGCTGCCACGTGGCCCCAAGGTGGAATGAAATGGGCGTTCAAAAATTTGTTTTGGTCGTGGACAGGTTCGACCCCGGGTCAGGGCGATGCTAACGGAGAGGCCCGACCAACGGGCCACGGTGGTACTTATTTAACCAATGCAACAGATTTGTATTTAAAGTTTATGGTTGGTTTGGGCAGGGCCTGAAAGGGGGCCAGCCCCCTCCTACATAGAACCAGATGCTCGGAACCCACGACAATGTCAATCGACGTGCAGTGTTGGGGTATGGTCATAAGGTTAAGCGCTCGGTGCGGAGAAAATTTATATTTTATTGTTTCAACATTATTACATGACGCATTTAACTCTATGTTTCCAACCATATGGCCGACGGGTACGGTCCTATGGACCCCCATGGCCCCTATCCCTAAGCACCTGCGGACTGGCGGATTTGTGGAGGATTTCGCTTATTTTGGTGGCCGCCCCATTTTTAGCGGGCTTAACTGCAGTTCCACCAGATTTGGTGGAGTTTTTCTAGCCCTAACTGGGCAAAACTTCAATTAGCCATAACTTTGGCTAGGGAAGTCCAATTGAAGCAATTTTTTTTTTGATTTTGGGGTATTGAAGTATTCTGGAGCTGTTGGGACAGGTTGCAGAGCCATAAAGGTGCTCTATCAGTGATTTTATCAGCGATTTTGGTTGTGGAGCCACCAGGGCTTGGTGAAAGATCAGCTGTGTTGGACTATACTCATCCATTGGAGGTGAATGAATAATCGATTTATACTGTTTTCAGTCCTCTGTTTCTGAATTTGTAGCTAATTTTTCCTTTTGAGGCTTTATACACAATGTAATTCTTAATTTGAGCATTAATGAAATAGGGAAAATCCTAATTAGAGGCTTTTGGACCCAGTAGAGGTAGCCCAAGAGAGGGGTGAACTGCTTAAACAAATGCTTACTCTTATGCTATGCATTTTTGCTGTTATATTTCAGATTCTACTTCATTATATAGTAACTTTTCATAAGTTCACTTTTCCCAATCAGACTTATACAGTGAACAAAACTCATTAGTTTCACTTCAAACCACATTACTTCCAATGCAGAATACTTGAACTTGCTTATTCACACATAAAATTTTGATTAATGAATACTTTGCACATAAACAAATACTTTCATTTATCAGATATATTTAGTGTTTACATTATATTTCTTTAGGAAGAGCCAGTATGTGGGCCAGAAGCTTCTGGTTTCATCCTTTCCAGTAAAGGTGAAATAACCAGTAAAAGCCCCTACTGTCAATCTCTGTATAAGAAATACTTTGTTCACACAATTTCAGATCAGATAAGAGAATAATGATATGCAACTTATATTGATCAAACAATATATAAATGGAGGTTTACACTCTTACACAACAAAAACAAGACATCTGGCAAAGGTTTCCATCAAAATACATGTACAAAGCAGCACTACAGAAAATAACGTATTTTACTGCAACACTGTATTAAACATGACTGAATATGACATATAAATGTTGAATAATACAGATAATGTCCTTAGGCCTTCTTATTGGAGCTCTCGGAGGGAAAGAAGCACCTCCTCCTAAAATATTAGCATACAATCAAAGGATGCAGCTCTACTGCTGCTGCTCCTGCATAAAAGACGCAGTTCACTGAAGGAGACTACGTTGTGGCTGAATGTAGACGAATGGCCTCAAGCCAAATACTGAAATGAATCTCAAATCCCTCCCCTTTGATCCCTTAAGCAAGATTATCTAAAGAGATGATGGAATTACTTGCACTAAGCAGTGCATCAACTCCAGCTAAACAGTTGAAGCATGTAATTGGTCTCAAGACAAAAATAGCTGAATACATGAATGAATCTCCTTTGATTCTATGCCTTCCTTTTATCTTTGGTGAGCCTCCTCACCCCGGACCCCACACAATGTTGAGGATACTTATAGATGAAGCTTCCTCTTTCAAAACTACGCTTCCCTAGCTAGCTTCCCTCCTCTTTGTGACAGCGTTGTTGACTTGGTCAACTGGAACCAATCCACCTGAAATGCCTCTGATCACACCAAGGGATCTTCAATCCGTTTCTCATATTTGTGTCAAGGCTGCTCCTTGTTCACATTGACCTAGTTTACTTGAGTGTTTCCTTCCTCCTGAAGAATGAATGTTGACTTAGTCAAACTTGACTATGTCCCCATCTAATTTGTCCTTGTTCACACTTGGAAGTGTAAAACCAGCTCCTAAGGCGATATCCTTCCTTACTAAGGTGGATTTTATTCATAATTTTATTTTTCATGGGCCTCCTTACCCATTTTTTCCTCTCCTAGGTGAAAGTAGCAAAATCTAATGTTCCAAATTGCTATGTGCAAATTTTGGAACATTACAGTCCTCCCCTCCCAAATGTTGCTTTTCCTCAAGAAACTGCAAGGATAGGACTGAAGAGCACCCTCTTCTCCCCTAAAGCAACCTCATAAGATGAAATCCTCCAAATATCAAGGTGTTGTATCGTTAATATATCTTCAAGTTTCCTCTCCCAAGTGTGTAAGCTATCTAAATAGCTGAAATTAGGTGACAGTAGATCATCCATGGAAGCAACAATGGGCTGTTTGAAGATATTCTTGAAGCATGAGGGCTAATATAGGTTGGGACTCATCATCCCCATTTGTATCTCTCCTCTTCGAGCTATCAACCAAGCAAAATGAGCCACCCTCCAAAATGGTAACTCATGCAAATCATCCTCCACCTGAAGCTCTGGCAAAGTAGGTGGGCTGAAATTCTGGTCGTGGTAGACATATTAGTCTACCCCATGCTACTTTCCTCTCCACTTAAGACAAGTGTAAAGGATTTGTTGATCTTGGGCTGCCATCATGTTGCCCTCAAATGGAAAGAAGGAAGCTAGACATTCAAAGGTCCCTCTCCCAGTGTCGTGCATCAAGTTGGCCCAAACCATCTCATTCATGATGGAAAAGAAATTACCACCAGATGGCATCCCATCCATCTCATGGCCCTCCTCATTAAGAAAAAAATATGTTGCTGTGGATGCCATGTCCCCTCCCATGCTCCCCTTAGAACATGCAATGCAGAAAGTGTGGGGATGCTCCTCCCCCAAGAACACATCCACTCTATGTGTCCCTCCTCCAGTCATGCTCCTCATATAGGTAAGAATAATATCAGCAAGTAGGATCATGGTCAGCATCATAATGAGAGAAATACTGAAGGTTTTATGTGATGCTGGAAGGTACCAACAACCTCCCAAGTGGTCACAGCGCAGTCTTCCCCACTGCAACTTCAAAAAATATCATGGCAAGTTGTCTCCTGAGAAATGGCTTGATGTATAAGTCATCACACCCACTAGTAAATAGTAGATGGTTGAGTATGTTAATCGAGCACACAAGAAGAAACCATATAATTTCCCTGGATCATACATTAGATGGTTGTCTCCATCATGATATTTGGCAAAAAATAGACCATGGAGCCTAAAGAGAAATTATCCCCTTTGAAGAGAAATGTATTGCAAAGAAATGGTAAGAGCAAAATATTGTGTGGTATAATCAATAAATGCAATAATAGAATTCTTACCATGTAATGAAGACAAGATGGTGACAAGATCTATAGATGAATCCTCCATAGTGGCATGATATACCCATATGAAGAGGAATGAGCCACATGATGCATGAAAATCCTCCTTCTCATGCTTGGAAATCCAATTCAAGGAGATCATACCACAATAATCAATGAGTCCATCCGTCATTCTGCTAATCTCACCTCCTCTATGCCCACCAAGTGCATCAAATATGAAGTGATCTTGGGAACACTCCATCAATAAGCTCATGCTCCAAAGTGACAACACTATTGGCCTATGCAAATAGGCTCCTACCAACTCATAACTCCATTCTCTGACATGCCCAATGTCAAAGGCTCCTCTGTTGTGTAACCAGCTCCAAAAAGAGAATAAAAGAGATATCAACGCCTTAGAAATGAGCCACTTCGAGGGGGAAACCTCCAATACATTACATAAATGAACAATTATTGGATGATACAAATGAACAAGACCTCCTTCTATATATAGGAGTCCATGGGGACACAATATAATCCTAGTGGGGCCATAATGTAATCCTAGCCGACCTAACAATAATAATGTAAGGGTACAATAATAACAATATGGGGGTTACAGGGGTACAAAAATAACAATAATTGGGGCTAAACTAACATAATAAGGGACTACACTATTAATATAGGGACTTCACATGCCCCTCTCCTTCAAACAAGTGTTGTCCTCAATGCTTGATTATTTCTTGATGCTTCTGTATAAAATTCTCATCCTCCCATGTGGAATATTTTACAAGAAAGTTCTTCCACTTGTTGAGATACTCTGAAATTGATCGTACTTGTAGAGTTATTTTTTTTGTGACCGCTTCAGAACTTCTTTCGATGCGATGTTGATATTCCTGTTGTTTCATTAGATTCTGCACCAAAGTTAGGTTATCCTTTGAGAGTTGGAGAACTTGTTGTTGATGCTCGATGTCATCTTCCACTAATTTATCATCCATATTAGCTATTATTTTATCCTTAAAACCATCCAACTTATCCTCCATTTCTTCTTTTAAACCATCTATGTCAGCTTTGGTTGCTCTTCGTAAGATTGAAATTTGTTGCACTTGGTACCGTAATTTTGATATCTCATACTGCAATTCTTCCACTTCATGCATCATAGTATAGATTTCTGAGGGCTTAATGGGTGTTGAATTATTTTTAGGAGGCATTTTAGAACACAATAATGAAATATATGCTCAATATGCCCTTGGAATCACTTCAAACTGATTTTTCAAACAAGATTTATGCAACTCGGGAAAAACAATACACACCTTTTACTTGCTTTTGAGGAGCTCGATATTGGAATTGGATTATCTATGTGATTGTGATAATTAAATATCTGAATTTAGGTATCGACGTAGTACTCTGAATTATCTTTCGAATTCCACAGGTATGAGCTGATTTGGATTCTCCAAGACAAAGTTGTGTCCAATCTCCCACAATGACCTAATTATGGACTGGTTCAGTAGAGTGAACTTGTACGACTTGCCACGTGTCACTTTTTAGTCCTTTGTCTCTGAAATTGATAGCCAAGAAACTACAGTCCGTTTTATTTCAACCAATTTTTACGGCACTCCAATCCGATTCCCAGAGAGAGAGTTATTGAACTTTTCCCACGATCACCTCTTTGAGATGAAATTTAGGATCCTGAAAAAGCACTACCTTCCACAAATCATATCTCCAAAAATATTGTGAACCAAGCTCTGAAATTTTTTGAAAAATTTCTTCAGGATTTTAACTTCGCACCATAATAATTTTAGATTCTGAACCTTTGTAGAAAAAAATTTATAGCGCAAATGCCACGATGCCCTGTTTAGGAGCCTGAAAAAAGACCTAACTTCCACAGATCATATCGTTGCAAACATTTCAGCTTCTGAAACTTCGTAGAAAAAAAATTATAGCGAAAATGCCACGCTGACCTGTTTGGAGAAGCGAAACCCTAAAATTCCAAAGCTCTGATACCAAATGTTGTGTAACCAGCTCCAAAAAGAGAAGAAAAGAGATATCAACGCCTTAGAAATGAGCCACTTCGAGGGGGCAACCTCCAATACATTACATAAATGAACAATTCTTGGATGATACAAATGAACAAAACCTCCTTCTATATATAGGAGTCCATGGGGACATAATATAATCCTAGTGGGGCCATAATGTAATCCTAGCCGACCTAACAATAATAATGTAAGGGCACAATAATAACAATATGGGGGTTACAGGGGTACAACAATAACAATAAGTGGGGCTACACTAACATAATAAGGGACTACACTATTAATATAGGGACTTAACATCCTCCCATAATGTTTCCATCTCCTCCTATTGCAATATCATGCAAAATGTGAGAGAAGTTCTGCCTTTGCTCTCTCTCAATCCTCCAAAGCAAAAAATGTCTTTGTTGCCTCAACATACCTCCATCATATGACTCATGTGGTGAAGACATAATGATTTCATCATCACAATGCATCCACACTCCTTGCTGCTCCATGATGCAAGTACTCTTCCAAGTACTCTTCTCCCACATAGCCTTGGAAAAAGGATATGTCTCATGATGGAAAAATTCTCTCAAGAGCAGCCAACGCAGTTTGGCCTCTTGCTGCCCTGTATCATAAATTTGCAAGTGGCTCACCAGCCTCTTTCTCTTCCCCCACATCCACTCAACACCATGTGGATGCCTTTTTTCATTCTTTACCTTGGCATTCTCCCCATGCGGGCTATCACCCTCCATAATCAGTTCCTATCTTATTCATGCCATGAAATTCTAGACTTCATTTCCTTGGAGATCTCTTAGAGAAGATCTCATGTCCATGGTCATCTCGAATCCATCAAGATCCAAAGGTGAAAAAGGTAAAGCCTCTTCCCTGCCATTGTTTGATAGCACTGATAGTCCCTCCAAAGACATAGTTGCTGCCTCATACTCCATCTCAAGGTTCATGACTCCCCCCAAAAGATCACACTTCAAACTCAAGGGTTGAGTGCAACTCAACAAGGGTCCAAGAGGATGATGGTTCATTTGTTTCTTGAACCATTCAATTCTACATGGCATAGCGCAATAGCTCTACCCCAGCAACAATGTTTGATCCTGGGCCATATGAAAACATATTTCCACAACTTTTAGAAAGATTTGATGCAATAAGTAAAAGTGTAAATCTTCCCATACGTTGGTGATATGTGGGAACCTATTTTAGAGCTGCAAAGGCTCCTCCCTCTAATGTAATGGTTGCCCCAACTTCTGATGTAGAAAGCTGCTCTTCCAAGGCTATGACAGCGCTGGTACTTGTCTCTTCCCATGGTGGTGTGGACCCTCTCTCCTCTGATTTCTCTTCATCAAAATTTCTGATAAGCTCTTGATTGAACTCAAAAAAGGAAGTCACTCTTGTGCGGCTTAAGTGATTGCACCACCAAGTATTGGCTTCACCCTCCAGGTGCAGCACTGCAATTTCTGTTGCCTCCCTCTCTTCCACTGGATGAAGTAGGAGGAATGCCTCAAGCTTTCTTGCCCAAGCTCTTGCTGTAGTTGACCCATCAAATTTAGACAATAGGAATCTATTGCCCTTGATTTCTACTTTGCTGCAAGATCTTCTTTCTTCTCTCAGTTGAACAAACTGAGGAAAATCTAGGGTCTCTTTGGAAGCCCTAGGTTGGCACTTGTATTCTGCCAAATACCCACTCAATATTTCATGTTCTAAGTGGTGTCCTTTCTCTTCACTTCCTCTATGATAATATGAAGTGCATGCATCTTCTTCTACTTCTTGAAACCTTCTAGAGGCCTCACTGCAACTCTTTCCTCCTTGAAACCCTCTTGGAGTTTCAATGCATTTATCTTCTTCTTTCTTCTTAGATCTGAAAATGGATGAGAGTAATATCATCCTCTCCATCATTTTTTTCTCCTCTTCTTCTTATTTTCTGATTGGATCTGAAATCCATAGGCTGAGCCAAGATGGCAGCTCTAATACCACTATAATGTTCCAAATCTGGAACACAGCAATGGATAAGTTATATAAAGGTCTTGTTATGATGCATAAGCTTTAAATATACATAATAAACACATATACATCATTTTTAGCTACAACAACAACTTGTACTTCGTTTCATGATCCGGAAAGTGGGGAAAAAGGGTATTTTATGCCCTAAAAAGGTTGTTTTGAGAAATGAGCATGAAAATAAGTAGAGGAAATGGATGGATATGATATTTTAGGTCATGAGGGACCTACGCTCCAAATTTCAGTTCAAACTAATGCTTCTAGCTATGTTAAAAAACTCCTCCTTCCCCAACTAGGCTAGAAAACCTTGATTTCCCATGACTTTGCTAAACAGAAATTATGAATATTGTGAGAGCATAATTTTCATGTGGGTTTCTATATAAAATTATAGGAGAATACTGATATGCAAATTATATTGATCAAACAATAGAGAAATGGAGGTTTACATGCTTATACAGCAAAAATAAGACACCTAGCAAAGGTTTCCGGCAAAATACATGTACAAAGTAGCACTGCAGAAAATAGCGCAGTTTACTACCAAAATGTATTAAAAATGAATGAATATGACATATAAATGCTGAATAATATATAGAATGGCCTTATGCCTTCTTACTGGAGCTCCCGGAGGGAAATAAGAACCTCCTCCTAAAAGATTAGCATACAATCAAAGGATGCAGCTCTACTCCTACTGCTCCTGCATAAAAGACGTAGTCCACTGAAGGAGAATATGCTGTGGTTGAATGTAGATGAATGGAATCAAGCCAAATACTGAAGTGAAGCTCAAATCCCTCCCCTTTGATCCCTTAAGCAAGATGATCTAAAGAGAGGATGGAATTCCTGCACATGAATTCCTTGCACTAAGTAGTGCATCAACTCCAGCTAAACAGCTGAAGCATGCAGTTGGTCTCAAGACAAAAATAGCTGAATACATGAATGAATCTCCTTTGATTTTGTGCCTTCCTTTTATCTTTGGTGAGCCTCCTCACCCCGGACCCCACACAATGTTGAGGTGACTTCTTCATGAAGCTTCCTCTTTCAAAACTGTGCTACCCTAGCTAGCTTGCCTCCTCTTTGTGACAGTGCTATTGAATTGGTCAACTGGAACCAATCCACCTGCAATGCCTCTGTTCACACCAAGGGATCTTCAATTCGGTTCTCATATGTGTGTCTATGCTACTCCTTATTCACATTGAGCTAGTTTACTTGAGTGTTTCCTTCCTCCTCAAGAATGCATGTTGACTTAGTCAAACTTGACTATATCCCCATCTAATTTGTCCTTGTTCACACTTGGAAGTGTAAAAATAGCTCCTAAGGTGATCTCCTTCCTTACTAAGGTGTAATTTATTCATAATTTTATTGTTCATAGGACTCCTTACCCATTTATTCCTCTCCTAGGTGAAAGTAGCAAAATCTAATGTTCCATATTGCTATGTTCAAATTTTGGAACATTACACAAAGACATCCCTGTATCTCCCAACTGATAGCACCTGTGAGAAAAGTGAGAGAGATTATTTTTCATTGTTTTATTCTTGAAAATAACCTCTCTCATTATTTCCAAATTCATATTTTTTCATCCATAATCCTCTCTTTAAACTTACTGCTCAAACAGTCCAGTAACACAACAATTTCCTTGTTAGGTCTAGCAGAAATTCAAAAAAGTTGATCTGATGCATGCTTCAGCAAATCTAGGGTCCTCCACGAATAGCTTAAGGTCCATGGGCTTCTATGTTATCCACATAGCCACCTTTTTATGCTTTCTTGTGCATTACCATCTCTTTTTATAACCAAGTTTCCCTCTTAAAAAGGTGACACTTGTAAAGACAAATTGGACAGCAAGCTGCTTGGTGTGGTGAGGCAACTCTCAAACAGTGATAGTGAGATGCTTCACATGAAATAATGAATGTTGAATGAAAAATAGTAGCTTATGGTAAGGTTTTATGTTTTAAATGACAGCTCATTCTTTAATCATGACACATACATGCCAAAAAGGGTAATGATGACCTTAGACATGGTTATGTACCTTTGAATTAACCATAAGAGACTTGAATGACCTTCCACCCTAACTCCTCCAATCATGGAATGAAATTTCATATCGAATTTGACAAGACAGATATAAATAACCTTTTTCTTAGTGTGGTTAGTTCATTTCCTCGTACTTTCACTAGGAAACTATTAGGCAGTTTCATAACGAAAACTGCTATTTTACAGTGTAAAACGCTACGAAAATAGGAAAAACTAGCTAAAGTGTCCTTTTTGAATTTGAACGCTTGGGAAATTAAATCTGACACATAATGATGATTGATGGTACATGACATGACATAAATGGAGGTGACCTTGAACCTTATGATAGGTTAAACATTTAAAAAAAAATGAAATTTTCCTATACCAACTTGTGACAAATGAACTCTATGACCATACCTTTGACAAATAAACTCTAAGACCATGTCAAATAATGTTTCACTTTTTTTGAGTGATAATAAATTATTTTATCAAGTGGTCAACTTGATTTCACATTCAGTCGATCCCACTCTCCCTGTAGGGAGTGAAATTCATATTTCTCAGGTTCTTCTTGTTACATAAGATTCTTCTACACTGGGGGGGATTTCACCTATTTATACAGAACCCCCTCCAAGTACCGAGGTATTTTCCTTTTATTGGAATAGACCGAAAGAACCTCATCTTCCTTCTTTCATCCCTTTCCAAATCATTATGAAAGCTTATGGTAAGAATGTGCATCCTACGAATGTAGATGAAGGTGCTTCTGTTAGTATTTTATCCTCAACTGCTTGGCAAGCTTTGGGTTCCCCTCGGCTTGTGTACGTTACACGGTTACATTTAGCCAAAACCATCAGTGAAACTTTAGGGATCCTTATAATTTTCCTATCACCTTGCAAAGTAAAAATGTTTGTATTGATCTTATGGTAGTCCGACGCCCCTTAGATTTCAATTTTCTCGTTGGGAGAGACTATGTCTATGCAATTAAAGCTGCCATGTTGACACTCTTTCGCGTGATGTCTTTCCCTCACAATGGAAACATTGTGAATGTTAACCAAATTTCATTTGTTAGTGTTGATTTGGCTACCAATCATCCAAAACCCCTGAATTTTCCTTGTACGAAAGTGGTATCTACCCCGCCACGGGTTAATTATGTGGCAACCAATCCCATGTTTTCAATTACTGATGCAAGTGATCCTCTCACCGTTTTCTCGACTTCCATTGACTTAGATCCGGTAATTGAAATGGTAAACCTTATGGGATTATTTGGACATGATGTTCTTATCCCTATTGAGTCCCTTGACATGTGTTCCTTCCACATAACTACTCTTCCATCTTATGAAGACCTCTTGGATGCCATGATCGAGGTGTGTCCCTTTACATGTGTTTCTTCCAGTTGGAAGCCATGATCAAGGTCATGAGGATGGTTGTTTTTCCTGTGTCAACCTCTTTAAAAAATGAAATAGATCCTTATGAGGAGAGTTCCTGTTACTATGTCAACCTCGTTAAAAAATGAATAAGGTTATGAGGATGGTTCTTTTACTGTGTCAACCTCATTAAAAAATGAAACATACCCTTATGAGGATAGTTCCTTTTACTATGTCAACCTCGTTAAAAAATGAAACGTGTTTATGAGCATGGTTCTTTTCTTGTGTCAAACTCACTAAAAAATTAAATAGGTCCCCGTGAGGAGATTTATTTTCCTGTGTGAACCTCATTAAAAAATGAAACAGGTTCCCATGAGGATAATTCATTTTACTGTATCAACCTCGTTAAAAAATGAATCAGTTCATTATGAGGATAGTTCAGTTTACTTTTTCAACCTCATTAAAAACTGAATTAGGTCATGAGGATAAATCCTTTTACTGTGTCAACCTCGTTAAAAAATGAATCAGTTAATTATGATGATAGTTCCTTTTACTGTGTCAACCTCGTCAAAAAATGAAAGAAAGTTCTATGAGCATAGTTCTTTTCCTGTGTGAAGCTCGTTAAAAATTGAAACAAATCCTCTCCTAATTAAGTTGAGTCTTTCATTTGATCTCGTAAATGAACCTTCATTCCATCCAGCTATTAGTAACTAGTATTCTACTTAGTTGAATGAAATTAATCTTGGGGGGGCATGTGCTCTTACAGGTTACGCTTAGGGGGCATTCGAACCTATCTCAAGCATGATTTTTCCTTTGTTTCAAGCTTGTGTAAAAATGAAACAAACCTATTTCAAGCATGATTTTTCCTTTATTTCAAGCTTGTGTCAAAATGAAACAAACCTATCTCAAGCACAGTTTCCTTTGTTTCAAGCTTGTGTAAAAATGAAACCACTTTCAAGCATAGTTTTCCTTTGTTTCAAGCTTGTATTAAAATAAAACTTATCTCGAGTCCATTTCGGTTATTATTTTCAAGACTTGTTAAAATCATGAAAATCTCGAGATTCTTTTGCTATCATTCCATTCTCGTAAAAAACATGAAAATGCCAAGTTCTTTCCATCTTTTCTTTCTCGTAAATAAAATATAAATTCGACCAATTGAGTATACTTTTATCACTTTTTCGAACTCTGTAAAAATACAAAAAAGCGAAACCATGGAGTCTATTTTTAAGCCTTTTTCAGACTCTCAAAATATGAAAATATCACTGAGTACTTGACTATTCAAACTCGTTAAAGTAAATGAATAGTCATCCTTTCAGTATAAGTTCACCCCTTTTCTGGACTGAACTGGATAATTACGAAAAATGTATACGTTGACTATTCATGGTCAATAGAGTTCTCTCCTACATTATTTTATCCCTTTTCAAGCTTGAGAGACTAAATTTATGAAAAATATAAACCATGGAGTTTACTTATGGTTTTATTTTGACTCCCTAAAACTGAAAAATGTCGAGTTTCTCCTATACTAGAGTCGTTAAAATTTAACAGTAAAGGACCTATCGATTACAACAGGACCGAACCACTCCTTCTTAGGGTTCGATTTTAATACTAAGATGGACTCATCTGAAGGATGAGCTTACACAAACAAGAAAATGTTATGCTCCTCAAGCTTGAAAAAAATAAAGAGGTACTTTCTAGTAATGGTGGGGGGAAAAGAGAGAAAAAGAATCCAGTTGTCACCCTTGTTTAGAAAGCAGCATGCCACTCTTGAACACGACACTTTGTCACACTTGTACCTAGGTTCGGAAATCCTTTGTCTAAAATTTAATCAAACCACATTGAAAGTCTTCAGCCAATTTATAGGTATTAGATTTAGGTCAAATTCTTCCAAGCCATCTGCAGTGTCGTTATGTGTTCAAGAGAGAGCTCAAATAAACCATTCCTTGCAAACAATTGTCTCCATTCACATTGACCATCCCTGAGTCAGTCCTTGCAAAATATTTCTTCAAAAATTGATCTAATGGTTTTGTGCCATGGGATTTCCTATGACGGATCAATTTCTATTGACCTCAGCTCATCATCTAGAAAGTTGATCTAGAATCCTATCAGTAACTTGGGATCTACATGCTGTAATGGCAGGTTTCTCACCTTCGACGACAAGTTGCATCATTGATCTTCGATCGAACGATTATATGAGTGTTTAACTGCAAATCATTCATTCGCACTTCATAGATTGTACTAGAGTACTTTTAGAGCCATTTTCATTATTGTTGGTTTCTCTCACACTTTTTAACAATTCACATCATTGACCGGTAATCAAGTGGTTTCTACCATGTTCGACTTCGACACAATCAATCGCATGGATAGATTCATACTAGTTCAGGAAGTGGAAATCATGACCCTAGATCTATTTTCTACCATCCAAGCTGTGAGGAGTTTTATTATTCATGATACAGTAGACTACTCATGACATATGGTTGCACCCATACCGTGTCTACTTTTGATGTAATATTGAAACCATATCTGTACCAGAACATTTAGTTAGTTTTTATCTGAGTTTGGCAATGCCTACCTTAGCGATGATATATATATGTATGTATGTATGTATGTATGTATGTATGTATGTATGTATGTATGTATGTATGTATGTATGTATGTATGTATGTATGTATGCATTGAATGTTTTTATAGGTTATCGACCGATGTCTCCGATCCAATCCTCGGAATGATAAAGCACTTTACTCTTCAGAATAACCTCAAACTTCGCACTTTAGGGGTAATATTTTACACTAAAATTTGTCACCATGACATTTGAATTTTCATATGGGTCTGTCACCATCCATATCATGTTCCCTTAGATGTCAAAAACCTTAAAGTTCCTAAATCAAGTCTTGGAATTGAAGAAAAGCTCTGTAAAACCCTTAAAAGTCTACCTACGTGTTTTTTATAGCCTTTCCCTATGCATGCGCTGATCTTATGTCCATAAAATGTGGAAAATCTCGCATTTTTTTCCACTATTACCTTCACACCCCCATGAAAATAAAAATAAAAGAAAAAGTAAATTCTAGAAACGTAACTAGTCAAATATTCTCTCAACTGGAAGCTTCTAGAGTCATGATCAGTTTGAGATTTATCCCTCCACTCATGGAGCTTATCCCTTGGTCCATGGAACTCAAATTCCTTCATGAGAGGAATCCATCCCCATCTTCATGGAACTGAAACTACCTATATTGCCCATACCAATGCAATTAGAGACTAATTTATAGAGTTTCTAAGCTGAAAAGAGTTCATAAGAGTTCATACTTTCTACACTAGTGAGTTGTTGTTGGCATGATAATGATCACACCCTCATGTCTATAACTATATGCTGGTATTTAGAGAGGAAGACTTATCAGACTAAAGGAGAAAAGATTTTTCAAGACCCCGGGAGAAATTTGTATGACATCAAGGCATCAGGTTGTAAGATTACTCTTTTTATTCAAGATAATACATACGGATCTTTTTTTCTAATTGATTTTTTTCTATGCTTATTGGAATAACATCAATACTTAGACTCCTTGATCACTAAGTTGGATTAGCATTTTTTGATAATTATATGTTGCAGATGCTTTCATTCTTTGTCTTGTCTTTGATTGCAGGTTCTACTCTTTGGAGAAACCACTTTGAAGCGACCGGACAAAAGGCTACATCAAATGTTTGGATTTCAAGGTAGAGGCATGTCCTCTCTACTTTATTATAATAATTTTGAAATTTAATTAATCTAGAGGAAGATGTTTCCAAATGGATCTTTGTTTCTAGTTACTCGCTGGAGTACTAGGGACATTGCTCTTAGACACAAGAGGGATTAATCCACATAACAAAATGGCGACCATGGTGGGGAACTAGAACTTAGTTTTCTTTGCTTATGTTAGTTTTAAATTTTAAGTTTTCTGATTTTGACTTCTCTAAGTTTGGTTGGATAGATAACTTTTAAGAATCCCTAAAAAAGGAATCTTTTATATTTATTTTTTTCCTTGTTTTTCCTTCCCTGCGCATTTTTCGATAGAAGGATCACTCTTTCTTTTTAGAATCTAATGAAGAACTAGAAAATTGGCAGAACTGATTTCATGAGGTGTCTGCGCTGTGTTGTAATTGTGTGACCTGATCTCTGCATTGTA
The DNA here is from genome assembly GCA_034641835.2 of Pinus albicaulis. Taxonomy (NCBI): domain Eukaryota; kingdom Viridiplantae; phylum Streptophyta; class Pinopsida; order Pinales; family Pinaceae; genus Pinus; species Pinus albicaulis. Next base: position 332,395,972 of record CM076569.1, read on the forward strand.
TAACATATGAGGTACGTGATTTACCGCACTATGATGGCTCCACTGATGTGAACATGTTTATAGGATATCTTGAAAGAAATGTAACCAAAGGATAGATATTCCATTCTTTGGATCTTGGCTTGCGCACTACTCCAACAAGATGGTGGGAAAATCATAAGGAGAATATGGGTAACTGGGAGGAATGTGCGCGCATGATGCGGTTGCGGTTTGAATGTCAAATTATTAAAATGGAAGATGTGTACTCTGGCAAAGAGGATCCACACAGACATTTGGCAATATGGAATCAGGTATGGGGCATAGAACCAAGACCTAAATGAGTCCATCTGTTTATTCAGATGTTGGGAAAGGTGTATACTAAATGGTACTTGGAGACATAGCTGTGAAGAGGCACTAGTGAATGGTCTGTGATGAAAAAGAGTTTTATTTTTACATTTATCTTGGAACATGATGACCAAGCTTTGATCCCATAAATTATTAATGCATCGATAAGGGAGACTGTGAATTGTAGACAATTGGCACTTGTAGAATCTAGGTAGACACGTGTGGTCGATGGAACCCCAATCCCCTCACCTGCACATGTCAGACAAGTGCACTCCGTGATGAGTCTTGTTGGATATTACAGGAAGCACATTCCAAAGTATGAGTTGATAACTGTGTCGATGACCAGCTTACTAAAAAGAGGTACGACATTCCATTAGGATGAAGAATGTTAGAGAAGTTTACAACTGTTAAAAAATTGAATAGACACTACTCGATATGCTTTGAACTACCTGGTCAACAAGCCTGTGTTGTGGGGGTGGTCTGTAGATGGTTATCTATAGCTCTGAAATATATGCATAGTAAGGTGCGATGCGCACACGATATCTACGTGAGGAGGATTACTAGGTCACAAAGGTGTCAAAAAATAGTCATTGGAACAGTAAAACTAGATAAGACTGATTTATTACCATTTTTGGGAGCGCCTAGGATGCATTGAATGAAGGGATATTTCAAGATCTGGGACCATTTTGTCAGTAAGGGAGCCTCATTAATGCACAAGAAGCCATTGAAGATGCGCCACAAGTACAAATATAACCTATGGGGTCGCAATAGTTCCCTTTTCTTTCTGAGTGATTTTTTGATCCCTTTGCTTGTCATTGCCTTTTTTATGTCTATGTCTAGTTTGGATCCAGGGTTTGAGGATGCGTTGTGCTGAGTAGGGCTAGGATACGCAATTATTGAAAAGATGAAAGTTACGAGACCAGGTAATGACCCTGTTGCACCTAAAGTAATCATTATGGAAACAGTTGCGACATCTAAAAATAAGAATGGGAAATCCTTTGGAACGCACAAATATCCCAGAGAGAAGACCCCAAGACTACATCCTGCAGTGGGAGAGAAGATAAAAATACCCATGGTAGAAGTCCCAAAAACAATTCAAGAAGAAGACGAGGAGGTAGTTGAAATAACCCCGTTCTCGCGGCTGGAAAGCTATATTATGCTGCGAAAATCATCTATAAAGGAACCTAAGGATCTAGACACGGTGCACGTAAGTATCGAAATACCCTTGATCCCTGAGAATGTCGCAATGGATTGGGACATGCTCGCAAATATTCCACAACTAAGATTTGATGATTCAGACATCACTGATGTCGATAAGTTCCCTGAGCTCGCGCTAGAGATATATTTCGATCAAGTCACTTATAAACGAGGTGTTGTGCACCTCGAGCAGAAGAGGGGGATGCTAGGTCTACATAAGGTTGGCCTGCTCAATTTTTTGTAGATCCCTCATTTTGGGTGTAGCCCCATAAATGATGTCTACGTCAGATAGTTGTTGGCCTTAGTTCATGATAATGCACTCTAGTTGGGAGAGTTCATCCCTATCGACGCTAAATTAATTCATAGAGTAATGAGTCTTCCTATTAAGGGAGTTGAACCTATTGCTAACTTTGGAGGTAAGGCACAGGAGAAGGAAGTTGTAGATCAATCAAGAAGAAATATGATGTCACAAGAAAGATCCAGGGATTCGTTGTGGAGGAAATTAATGAACCCGTAGTACGTTTTGGTACGCTCATATTTGTTTGAAAGATTATGCGTAAGTGTAGGCCCAAGGAGGTGCTTCTGCATGTGATTGCACTCACAGGATGCTATGAAAAAGGTGTGATTTACAATTGGTGCAATTACATGTGCAAAGAATTTCTAAAAATGTGTGCAAGGCTCAGGAAGAAGACAAGTCTTTCTAGTATGCTTGGAACCTCTTATTGATTGTGCTAATAGGATGGAGGACCCCAGAAGAAATAGAGCTCCCAGACATGAGCCAAATATGTGCGAATCTCTGTGCTAAGCGATATTATGGAATTCTTCAAACCCGTTGCATGCAAAAGAAAATAAAAATTTCTGGGTTCTCTACGATGCTACATTGAACCAAGTGGTGTAGTCAAAGTCGCGATTGTCACCTACTTTGTATGATCAGTAAAATATGGTAGTGGATTTGAAGGCTACCTTCCATAATATTCATATCTATGCAAAGGGCATTGTAGAGAGAGTATGGTACAAGCTACCATATCTAGTGACAGAGGATTATTTAGTGAGAGTGAGAGCTGAATGACTGCCATCCTGGTTGACCCCACGTACCCTGATGAAGCAGCGCACTCCAACAGGAAAATAAACTGAGAAAAACACCAATAAAACCACAGAAATGGTTCGAGAGATAGTGACAGAGAAGGTCACCGAGAAAGCAACATAAAAGGAAGAAAACCCTACAACAACTAGCGAACCTGTAGAAGCTATAATGCTTCCCCAGAAGAATGGATCTACGCCAAAGGAGGTAGACAAAGTGGAGACATCCAAAGGCACCAAACGTGGCTCTCAAACCACTGGAGGATCATGAAAAAAGGAGAAAGGTTCCAAAAAGGTAGGGCAAGTGGTGCTGGCACTGACAGAAGATGACTTAAATGAAATAGCCAACATTGTCACGTCTACAACTAAGGATTTCTCGGCAGACATGGAAATTTAGTACAAGTCTGTGCTATAACTTGTACAAGTTGGATTACAGGAACTCAAAGTACAAGTGAGGCATATTCAAGAGAGAGTGATTCAGGTGAGCCGAACTAGCGTGCAAGTCTCGAGCACGCAAGCACTTGATGTTTCCCTACTAACCTCTGGGGATGGATGCTTTGTTCACATCCCCCTACCAGCTATTCATATGGATGCCAACCAACGTCTCCAATTTAGAGGTTAAGGTGATGTGTAATATTCCCAAATGGGAAAAGAAAGAATATAGTGAAAAACGTTGGTACAATAATGCAAATCTTCATATGAAAGTAAGGGGCCAATATGGAGACCTTTCATATGCTATAACAGTAGAAAAATATTCATAAATAATGGGCCATAAGATGTACAACAAGAAACAACAAGCCTCCAATAGACAAAATCCTTCAAAAGAGGTGTTGCTACTATATATAAAGAGCTGGAAGTCTGCTATAGCGCTTTTTTAAAGCCACTGCTATAGAAAATGAATATACAACATATCTAGGGCTGATATGTGCCTCAAAATATAGATCCAATACAGATATGAGCACTATACAACCTCCAATGAAGAACCAGTTAAGGTTTTTCAGCAAAACACCATGTACAAGATGGGGATCTAGGCCCTAGGACTAAAGATCCACTGCAAAATGCAGATCTGGAAAATGTGGCTGATCTGATATGATCAATAGAATAGCCTCCTCCAATAGATCCTGTTGGGGTTCCCATGTTTTGGCCAGATTGGCAAGACCAAAAGATGAGACAACATCAAACCACTTTTAGACCTCAGGATCTAGCCCTCCAGGGTCCAGAGAGGGATCTCTCTATGATATGTAAAAGGTATATGACTTTGAAGCTCAGTGTTAAGATGTTAGGCTAGTTATAGGCAAAAGGTTTTTTTGCTTGATTGTTTGTTTGGTTGCTGGTGCTCAGGAAGAAGGGTTCAATGTAAGACAAGGATGAGAAAAGAGGGATAAGGCAGAGGTGAAGTATTCCAGGAAGTATTCAAGACCATTGGGAAATGGAGTCAAGAAAGGATTTGCTTGCTAATCAATAGGTAGGATTTCAATTAGGCTAGTCATCTAAAAAATTGGATCTTAAAGATGATAGTGTGGTATGGAATGGTAAAAGAGGAGGAATAGTAAAGGTTTAGGACAGAAAGTTAAAGACCAGTTGGTTGCACAAGGATCCTAGTGGACAGGGCTAACTCTAATCCCCAGTGTTCCCAATTTTTCCAGCTAAATCCTAACAAGAACATCTAAGAACAGATTCATTTAACTCATACATCAGAGAGTAGACAATAACATCCACTACACTGGTTAAATTAACTGAAATCAATTCTTAGATAACACATTTAGTAGAAAACATCAAAGGCAAGGAGAGCAGAAACATAGGGTACCTAACAAGGGTAAATCCTATGCCAATATTCTGATGCAAGCCATTGGAAACGAAATGAAATGAATTAAAACACAAAGATAGGAAAATATCACCGCTGCTTTAGATCAGGATCCAAAGAAATGTGCTTGTCATATTAAATAGCAATACCAGTCAAGTACAACATTGCCAATAGTTGAATACTTAGTCTGAAAACATATCCCTCAGCCTATCTTACAACTTTACACAGAGACTGTGTCTCAAAATAAACTACTTGCAATTCTCTGATAACTTATCAAAAACCCTTACAATGAGTTTCTTCATGAATTTATAGCTCCAGTGGAGCAGAGAAGGTAGATGGAAAACTAAATGCAGCATTAAAAACTTAGAAGAGGAAGAAGGCCAAAGGCCACTCTGTATAAATTATGTGTATTTATCTCTGGAACTCTTTTGGGTGAAAGAGTGGTCTTCTCCAGGCTTCCTTTTACTCCGGTATGTCTCTGATGTACTTGGCTGCAGTACTCTGTAGTACTTCTGGTGAATTAAACAAAAACATAGAATCAAGATGCTAAGATTTTCCATATTATGCAACAAATTCTTTTGATAGTCTAGGACTGTTGTAGGAGGGGAAAAAATTCTCTTGGACACAATGTATACTGGAACCATAATGTGTACTATGTTCGTGCTCAGGAAGAAATGTTCTGCTGATTTGAAACCCTGATTACGTTGTTTTCTATGCGCTGGACCGTTCGTGCAATCCATGATGTCTTTGAACTGGTACCTTTGCCTTCTAAAACCCCTGAAAGGCTCAAAGTCTCCTATTTCTTGCCTCGAGCTCTTTGTTGCTACTGTACTGTCTTTGTTTATGCAATCCGAGCTTTAATGGTGCCGGAGAGGGTTTGCAGAGTTTTAACTCTGTCCTTGGATAATATTTATGCCACCGCTACCTTTCCAGACATTTCCTGTAACACCAGGCTCTAAATGCAGCCTCTTTGTAGCCTATGTCACCAACACAGTGCATATGAATCATGGCGGTTTTTCCATTTTCCCTGTAGCCCTGCAAAATACGCAAAAAAATTAAGAAAACCATGTACGGAGGTGGTGGATGCATCAGGAATGACGTGAAAGGCCATGTAGACTGGTGAGATGTTTGAATCGTGCAGGATGGCAGAGAAAAATGCAGCGAACAGCAAAATATTTTCATGGTGAAAAGTGGCAGACTGTGGCAAAGGTTTGAATGTAAACATTGGACTTTGACCTTTGCACGAAATGTATAAGGAACTGATGCAAATGCGACGAAAAATATATGAACACATGTGGAATGATGACGTGGTGATATGGGGTTGATGGCGGGCATGCGAATAAATCTGGACCGTCCGATCTCAGGAGGAGATCGATGGTGGAAAGTGGTGGAGGGAAACGAACGGTTAGATAGGGGTACGGGTGCCATGGATTATCACGTGCGCAGCTTCATGGAGCGATCACCATTGGATTGCCCGCCCCAGATCGGATGACACACAACGATATCACTCTGCGTCCACGGATGAACTTTAATGCGCGATGGGAGTGTGGTTTTCCAGCCGTACCGGTGCCACCCGTCGGATTATGTATGGAATCGCTCCGAAAATGAAAATACCACCCACTGCCTGAAGGCGGTGCGATAGAAACCGGTGGTTTTTGGAATAGTGCATGATGGGGACCACCGGGGCAGATGTATTCTGGACCGTCAGATCAATGGCTAACCGGACGACGATGGCGCGATCAGAGAGGTGGACTATGAATAATGGGGTTGTGAGGGCCGCGATCGTCGTCTAATCTGTGTAGATCAATGGTGGAAACTGCTCCTGATAACCCAACGAGATAAGTGCTCTTGTGGGCTGGCGGGTGGTTATAGCACCAGGCTATATGGGGAGAAACACGGTTCCGGGGCTGGCCGAAGGGGGCTAAGACTAGTATAGGGTAGAAAATGGATTTGTGGCCCATTTTAAGTGCATTTTTAGGCCAACCAAAGGTAACGATAGGGGAAATAAGGGGAAATGAAACTATACCAGGGGTGTGTGCATGGTTTAGGGGGAATTTTTGGGGGTTTTAGAAGGTTTAGGGGGGGAATTTGGTGTAAAAGGGGAACTTCGAAAAAGGGGAAAAAGGGATGAAATGGACAATTCTGCAGGGGGTACCAGGGGAAAATGAAGACCTTTAGGAGCACAATTTTTTATCATTAGAGAGGCTTCATAATGGGAATCAATAGAGGGGATTTAATCACAGGGAAAAGGCATAAGAGACTTCAAGGATGATGTGTCTTCAGGGGAGATGCATTCATTGAAGGCTCAGAAACAATTTAGCCCCTTACTTTGCTTGCCAAAAATTTATAGGGGGCTAACAGTGGCTCCACGTGGGGATGGATTCTTCTTGAAGGAGTCAAGAATTCAGAAAATGATCTTTGGTGTAGGCCAGATGCCTGCTACCTGAGCCACCTTTCTTCTTTGATTTTCAGCTGCCACAACTGTGAAGACATCAATTTAGCAGAAAAACCTTCCCAATCATTCTACCTACCCATTCTACAATCCTAGCATTTTTTCTTCTAGGGTGCACTTGAGCTAGCAGACCCTTTGCATCATTTATTTTTATCAACAGAAAATAAACCTATTCTAAATCTACCCTTATTACTCCATCAGACCGTATTAGACCGTGTTGTGTGGATTAATCCATCTTGCGGACAAGACCGATCTCCCTAGTACTAAAAGTATCTAGCAACAAACAGCCAAACATACTAATCTTTCTCTAAGCATATAAGGTTTACAAAAGGCTCTATAGAGGTGTAAAAGACTTACCGTTTGTCCAGTGCTTGTTTGAAGTCGTTGTTGTCCCTCGCGCGCTTGAAGGAGTTTTCCCCGTAAACCTGCAGTCACAAACAAGAAAAATATTACATAGCACCTGTATAGAAATCATCATAAACCATGCTTATCATAGTGATCAAGGAATCTATGAAATAAACCATTGATTGAAATCTTATTGAGAAAAACGAGTATATTTGTATTAATTTCAAAAGTAGAAAATATTTACAACCTGAGCCTTGATGTTGCACAGGACTTTCCGGGGTCCGAAGTAGGAGTCTCCTTTACTTTGACAAGTTCTGCACTCCTCCAACCAAGACAAGTAGAGGTATGTAATCTCTCCTCAAAAATTCTTAGTTAACTGAGTCTAAATCTCAACAACACTTAACCTCAAAATATTCTTAAGCTTGAACTCCCTTTGAGGCTACCCAATGCCTCTTTTTATAGTGGAAAAGAGGAGGTTTTCTGTTCCAAGTATGAAGGCATAGAATCCTCCTTCAAAGGGATAAGCTCCTCACATCAAGGGGTTAGATCCACAAGGTAAGGGATTCATGCACCTCACAAGAGCGGTTCTGCCACCGCAAAATCCATTCTAGAAGCTTCCAGAATTCACTTTTAATGAGCTTTTTGGGATTTACTTGTGCCTTTTTAATCTTACAGGGGTTCGCACCTATAACAAAGATAAAGTGCGTTCAGGAACGCAGGAAAGCTGAACATTGGGTGCAGGACCGCAGGCAAGATAGCCAGAAAGTGCGACACCAAAGTTTAGGAGATTTTTAGGAACTTTTTCTGATTTTCAAGGCTTGACATGAGGAACTAATATGTTTAGACTTGCAAAGGGAGAAGTATGAGTGATAATGATCTCATACAGTTAGCAGAATGTCAAGGTGACAATTTTAAGTGTAACAGATTGCCCCCTAAAGTGAAAAGTCTGGAATAGATGATGCTGAAGTTTGTTATATATGAAGAGTGTAGTACTTTATCATTTCAAGGATCACCCCGTGGATACCCCAGTAAGAACCTGTAAAAACATTCAATGAAAAATATATATATATACATATCATCACTGAGGTAGGCATTCCCATACTCAGATTAAACTAAAAACTGATTCAACTGTTCTGATACAGGAATGATTTTGAGTACATTACAGTATAGAAATGTGTGAATACAGTATGGACGCAGCCATCTGTGTATAAATAGTCCACTGTATAAATGATAACAAAATTCCTCACAGCCTGGATGGTAGAAACTAGATCCAGGGTCTTGATTTCCGCATCTCAAACTAGTACGATTCTATCCATGTGAATAAATGTGTCGAAGTCGAACATGGTAGAAACCACTTGATTACTAGTCAATGATGTAAATTGTTAACAAGTGTGAGAGTAGCCACCAGTAATGTCAATGGCTCTCAAAATACCTAGTACAATCCATGAAATGTGAATGAATGAGCTGAAGTCGAACATCTCACGGAATCATTCGATCGAAGGTCGATGATGTAACCCGTCGTCGAAAGCGAGAAACCTGCCATTAAGGCATGCAGATTTCAAGGTACTGACGATTTCTAGATCAACTTCCCAGATAATGAGTTGTCGTCGATAGAAAGCAATCTGTCGTAGGAAAGCCCACAACACGAAATCATAGATCAAGTTTTGAAAATATATTGGCAAGGACTGACTCAGGGATGGTCAAAATGGATGACAGATATTTTACAGATGAATGGTTTATTTGAACTGTCCTCTTGAACACATAACGACACTGCAGATGGCTTGGCAACAATTGACCCAAAGCTAATACCCAGAAACCGGATGAAAAATTTCAATGAGGTTTGATTAACTTTTAGGCAAAGGATTTCCCAACCCAGGTGAATGAAAGTGTCATGTTCAAGAGTGGTTGACTGAATTTTCGAAGAATCAAAATACAACAAACACGCCCATTTTCCTCTCTTTTCCCCCACCATTTCTGGCAAGTACCTCTTTATTTTTGACAAGCTTGAGGAGGATAACATTTGCTTGTTTATAAGCTCATCCTTCGGATGATTCCAACTTAGTTTAAGATTCGAACCCTAAGAAGGAGTGGTTCGTTCCTGTTGAAAATTAAACAGGTCCTTTATTGTTAAATTTTAATGAGTCCAGTATAGGAGAAACTCGGTGTTTTTCAATTTTAGGGAGTCAGAAGAAAAAACTTAAGAAAACTCCATGGGTGTACTTTTTCGTAAATTTAGTCTCTCGGGCCCGAAAAAGGATAAAATAATGCGGGAGAGAACTCTATTGACCGTAATTAGTCAACGTATACCTTTTTCGTAAATAGTCCATTTCAGTCCGTAAAAGGGGTAAACTTATACTGAAGGGACGATTATTCATTTACTTTAACGAGTTCGAACAATCAAGTACTCGGTGATATTTTCATGTTTAGAGAGTCTGAAAAGGGCTTAAAAGAGGACTCCAATGTTTCGCTTTTTCATGAATTTTTGAAAGAGTCCGAAAAAGTGATAAAAGTATGCTCTTTGTTGAAAAATGATCAACTCTCCTGAAAAATCCAATTTCTGCACAAAAACTTGAAACATTACACATACCTGTTTAAGATGAGTAAAAATTCTTCAAAAATACCCTTTTTAAAGTGAAAAATAAATAAATTAAAAATTCATCTATTCGAAAAAACTTATAAAAAGGACTTTTTCAACTTCATTTTTACCGTTCAAGTTCAGAGTGAAAAGTAGAAGCTTTTGGGTAAAAAAGTTCCTGTGAAGATTCTGGAAAATCCATCAGTTGAAATCGAGAACCGTCAGTCCCAGGTAATCCACGACCTCTTAATCTTGCATTTCATCCATTTACAATTCGTTTTTAGGCTTTAAATCTTATTTTTAAGGGAAAAACATGGTTCGAAAATCGCCCGCGGGGGTCTGCAAGTAACACACATGGTACTTGCGGACCCCGAATTTTTCCTACAAGGAAAAAATTCATGGGTCCACATTTTCCTTATAGAGCGCATGCGTTCCTACGCACTGTTTACAAAGGTAAAGTGCGGTCCCCGTGCGTTTAAATTTAAAACTCAAATTTCTCTTTTGTCGCCGAAATTTTTTCAAATTAGATTGTTCTAATCTATCTTTTTATGTATTGTAGGATTAACAAGATGTTGATTTGGAGATAACGTGAACACGAGGACGTGGATGACACCGCAATGCTCCATATGCCCACAATGCAAAGATTAAGAGCATGCGGTTTATATAAATTCTGGGCCATCCAAGGCATGAGAGCACAGGTAGAGCTCTGACATGGCTGGTTAACAGGTGGAACGTGCAGGACCAGTGTTTCATTATTGGCGGCCACCGGCTCGAAATTGAGCTGGAGGACATTTATTTTTTGACTGGTTTGTCCAAGAGGGGCGAACAACTCTGCTTGTTTGGGACTAGGCCAGGTGGCCAGACTGTCGCTAGTCTTCGGCAAGAATTCTGTAATGATGAAGCAGACCCCAGGGACAAACGGATTGATATAAAAACTATCATCCGTCCCGAGCTGAAATTTATTGCATTTACTATTACCAGGCTGTGCAGGAGTGCAACATTGCATGTAGCTACCAGTTCTCATATGTGCATTGTTGTGGACTGTTTTTGTGGCACTATTTTCAACTGGTGTGACACTGTGTTGGCTAATATAAAAGGCCAACTAACTAGAGCAAAAAACGGGAAACTGAATAACTTTGGATATGGATCCATTGTCGTCTCCTTTGCTCTAGAGAGGATTCTGATGCTAGCTCCACAGAGTATCCCTACTGATGTCGGTCGACTTAGAGAACCAAGGATGGTTCGTTGGTCTGCACTGATGGCCTGTCACGGTATTGAGGGCGCTGAGATTGTTCGATTTCCTTCTTCATATTTTCGTTGGCTCGATCGCAAACTTTTTGTCATAGAGGACTTTCCATATGCCAGGATAGATTTCCGCGGTGACCGAGAGATGACTCTCCCAGCAGGGTAACAGTGGGATGACTCAGGTAAAAAATCTTTCTTCAACAGTTTCTAAGTTAAAAAAAAAAAATATTTTTGATCGTCTTGTCAAATAATAACTAAAAGTTTTTGAATACAGATGTGGGCCCACGGCGACCAGCCCATCTCCAACCTTATGAAAGAAGACAACCAGTTGCAGCCACACCAGCTCCAGCAGGCCAATCAGCAGAAATCTTGACTAATTTAGAGCATCATCTAGAGCGTTTGACTCTAGATATTCCATAGATAGACATAGATGAAATTCCACTTAGATTGCAGAGATATGTGATTGGTGTTCCAGGACCTTTTAGGAGGTTCCTGTGCAGGGTGGCTCGGGCAGTGGTTTCTTATCGTGATCACCATCAGTGATGGGATGATCGTGTTGTAGACTCATATTTTTGACTTTTTGTGTTATCATTTACCGATCATAAGGTGTTTCCAACCTATGATCGAAGACGATGTATATTTTTTGAAAACACTTCTATCTATGATATATCACTATTTATCGGCTATCTGTATACATGTTATGGATGTTATTTGTTTTACTGTTTTGATCACTGCAAATGTCGATTTATCATACTAGAAGCAACTGCGTCTGCTAATGTATTTAAATGTCTTGGAATATGTTGATATTCAATGTAGTCAAATTCACGTTCCAAGAGACGAACTCTTAAAAATAACCGTAACAACACTGGATTTCTAATGGCATAAACCCTGTTAAGTTGTAATACAACAAGTTTAGAATCCAACCTCACAATCAAACTCCGAATCCCAAATGATATGGACTCAGATAATAACTCAATCACTGCACTATACTCGACAATGTTATTCGTTGTTTGACCAAGGCTTACCCCATGCATGGAAACTAACTCGTCAGAGGGTGAATAGATAACCCAAGCTGCGGAAGAAATGTTCCGTGTACTATGACAAGCACCATCAACAAAACCAATGTAGGTTTGAAGAGACGTCAACATCTGCAATATCAAGAGTAAAACTCAGATAAGCAGGAATAGTGATAAAAACACACTTCTAAACTAGGCACACCTTTCTAATCTAAGACACACCAGCAGTAAAGAAATCTAACCTAAAAAATAAAAGATCTCCATACCAAGTTTAAGCATAATATCGCTTCAGATATAACCCATTTCTGGGCTTATCCAAAGGGATACCATCAAAATCTATCAGCTCATAGGCCCCTTTTGCTAGCTTTCGCTTAACAATGAAAGGACCATGCCACATGGGCACGAATTTCCCAGCTCCTAGCTTATCGTTGGCTTGATCATAAACTAAGACTAGGTCTCCTTCTGAAAAATTTCGAGGGGTGACACTTCTATCATACTGAGCTTTTACTCTTTTGACATGAGCCTCGTTTTCTATTGCAGTGTTTCTCCGATTTTCATCCAATTGAGCCAAGTACAAAAAACGTTTCTCCTCTTCAGACGTAGCTGGGAGTAATTCTATGGCTAATTTCAAAGATGGAATTTCGCATTCAATCGGCAACACAACTTCCAAACCGTAAACGAGTTGAAAGGGAGTGAAACCAGTTGATGTTTTGACTGAGGTTCGATATGCCCAAAGTGCTGAAAATAACATGGAATGCCAATTCATCTTGTGAATACCAATAATTCGTCTAATCATGGTGACTAAAAATCTATTTATGGCTTCGACCAGACCATTGGCTTGCGGATAATATGGAGTGGAACTATCGTGGCGCAGGCCAAGCTGTTCTGTCAGTTCAGTCATCATGACATTCCGAAAATGGCTTCCATGATCAGTAATAATGGCTTGAGGAACACCGAACCTAGCAATTATGTGATTAAATACGAAAGTTGCAGCAGTCTTGCCATCAGCCGAAAATGTAGGCGTCACCTCGGCCCACTTGGTAAAATAATCTACCGCTAAGATAATGTATGCATGCCCCCCGTCCGAGTGAGGGTTACATGTAATAAAATCGATACCCCATTTTGCGAAAGGACCAACAACAATTATGGGATGAAGAGGAGCGGGTGGGGGCGCATCTTACGATCAAAAAGTTGACAATTGTGGCATTTCCGGACTGCATAAATACAATCTTTGAATAAGGACGGCCAGAAATAACCAGCGCACAATATCTTTTGGGCTATGGCATACCCAGACATATGAACACCACATGCTCCAGAATGGCAGTCATTTAAAACCTTTTCAGCTTCTTCATGAATAAGACAGCGTCGGAAAACAGAATCCGCTCCACGACGATAAAGTGTGTCACCAATAATATTATACTGTTGGGATTGGAAACGTATCTTCCTTCGCTGAGATCGCGAGACTTCAGGCCGAAAAGATTGGGTTTGGAGATAAACAATAATATCTCCATACCATGGATCAAGAGTACTGATAAGAAACAAAGATTCGTCCGCAATGGGCTGCTCTGCCACAGTTTCAGTATCAGTAGAGGGGAAATCACACATTAGTTCTGCAAATACCAAGGATTTCTTCGCCTTGGATTTTTCAAATTCCAAGTCGAATTCCTGCAGGATGACTATCCATTTGGAATATTTCCCCCCTAGCAACTATTTGGTCAAAATGTACATCATAGGGTTGCAATAAGAAATTACCATAGTTTTGCGTAACAATATGTAATGTCTAAATCGTTGGACAACTTGAACAGCTGCTAGAGCCAATTTCTCCACATGTGTGTACTTAATCTCAGTCGGATGCAGATTTCGACTAAGATAGTAAATCACATGTTCAGTATGAGATTCATCTTCCTGAACTAACACCATCCCAATAGTGGAATGAGAAGCGGCGAGATATAAAATGTAATCCTGGTTGTAATTGGGAGGATGCAATAACGGTGCATGGGTCAACGCGTGTTTAAGTGCATCAAAAGATCGATCAGCGATCTTATCCCAAAAGAATGGAATGTTCTGTTTTAGCAACCGGGTAAAACCTTTTGTAAGCTCGGCGTAGTTAGGAATAAATCGACGTAAAATTTTTTCTTTCCCCTGCAAACTTTGGAGTTGGCGTAAAGTTGAAGGAGGAGGTAACTTGACAATAGCTTCGACCTTCGACGAATCGACTCGAATACCTGCTTTTGAGACAACAAATCCCAGTAAACGACCCGACTCAACGCAAAAAAAACATTTGTGTGGATTTAGCCGAATTCGATAATGCCGACATCTCATAAAGATAGCACGTAAATGTGTAAGATGGTCAACCCTGCGTGATGAATGAGCAGGTAAATCATCGAGATACGGTTGCACAATGTGCTTAATGTCATGAAACGCATAAGACATTTCCCGTTGAAAAGTTGCTCCAGCGTTCTTCAATCCAAAGGGTAGTTTGCAGTAAGCAAATGTCCCCCACTGACAAATAAAAGCTGTTTTTGGCTGATCAGCAGGGAGTATGTTTATTTGATTATACCCTGAAAAGCCGTCCATAAAGGAAAACATTTCACTGCCGGCACAATCATCGATTATTTGATCGATATAGGGAGTTGGATAATTGTCTTTAGGACAAGCTCGATTAATATCCCTATAATCGATACATACTCGTATCGTTCCTTGTTTTTTAGTCACGGGAACAATATTAGATACCCAATCTGTTAAAGGAATCGGATAAATGAAACCTGCATGAAGTAATTTTTCAACCTCTGCTTTGATAGCAGCAACTTTTCTAGGATGCATTTGACGTAGACGTTGACGGACAGGTTTGGCATCCGGGTAAGTCTTGATTTCATGTACGACAATTGACGGATCAATTCCTGGCATTTCTTCATAGGACCAGGCAAACACATCACGAAATTCTTGAAATAGGGCTTTATAAGTTTGAATTTCTTCTTCAGTACAGGAAGCACCTATATGAATGTTTTCAATTATTCCAGGTTTTACTGAAATGTCAATTGGAATTGTTCGAGAAATATTTTCCAAATTTAACTCAGAATCAGGATTTTTCAATGGATTCTGCGGTTCCTTGACATATTCAGCAGTAAATATTGAAGCGAAATCATCTTCAAAATGATCTAGTTCAGGTAAAAACGAAGATCGGTGATGTAGATCTTCCCATGGTAAATCGTCAACAGACAATAATTCACGAATCTGCTCATCAAAATGAACAGGTTCAGGAAATGTCATTGTGGCTGAGCTAGATATAGAAAGTGATTCCTCATGGATCCCATTCACTGGATCAATTTCGGTTGAAGAGGGGTCGGAAAATGACTGTACAGCCTGATATGCAAGTTCAAATGGACTCAAAGGCATCATGCCATCAATTGAATCTAACTCGGATTCGGAAGGTACGATCCAAGGATCATCAAACATAAGAGAGTCTGACGAAATCATATGAATAGTTGCAACAGAAGGCGATACGTTAGGAGGAGGAATGGAAAAAGTTCCTAGCAAACCAGAATCTTTAATCAAACCTACTCCAACATCCTTGTACGGGATAGCCGCTTTACCAACATGCTGGATTGTTTCTGTAGAGGCTGGGTCGGAAGAAAAATAAGTTAATTGATCTATTGTAACGATCCTTCCTTGATATGGAAATTTTATGAGTCGGAAGACCGAAGAGACAATAGCAGTCATAGCATAAGACCAACTACGACCCAGAAGAAGGTTGTAATCTAGAGGGGCATCAACCACTTCCACATCTAGATTTACAACTTTACCTTCAACCCCTATGGGTAAATCCTGCAAAATACCAAAAGGGTGGAAACCTCGACCATCAAAAGCCTTAAGAATTGTCAGAGATTGGTTCAACATAGGAGAACCAAGCGATTTCCAACACTGAATCGACATAATACACATTGAAGCTCCCTCATCAATCATGGTCCGATAGATCAGTCTGTTTCTGACGTACACTGGTATCTGGAAAGCCATCTGATGAGGTAGACGAGGTGTACTATTTTCTAGATCGAAGATTATAAGATTAGAATCCTGAATATCAATAGCTCCTATAGCAGACAAAATAAATTTACGTTGTGCTGGGCATGATTGCAGCACTTCCAAAGCCAACATTGTTGAAGGAGAAATAGCTAAGTCTTCAACAATGTTGTAATTCTGAGCAGCTCTCGCATGTGGATTGAAAGCTGATTTACGAAGAACACCTTTAGCAGGCGGTTTGATTATTAAGTCTGGATTTGGTTTCTCGATCTGTAGCGGACCAGAAACAGGAGGAGGTGTAGTTGATGTATTTGCATTAGAAGATTCTGCTTCTTTATCATCAACAGGATTCTTAGTACCATAATCTTTCGATCACGTCGCAATCCTTACATGAGACATCATCAAAATTGGCTCTTCTGAAGCAGTCGAAGTAGAACCAACCATCTTACTATCTTGAGTCGGAAAAGGATCCTTCAAGATAGCAGGTTGTGAACCTTTGACGAATTTCGCAACCTCGGCCCGATGTGGGCATTCCTTAGTAAAATGATCTTCGTCACAAATGTAACAAGGATAACGTGGTTTACGTTTTTCGTCATTGGATTCATTTTTATCAGTTTTTTCTTTCGAATTCTTTTTGTTTTTATTCTTCCCTTTCTTTTTACTACCAGATTTAGATTTAGCTGTAGATGTCTCCATAACATGAATATCGGCAGAAACTTCGGGGGAAGATTCTCCTTTCGGGGAATCAGGTAAAGTTATAATTGGAGAAGAATTCTTTGAAGATTTATTCTTACTTTTAGTATTGACTGTACCAATCATACCATCAGCGGCATGAGACCCTGAAGGAGCAGCAACTATTTGACCTTGTTTTGGAAGGTCTGGGATTTTTTCATGTAAAGTACCTGACTGCGTATAAACGAGGTCAAGGTACTGAGCTTGAGCAATTACTTGCTCTTCAGTAACAACACCAGCCTTAGCTACATCTTCAGTAATCTTGGGTAACAATGATTTAACAAACCATTCTACCAAAATTTGATCCGGAATATAAACTTTCACCAAACGTCTTCTACGTCGCCATTCATGAATATGATCAGAAATATACGTAGACGTAGATTGTTTTAGCGAAGTTAACAATTCCGTGCCATTGTCGTATCTGACAGGCAACTGAAAATGAGTCAAGAAGGCAGTTGCTAACTGACTGAAGTTATTAAACGAGCCTCGTGGTAACTCAATGTACCATTTGGCTGCAAGACCAATAAGAGTTCTTTGGAAAAGACGTAAGCGAATCGAATCATCAATGATTGAATTAGATGCACACCAAAGGTGATAAGTCATGACGTGATTTGATGGATCCTCTCCTGACTTACCTTCGAATTTTGGTATATCACTGGGCAACTTATGCGGCATTGGCAGCCAGTACTGATAATAGAAAATTGGATCATTTGTAAGGCGCGTCAAATCAGGTAAATCCAAAGTTGCGATAAATGGTAACTGACGGTTAGGGTCACGAAAACCTTGAGTAGCCAAAGCAGTTCCAGGAGGTGGATACCCAAGATAACTGGGAATCATATTAGCATTAGGAATTGTATAACCTCCTCGAAAACCAGGATTAATCATACCAAACTGGGGTTGTTGAGGCTGCTGATAAGTATAGCCAGGGTAGGGTTGATACTGATAGTTTGGATTTTGTGTATAGGGACCGAATTGCGGCTGTCCCTGGTACAGTTGATACGTGAATTGTGGTTGACTTGTGACAACTGTACTTGTACCGGCTTGTCCCGTAGGCATCTGAACCGAAGTCTGAATTGAAGATCCTGACTGGGGTACAGAGACTTGAGGGATTTGCACGGATGCAGGGATAGACAAACTCGGGGTTACAGATACTCCAGAAGCAGGTGTTACAGGTTGAACAGGCGTAGCAGTAGTTGCAGCAGTTTGAGGCGGAGTCTTAGGTGAACTAGGACCAGCCTGCTAAATAGGACCAGGTGCATGAGTTTGGATAGTAGGCTGGACAGGTTGCTGAGTTGGACCAGAAATTAAAGGTTGTCCAGGTTGATAAGGCAACTGCACATTAGGCTGCATAGGTTGTTGATACTGGGACGAATCCCACACCATATTCATTCCGGGGTATTTCCCCGCAGAAGGTTGAACGTAAGGACCATAACCTGGTTGAACGTAGGGTTGATAAGTAAGTGGTACATTTCTGACTCCTTGAATGGATGGCTGACCAGAAGGCTATTGGAAACCTTGAATTGGGTACTGACCTTGAGGTTGATAACCCTGAGGCGCGTACTGAAGCTGGGGTTGATAAGGACCCTGAGGAGCATATTGAGTTTGGGGTTGACCTTGGGGCATATACTTTCCTGAAGGTTGATACCCTTGAGGTGTGTACTGTCCTTGGGGTTGTCCCCCAAAATAATATGATTCCATAGTTTGTCCTGGGAAAAATTTACCTTGAGGTTTCCCTCCAGGCGGTAACTGACTTCCTGAAGGTTGCCCCCCAGGCGGTAACTGACTACCTGAAGGTTGCCCCCCAGGCGGCAACTAACTACCTGAAGGTTACCCCCCAGGCGGTAACAGATTTCCCTGTGTTGGCCCCCCAGGCGGTAACTGACTGCCTTGAGGTTGAGGATTCGAAACATTACCAGACATCATATAGATTTGCACTGCATTCAACGTTTCAGTTTTAACACCACTATTACCAGATGACAACACTTGTTCGATTGGTTGAGGAGCTGCTCCGGAGAAAGTACCTGACAGAGCCTGATATCTCGAAGGAACAGAAGGACCACCGTGTAAAAATGATTCCGGTGTCTGGGAAAACATGGATGACTCTCCAGCCATAATGGATGGCGGATAGTAACCTCTGGGTGTAGGATGAAATGGAACTCGAGGTGGAGAAAAAGCAAGACCCGGATTCTCTAAAAAGTTTGTTAAGGATAAATACCAAGCACTAGTTCGAATAGGGCTGTAGAAAATAGATTCATGCTCCCTAAGATTTAAAGATTGAGGGGAGTCGGGAAGAGATATATCTTCGTCTGGATTAGTAAGTTCTTCAATGGAAATAAGACCAGCTGGAAGATCGTCAGTGACAATATTTCTTACCCTAGGTGAACCAAGATCACTAGAAGTTGGTGAAATAAATCCTGAGGATGTTTCTAAAACTGAAGGTTCAGTTTCAGGTTCAGAGATTTCAAGTTCGTCAGCCAGTTCACTGGAAGCAGAAATACTACCAGTAACTTCAGAAACTGAAATCGGTTCTTGAATGTATTCTGTTGTAGGTATTTGATGATCAGGATGAACAACTATAGAGGAACTTCCAATTTCTGTTGATCTAATCCTACCACTACTGGATGATACCAGAGCACGAAGCCCTTCAAGCTGACTTGGTGAATATTCAGGGGGTTTCCCTTGTAGTCTCCGGGATTGTCTCGGCAATTCCGCCACGATTAAAGATTAACTAATCACACGCAAACAAAGAAAATTTCAATGAAAACACCTAAAGTCTCTAAAGAAACAAACAGCTGAATCACACGCTTAAAAATCTAAGAGTTCAAACCACACACAAATAGTAACTTTTCGTACTAAAAACACTAGTTGGTGATGAAATCCAACTTAGTAGAAATTTAACATAGAAAGGGCGGTTGGAACAGTTACCCCGACAACCTGCTTAATGAAACAGACTGGCACAAGTTTCCTCACAAAACCATCTCATGTGAAGAGAACCCCCCAGAGAGTCCAAGTGAGTCTAGTCGACGTCTGCTCTAGGTACAATGAGATCTTTCCTTCACCGTCACCTTAGGAAATAATCTTAAGATAATGGACACTAAGGTTACCAACAATAACAAATATAACTGGGGGAACAGTCTACGATCCGATTTCACGCGCAAGGGCAGAGTAGCAAGCTCAATCCCCTTGAAGGCTCCTCGACATGGTTAATCCGAGGTTTACCGACAAGTGACCCCAGGCTCCTCGACAATGGTTAATCCGAGGTTTACCGTTTGTAATACGCGCAAAATATTCTATCTTCCCCAATGAAACATAATTGATTGTCTCAAAGGTTCGGACATGATCTCGTGATTGACTTCTTTAAGAGAAGCTTCCCAGATTATACAAATTACAATTGGATTTATCTCCTACCACAAGATTTGTCTACTTGTTTGTTTTTACTACCTTGGAGAGTTAACTACTCCCTACTCCAAGATACTAGCCTAAGCTATGTTGGTGATAAGAGCCCTAGAAAATAAAAAGATTGCTAGATGAATTTTAATTAAGCGTTACTTTTAAGAGTTGTTTCTTAGGTCAATGGGTGCGGAAATGAAACTCTGATGGTGTGAAGACTCGATTTCCAAAAGACACTAAAAATGCACCTAAAAATGATGATCAAATTGTTTTCTTTCAATGAAATTCTAATTAAGGAAAAGTTAGAGAATGCAATTCTTTTAATAAACAATTCCTTCTTTAAACATAAAGAACAATTGAAAGAAATTATTTGTCTTTTCCAACAATTTATCAAAGCTCACAACAAAAACCCTTTCACTTTCCAAAAACTCGAAGCTACAAAACAATTTTCCTTCAAAAGAAATCTAGAAATTTTAAAAGCACTCAAGACTACAAACTAATTTCGAGATCTACAAAGTTTAATAGCACTCAAAACTACAAACTTTAATAATCTAAATGAATAAAAGCTTTAAGATTTTTTTGAAGAATGTTTTAACTTAGTTTTTCAGCAAACTAAGGATCTATTCGTCTAGAATAACCAACAGATCAAAAACACTCAATTATGTTTTTATAAAAAATGAAATTCAAAAACCACTAACAAAGTTTCTTTTCGAAGATTTGCAAAGAAACAGGTGACTCTATTTCTCAATAAAGAATGATTTCACAATCAGGTCAGATTCAACAAAAGACCAAGAAGACCAAGGTAATATGAGGTACTTCAAAGTGTCAAATGCTTCAAATCGCTACAAAGACCAAGTGAAAAGCAATCCAAAACGCAAAATTTCTAGAAAATCATCAAAACACCAATACTGCTGAGATTTATTAACAGAAAGCTTTTGACAGAAAAAATCATCAATCTGGGCAGAAAACAAAACTGACAATCAAAATCAAGATAAACTAAAGAAAGAAATCTGAAGTTTTTCAAAACTTTGACAGGGTCCGTAGGCTCCAAGATATCACAGGTGCGGTCCCGCACTGTTTACACAGGAAAAATGCAAAACTGCCCGCACTGTGAAAACAAGGCAAAGTGCGGTCCTAGGAAAAACTAGAGAAAAAATTAAAGGATTTCAAAATTTTCAAAAACAGAGAAAACCTAAGCTACCTAGGCGGATGTCAATCAATCAAAAACCAAGAAAAACGTTTCCTCAAATCAAAATAAAAGAGAACCAAAAACAACAAGTTCTTTCCCCAGTGGAGTCGCCAATTTGTTGTGTGGATTAATCCGTCTTGCGGACAAGACCGATCTCCCTAGTACTAAAAGTATCTAGCAACAAACAGCCAAACATACTAATCTTTCTCTAAGCATGTAAGGTTTACAAAAAGCTCTATAGAGGTGTAAAAGACTTACCGTTTGTCCAATGCTTGTTTGAAGTCGTTGTTGTCCCTCGCGCGCTTGAAGGAGTTTTCCTCGTAAACCTGCAGTCACAAACAAGAAAAATATTACATAGCACCTATATAGAAATCATCATAAACCATGCTTATCATAGTGATCAAGGAATCTATGAAATAAACCATTGATTGAAAGCTTATTGAGAAAAACGAGTATATTTGTATTAATTTCAAAAGTAGAAAATCTTTACAACCTGAGCCTTGATGTTGCACAGGACTTTCCGGGGTCCGAAGCAGGAGTCTCCTTTACTTTGACAAGTTCTGCACTCCTCCAACCAAGACAAGTAGAGGTATGTAATCTCTCCTCAAAAATTCTTAGTTAACTGAGTCTAAATCTCAACAGCACTTAACCTCAAAATATTCTTAAGCTTGAACTCCCTTTGAGGCTACCCAATGCCTCTTTTTATAGTGGAAAAGAGGAGGTTTTCTATTCCAAGTATGAAGGGATAGAATCCTCCTTCAAAGGGATAAGCTCCTCACATCAAGGGGTTAGCTCCAAAAGGTAAGGGATTCATGCACCTCACAAGAGCGGTTCTGCCACCGCAAAATCCATTCTAGAAGCTTCCAGAATTCACTTTTATTGAGCTTTTTGGGATTTACTTGCGCCTTTTTAATCTTACAGGGGTCCGCACCTATAACAAAGATAAAGTGCATTCAGGAATGCAGGAAAGCTAAACATTGGGTGCGGGACCGCAGGCAAGATAGCCATAAAGTGTGACACCAAAGTTTAGGAGACTTTTAGGAACTTTTTCTGATTTTCAAGGCTTGACATGAGGAACTAATATGTTTAGACTTGCAAAGGGAGAAGTATGAGTGATAATGAGCTCAAATAGTTAGCAGAATGTCAAGGTGAAAATTTCTCGGGGCAGGCCAGATCGTTGGGTATCCTTATGTTTCTCTACCTAATCTAATATTTGCTGGGATTAAACGGTCCAGCAGACTGCTTCTCTACATTCTATAACAGAAATTTAAAAACAATCAAACTAGGATTAGATAGTCTAGTTTGTTGTTGATCCAAGGCATAAAGACAGTTGCACATGGACAAAAAAGTGCAAAAAACTGAAACAAAACTTTGAAGGCTTGAAATCTTCTTTACTTCATTTTCAGCTTTGGTTTACGGGCTTGTTAGAGCTAATTCTTATTTTTTCTGCGGTGGTCCGGGTTTTGAGCATGTTTGGACCTAGCTATTTTTACTTTCCTTGGCTCGGATTTTTGATTAAGTTAGGCAATCATTTGTACTCTGAAGCGTTCATTTTTTGGGCATGTACGAGACCTCTTCTCCCCCTTTTTTTTGGAACATTTTCTCTTTTTTTTGAAAACAAACACTGCAATGGTATGCACAATGGAAATGGAAACTGGAAGTTGGAAATCAGCAGAAGTACTGTTTGAGCATCCTGCCATTGACAGGACCCCCAAACAGCTTTGTACCATCTAACTCTTGTAGAAAAAAGGCATTTGGACCCACAATGGCCTGGATGATGTAGGGACCTTGCCACAAACTGTCAAACTTGCCGTGCTTTCCTTTGTCCTCTCTCCTTGAGTCCCACTTCAGAACTTTATCTCCAATTTTGAAATCAGAGGCCTTAGTTCTTTTGTCAAATAACTTCTTTATATTTTCCTGGACCTTGACAGCTCTGTTATAGACCTCTTCCCTTGTTTGTTGGAGATGAATTGTCTGGTTTATTCTCCTCACCATGCTATCTTCTTCTGTTTGTATCTCTTGAACAAGTTTAATCACTGGTATTCCAAGGCTGGTGGGAAAAACTGCTTCTGATCCATAGACAAGCTGATAGGGTGACATGCCAATGGATTTCTTTGTTGTAAGCCTGTAAACTCACAAAGCATGCACTAACTTGTTATGCCATGACTTTTTTTCTCTTCTAACAGCTTTTTGATGATGGCCACTAGGCTCTTGTTTGATGATTCAACTAAGCCATTACCTTGTGGGTAATAGGTAGTTGAATGACCGAGTGCTATTTGATACCTGTGAAAAAAATCAACCATTTTCTTGGATCCAAAAGCGGTAGCATTATCAGTGATTATTTTCCTTGGGCAGCCAAACCGAGAGAGGATATGACCTTCTAGGAACCTAATGATGACTGAATATGTAGCATTCCTAGTAGATATGGCTTCTATCCACTTAGTGAAGTAGTTTGTGGCTGTTAAGATCCATTTGTGTTGTGCAGAAGAAGCAGGGTGAATTTCTCCTATGAAATCTAGGCCCCATTGCATAAAGGGACCTTCAACAGTGATGGGTTGTAGAGGTAAGGGGAGGAGTTTTCTTTTGCCTTCAAAAATCTGGCATTTGTGGCAGGAAATTATCATCTTATGGACATCATTGAAGAGTGTAGGCCAATAGTAGCCAGCTCTGAGTATTTTGTTTGCAGTGGCTTTCCAGTTCAGGTGGCCTCCACACTCTCCTACATGGAATTCTTGTTTAATCCTTTCTGCTTCAGACTCAGGAAAACATTTAAGCAATAGGCCATTTGGATTCTTCCAGTATAAGCAGTTATTCATTATGCAATAGCTCCTGGCTTTTAGCTTTAAGAATCTGGCCTTGGTCTTTGATAGTTCAGGAGGGGCATTGAGGTGTGTAAGCACATACAGAATGTCAGAATACCAAGGAGAGCTCTGAAATTTCTCCTCAATAGTGGGATCAGGAAATCCTTGCTGCTCATCCAAGGTATTTATCATGTTAATATCAAGGGCTTGTAGATTTGATTTAGTCATTAGCTGAGCTAATCCCTGACCCTTAATTAGATTGGTGTGTTTTATCTCAAGGTCATATTCTAAGATCACAACGATCCATTTGCCCCTTTTCCCATCTGGGTCTTGGGATAATATATCTTTTACCACTATATTTGGCACATAGGCTATGGTGTGATAATGCAGTATGTACACCCTAAATTATTTCAAGGCCTTAATTAGAGCATAGGCATGTTTCTCCATTACGTTGTATTTCAAGGGTGCATCCCTGAGTGCTTTACTGAAGAAAGAAATGGGTTGTTCCATTCCCTCTGGATTTTTCTGCAGTAGAACTGCAGCTATTGTATGCTTGGAAGAAAATGAAAAAATCAGGAAATATTTTGAGAAATCTGGGCTGATTAGGACAGGAGCTTGGGTAAGTGCAAGTTTTACTGATTCAAAATATTTCTTAGCTTCAATAGTCCACTTAACTCCTACACCTTTCTTCAGCATGTTAGTCATATTTCTAAGGTGTTCAGCTAAGTTGGGAATGAACCTCCTGAGGAAGTTGCTTTTCCCAATGAAGGACTGCAACTCCTTGATGTTTCTCAAGTGTGTGATTTGTAGTATTCCCTGAACTCTTTGTGGATATATCCTAATCCCTTTCTCAGATATGATATGGCCAAGAAGCTTACCTTCTTGCAACCCAAATACAGTCTTTTTGGGATTTAATGACAGACCAAACCTCCTACATTTTTCAAATACTTTCCTCATATGTTTTAGGTGTTCTTCTTCAGTCTTGGAGTAGACTGTTATGTCATCCAGATAGATGACAATGAAGTGTCCTATTTCATTTGAAAAAGCTATGTCCATCACTCTTTGGAAGGTTGCACGAGTGTTCATCAATCTGAAAGGCATCTTTACATACATAAAAGTGCCCCATGGAGTGGTAAAGGATGTCTTGAGTTGATCTTCTGGGATTATGAGGACTTGGTTGTATCCTGAAAAACCATCTAGCAGGGAGATCCTTTTAGAACCTACTACCCTCTAAAGGATATGTTCCATTTTTGGCAAAGGGTAATTGTCTTTGAGTGAGGCTCTATTCAGATTCCTGAAATCTATGCACAATCTGATCTCCCCTGTTTTCTTTCTCACAGCCACTAGGTTTGATACCCAATCAGAGAACCTCACAAGCACAATTATACATGCCTCATACATCTTCTTAATCTCTTTCTCCACTGCAGGTAGTTGTTTTGGGTTTATTCTGCGAAGTTTTTATCTGAAGGGTTTCTAATTTTCTTTCAAGGGTATCTTATGTTGTATGATGTTTGTGTCATAGGCCCTTAAGTCCTCATAACTCCAAGCAAACACATCAATGAATTATTTGAATAGGTCAATGTATTTATTTTTCATGTTTGCAGGCAGGGACTTAGCCAATTTGATCACTTTGGGTTTGTCTTCGGTGCCTATGTTGCATTCCTCAACATCAGAGTCTGCATGTTCTATAGTGGGATTTTTTGCTACATCATCAAAGTCAAAAAGGTCTTCTAAAGGTGCCAGACCTCGAGGTATGTTCCTATCTTTGGTCTACAACACCTCTACTTCTTCACTATCTGTGTTTTCACATTTTTCATCTAGATTTCCAATCTGTTCGTTTAAAGTGTTTATTTCTATGTTACAGGGTGTCTCTTCCTCATCTGAGGACTCTTCACTTAGGCAGCTACTGTCAGGTTTAGAGTCTGAATCAGAAATTCAAACTCATTCCTGCTTGCCAAGAAATCTTCAATCTGTTTATCTCCTTCAAAAACCTGCCAATATTTTTCATTGTCCAGCACTGCAGGTCTGAATTTGGTCTGAATGATGATCTTTTGGTCACTTGGAGTCTTAGGGTATGAACTAGCTAGGCAAGCTAATCCGTTTGCATTGACATTTTGACTCCTAGGAACAAAAACTAATTCGTATTCAACAAATGTTTTCAATAAATCCATAGTGTCATTCCTGTAAGCTCTCAATCTAGGATGTTTCACTGTGTATTCACCATTCACCTGTTTAACAATCAGCTCAGAGTCCCCACGCGCAGTTATCCTATGGGATCCTAGTTTCCTCAACAGGTTTAAACCTAGGATAAGAGCCTCATACTCTGCAATATTGTTTGTACATTTGAAGTGCAGGTTGCAGGCATGACTCTCTGCATAGTCACTCTCTGTGTTATGTATCCATACTCCTGCCCCAGCCATTTTCTTGGTGCATGAGCCATCGAAATTCATCTCCCACAAGGGTTCATTTTTCGTTTTATCATCATTTCCTTCCCTACAGCTGGGTTCGCCATCATGTAGCATTATAGGAGCTGCACTAGGCTATGGGTTGTTTTGTTTTTCGTCATGTGTGTGGAAATCAAAGGGATGACTATTTGGCTAATTGCATTCTGTTTCTGGTTCACTTTGCGTTGTTGTTTCAGTGCACTGTTCAAAGTTTTCTACGTCGTTCTCCTCTGAGTCTAGAGTAGCAATTATGTTAAATTCCATGGCTTCTGTTTCCTCGTTTGTATCTCTGCTTTGGGATGTAGACCCTTCTAAGTATTCATCATTACAAAGGATGAAGGAGTCAAGGTCTGTATGTATAGAGTATAAAGGAGAGTTTTCAGGCTTTTCAGGGCTACTAACCAGGAATTTCATTTGTGCCTCCCTGTACAGTCTTCTAAGTTGGCCAAAGATTGGGATTGTGGCATAGCCCCATCCATCTGCATGGTTCCCTATAGATTGGCTCCCCATGATCTCGATAATAACATGCCATACTTGGGTGGCACATCTGCCACAACTACATCCATGACCATACATTTTGCTGGAATCTGGGTAAGGCTCACACATAAATCCTTGATCAGGCCAAGACACTTTACTCTGCTAGAGTCAAATGAATATAGGTCTTTATAGGGATGGGTTATCTCTAGGCCCAATCTTTCCATCACTAATTTAGGCATCAGGTTGTGAGATGCCCCAGAATCATGCATTGCATTATGGATAATCTTATCATGGATATTAAGACTAATATAAAAAGGGGGCACTACCCCTTCCTGAAACTTTCCTTCTATCTTTGGTCCAAATAGAAGGCAGGTTGATCATCACTTATATTTACAGTGTCACTGTTCTCACCTAAATTTAATGCTTTCAAAATTTGGCCTTTATACACATCCTGAGTGGCCAGCTCAGAGAGTGGTACAAAGATTTTAATTTTTGCAATCTCACTCTCCAAATTGAAAGTGGACTGACTCTTTGGAATGTTAAACTCTGTTTGGTTAGACACTACCTTAGTGGCTGAATTAGTGTGCTGATTCTTGTTATGTATAGTGTTTGTGATAGTTTTATTAGGAGCACTAACTACAGTGCTAGTGCTGCTGGTTGGTTTACCTTGTGTATCAGTGTTTTGGTTGTCTTTTTCTTTGCTCTTTCCAGAAATCTCCGCTGCTGATTTGTTACTTTCAGCAGTTGCTTTAGAAGTTTTCTCAGGTCTTTTCTTGATGGTGACCTCAGAATATTTTGGTTTGGAATTTTCTTGGCTCTTTTTGCTTCTAATTTCATATTGTTCTCTGACTTGCATCATGGAATTTTCAAATCCTAAACTGTAATCCTCAGTTTCTAACCATTCCTCGTCCCAATAAGAGGGTGGGGAGTGATCTTCTTCTGTGTAATAGTTATGGATTGAATCTTCTATTTCAAACATATTTATTGTATTCCCCTCAGAATCTTCTATGATTCCCTCATCTTCATCAATAAAATTCTCTTGGAATGGGGGAATAACTTGCTGATCGGATTCTCTTTGTCTATTGGGAGTAGCATTGTTTCTTCTAAAGTTTTGGTTTTGGTTATGGTTTTGATTTCTGTTTTGGTTACTAACTGTGACAACCATTTTTTCCATCATTTGGTATAGCTTTTCCATGTTTTTGGACATGCGGTCATAATTTGGGTCAGACGTGGAAGCTATATTTTCATCTCTATATGTTACCCTTTTCTCAGTTCTCAATCTTGCTCTTTTCTCAATCATATTAGCCTCTACACTCACTGCTCCCTTTTGCATGTCTTCCAACGTGTTGTAATCTCTTTCCCTAAGCTGGTAGGCCATGTCATCATCAAAGCCTTCAGGGTATTTAGCTAGAGCCATAACTTGGGGAGGTTTCATGTGTGGAGGAAGAGCATTGTAAATGCTATTAAATCTCGTTGTGTAATCATGGACACTCTCCCCTACGTTTATTTTAAGGCTCATATATTCTGCTAGGAGTTGGCGAGGGTTGGCCTTAACCTCCCATTTGTTTATGAAAGTCTGATATAGAGTTGGAAGATCATTAATGCTACTCGGAGGTAGGCATTTAAACCATTTCTTCACATCACCCCCTAAGCTCTGGGAAAATATTCTCATTTTGACTATATCATCATATATTTCCATGTAGTCAAAAGAATCTTCCATCCTATCTACATGGTATTGGGCTGTGGTAGACTCTTTTGCAGTGAAGTGTGGAATCTTTGATTGATAGTCATTGGGTAAGGGTACTAGGGGCTGAGGTAAAACCAGAGGTGCATACCAGGCTGCCATGATGATGTTTTGATGAGGTAAAGGGTTGGCTTGAGCAGCTGGTATATGGCTGACAGGGATATTATGACCAGTAGAGGACTGATGAGTAGATTTAGGGTGACTGAGCCCCAAGTTCTGAATGAAGTGTATATCAGGAGGTGTAGATGGAGGGGTATGTCTATTCCCAAGGTGCTTACCACTTTGATGTGGTGAAACCGGAAACTCAAGGTCTGGCTGGTCTAGAACATTGAGTGACCTAGTTCTTGGCAAACTATTTTGAGCGCCTAGGTCAAAAAATGGGTCTGATAGAGCTGTAAGGCCTTCTGGTGTAGAGTTAGCTTTATGGATGTGGCTGGAAATAGTTGATTTTTTATGTGCAGGAGATCCCTTGAGGATGCTCTCAGGATTTTCAACTATTTCAGGTGGGTCTGGGTTAGGGTAAGCTCTTGTGCGAATGGTTCTGTAAGCCAGAGTGTTGTTCCTAACCAAGCAGCCTAACCCTACTTGTTACTTCTAATGTGGTTGATGTTG
This sequence comes from Pinus albicaulis, assembly GCA_034641835.2. Classification (NCBI taxonomy): domain Eukaryota; kingdom Viridiplantae; phylum Streptophyta; class Pinopsida; order Pinales; family Pinaceae; genus Pinus; species Pinus albicaulis. Next base: position 332,425,413 of record CM076569.1, read on the forward strand.
TTATGGGCTTCTGGTCTCCCAGTAGAGTCTTATGTGATACCAAGATAATCAGCAGGCCTACTGATCACCAGTGGAGTCTTTAAATCATTTAGGAATTATGGAGTCGCCAAGTGGAAGGTTTAGGATGTTTTTAGAGGGTACATTGTCCACCACAGTGCTTATGAGGTGTCCCCTTTCAGGGATATCTTCCAAACACAACAAAATCTAACCAGAGAATGACTGGGAGGGAATTTACCAGATATGTCACCTCTGAAAGAGTGTGAGATCTAGAGGCTACCTGGCCCTTTCCAGACTCTATCCAAGAGTGTGGGGGAAGCACAAAAAATGGTATAGAGGTTGATGTGTGAATAGGAGTGTTTTATAGCCAACCTAACCAGATATTATAGGTTTCTGAGGTTCTTATGATGTAGTAAAGTGAGAAACACTCAAAATGTTCCCCAGCGAAGTCGCCATTATGTTGGGGTTCCCATGTTTTGGCCAGATTGAAAAGACCAAAAGATGAGACAACATCAAACCACTTTCAGACCTCAATATCTAGCTCTCCTGGGTCCAGAGAGGGATCTCTCTATGATATGTCAAAGGTATATGAATTTGAAGCTCAGTGTTAAGATGTTTGGCTAGTTATAGGCACAAGGTTTGTTTGTTTGATTGTTTGTTTGGTTGCTGGTTATCAGGAAGAAGGTTTCAATGTAAGACAAGGATGAGAAAAGAGGGATAAGGCAGAGGCGAAGTATTCCAGGAAGTATTCAAGACCATTGGGCAATGGAGTCAGGAAAGGATTTTCTTGCTAATAAATAAGCAAGCTTTCAATTGGGCTAGTCATCTAAAACATTGGATCTTAAAGATGATAGTGTGGTATGGAATGGTAAGAGAGGAGGAACAGTAAAGGTTTAGGACACAAAGTTAAAGACCAACTGGTTGCACAAGGATCCTAGTGGACAGGGCTAAATATAATCCCCAATGTTCCCAAATCTTCCAGCTAAATCCTAACAAGAACATCTAATAATAGATTCATTTAACTCATACATCAGAGAGCAGGCAATAACTTCCACTACACTAGTTAAATTAACTAAAATAAATTCTTAGATAACACATTTAGTAGTAAACATCAAAGGCAAGGAGAGCAGAAACATAGGGTACCTAACAAGGGTAAATCCTATGCCAATATTCTGATGCAAGCCAGTGGAAACGAAATGAAATGAATTAAAACACAGAGATAGGAAAACATCACCGCTGCTTTAGAAAAGGATCCAAAGAAATGTGCTTGTCATATTAAATAGCAATACCAGTCAAGTACAACATTGCCAATAGCTGAATACTCAGTCTGAAAACATATCCCTCAGCCTATCTTACAACTTTACACAGAGATTGTGTCTCAAAAGAAACTACTTGCAATGCTCTGATAACTGATCAAAAAACCTTACAATGAGTTTCTTCATGAATTTATAGCTCCAGTGGAGCAGAGAAGGTAGATGGAAAACTAAATGCAGCATTAAAAACTCAGAAGAGGAAGAAGGCCGAAGGCCACTCTGTATAAATTATGTGTATTTATCTCTGGCACTCTTTTGGGTGAAAGAGTGGTCTTCTCTAGGCTTCCTTTTACTCCAGTATGTCTCTGATGTACTTGGATGCAGTAATCTGTAGTACTTCTGGTGAATTAAAAAAAAACGTAGAATCAAGACGCTAAGATCTGTCATACTGTGCAAAAAATGCTTCTGATAGTCTAGGACTGTTGTAGGAGGGGAAAAACTTCTCTTGGACACAATGTATACTGGAACCATAATGTGTACTGTGTCCGTGCTCAGGAAGAAACGTTCCGCTGATTTGAAACCCTGATTACGTTGTTTTCTACACGTTGGACCGTTCGTGCAACCCATGATGTATTTGAACTGGTACCTTTGCCTTCTAAAATCCCTGAAAGGCTCAAAGTCTCCTATTTATTGCCTCGAGCTCTCTGCTGCTCCCGTACTATCTTTGTTTATGAAATCCGAGCTTTAATGGTGTTAGAGAGGGTTTGCAGAGTTTGAACTCTATCCTTGGATAATATTTATGCCGCCGCTACCTTTCCGGGCATTTCCTGTAACACCAGGCTCTGAATGCAGCCTCTTTGTAGCCTGTGTCACCAACACAGTGCATATGAATCATGGCGGTTTTTCCATTTTCCCTGTAGCCCTACAAAATACGCAAAAAAATTAAGAAAACCATGTACGGAGGTGGTGGATGCAGCGGGGATGACGTGAAAGGCCATGCAGACTGGTGAGATGTTTGAATCGTGCAAGATGGCGGAGAAAAATGCAGCGAACAACAAAATATTTTCATGGTGAAAAGTGGCGGACTGTGGCAAAGGTTTGAATGTAAACATTAGACTTTGACCATTGCACGAAATGTATAAGGAACTGATGCAAATGCGATGAAAAATATATGAACACACGTGGAATGATGATGTGGCGATATGGGGTTGATGGCGGGCATGCGAATAAATCTGGACCGTCCGATCTCAGGAGGAGATCGATGGTGGAAAGCGGTGGAGGGAAATGGACGGTGAGACAGGGGTACGGGTGCCATGGATTATCGCATGCGCAGCTTCATGGAACGATCACCGTTGGATTTCCCGCCCCAGATCAGACGACGCACAGCAATATCGCTCTGCGTCCACGGACAAACTTTAATGTGCGATGGGAGGGTGGTTTTCCAGCCGTACCGGTGCCACGCGTCGGATGATGTATGGAATCACTCTGAAAATGAAAATACTGCCCACTGCTCGAAGGCGGTGCGATAGAAACCGGTGGTTTTTTGAATAGTGTGCGATGGGGACCACCGGGGCAGATGCATTCTGGACCGTCAGATCAATGGCTAATCGGATGGCGGTGGCGCGATCAGAGAGGTGGACTATGAACCATGGGGTTGCAAGGGCCGCGATCGCCGTCCAATATGTGTAGATCAACAGCGGAAACTGCTCCCGATAACCCAACGAGATAAGCACTCTTGTGGGCTGGCGAGTGATTATAGCACCAGGCTATATGGGGAGAAAAACGGTTTCGGGGCTAGCCGAAGGGGGCTAAGACTAGTATAGGGTAGAAAATGGATTTGTGGCCCATTTTAAGTGCATTTTTAGGCCAACCAAGGGTAACGATAGGGGAAATAAGGGGAAATGAAACTACACCAGGGGTGTGTGCATGGTTTAGGGGGAATTTTGGGGGGTTTTAGAAGGTTTAGGGGGGGAATTTTGGGTAAAAGGGGAACTTCGAAAAAGGGGAAAAAGGGATGAAATGGAAAATTCTACAGGGGGTACCAGGGGAAAATGAAGATCTTCAGGAGCACAATTTTTTATCATCAGAGAGGCTTCATAATGGGAATCAGTAGAGGGGATTTCATCACAGGGCAAAGACACAAGAGACTTCAAGGATGATGTGTCTTCAGGGGAGATGCATTCATTGAAGGCTCAGAAACAATTTAGCCCCTTAATTTTCTTGCCAAAAATTTATAGGGGGCTAACAGATCCTCTAAATGAAAGGTATATCCCTTTCACTAGAAAATCAACTCTCCAAATGGTGTACCAAACCACCTTGAAACTCCTCCTACAGAAATAATGTAGACCTGGAAGTAAACTAAAATGTAGGGATAAATAAATGGTAGGCCTAATGCCAAGATCTGAAAATAAGCACAGGGGCCTTCCTTACTGTCCTCCCAATGGAAAGGAAGCCTTCTCCACTAAAAATGAGCAATGAAATGACCCAAATCTATTCTTCACAGCTGTAACCCGCAAAAAAAATCAACCCTCAGCAGGATCTGTGCTGTAAATGAAAGATGAAGCTTGGCCTTAAGCCTGATAGTGGACATTGTAGTACAAGACTCCTCCAAGAGCTTCTCAATGGAAGAGGTGGGATTCCTGATCAGGAAAAACCAATGCTAAACAACACTCAATCTCAGCTAAACAACAAGATAAATATATATGTCTAGACAGACCATATATTCAGAAGATTCATATACATCAACGTAATGAATAATGGCTGCCATCCTCTTCCTTAAATAAGATATGAGCTTGCAAACCCTAAGCCCCATCCAATAATGGCATACTTCCATGCAAAGCATCTCCATATAAAACTGTGTTGTCTTTCATTGATTACCACTCCTCCATGACAACGCTGTTGATTTGGTCAAATTTGACCTAGTCAAGGTGTTTCAGCCCCTTTTCACACCTAAGGGTGCTCAACTATGCTACCAAGATCTATCCTTTTGACATTGGCATTGATTTATTCATTATAAATGATAATTATGGACCTCCATTGTCCTCTTATTCATAAAAAAAAGTAGAAAAACAAAATTTAATACTCTAACTAGCTTATGGCTAATTTAGGATTGTTACAATCCTCCCCTCGCAAGTGTTGCTTGTCCCCAAGCAACTACAAGGATAGAACAAAAAATGTGGGGAACCTTTATTCCCATAAGGAGCTCCAATCTCCAAGCTATCATCCAAACAAAATGAATCACCCTCTAGAGTGGTAATTCATAGAAAAACACCTCCCATCTGCTCATGAGAGTGATCCAGGTGGATATCGGCGGCCTCCCACCTATTCCATTTGAACCCACAGCATCAATTCTTTCAGTTTTTCAGCTTCAGCACATCTTACTATTTTTAGCATTTTTTCAGGTCCTGCACACCCGGAGCCGTTTTGGGGACTTAATGATCTAGGTGGATATTGGCGGCCACCCACCGAGTCCATTTGAACCCCCACCATCAGTTCTTTTAGTTTGTAAGTTTCAGCACAACTTACTATTTTTAGCAGTTTTTTAGGTCCTGAACTTCCGAAGCCATTTTGAGGCCCTAAATGAAATTTTTTGGGAAAATGGGGAGCAACATGGGTCATGGACCGATGTTTCTCACTAAAAAGTTGTAGTCCTCAGATAGATCTTTCTAACGAGCTATTTAGCGCGTCAAACGGAGATCGGATGCCAAAGTTACGTCCTCGGGAAGTTGAAACACCAATTTACCTTTGAGCCTCATTGTAACATAGTTTAGGGGGCTGGGAGCCGATGCATCTCTTCTCATAGATAAGCGCTACCAGTGCCCTAGCTCGCCACATCTTTATCATGTCTGCATTGTAACATAGTTCAGGGGCTGGTAGCCACCACATCTCTTCTCAGGGATACACTTCCAATACCCTAGCTCATATATTTCCATTATGTCTGTAATAGGCCTTCGATCCTCAATGTAACACAGTTCAGAGGCCTGCGTACACCACATCTCTTCTCAGAGATACGTTACCAATGCCCTAGCTTGTTTCCATTATGTTTGTAAGCTTATTCAGTCATTATTTTATTAATAAAATGAAGCACTATTTCCACTGCATCTCTGTATCTATGGCTATATGTGTATTCTGTTGCGTTCCTTCATAAAATTTGGATCAGAGAGGAACCTCCCAAGTTCTCAAGTTACCCAAATGTCTCATCCCATAAGGAAACAAGAGACCCAATGTAGTAATCATGGATGGTCCAATTCTCTCCCAGAAATATGAAACATAAGAACCATGGAGAATATCTCTCCCAAAGGGCCCATCCAATCCTTCCATCCTCCCTCCAATCATTCCCATAAAAAAAATAAGAACATCATCAATGTATGGGATCATAACCAAGTACATATAAACAACCATATGTAAAAATGGAGGTGGATCATAGTCCCACATGTGGAACCATTGCAGTAAATCTCTTGACTGTATCAGATAATGATATGGTAAATGGTTTCCCCACCACTTACTTTCTACCCAAGTCTTCTCACAATGACTGAAATTGTGAGATATGTTTGGTGCTTTTGGAGTACACCCACAATGATACAACATCTCCCTATGTCCTTCAAGGGAGTGGCCATGTTCAGAAATGTTTATGGCCCAAATTTGGCCATGAATTTTATATGGAATAATTCTCCTCCTTGGATCTATGGCCTGTATATACAAGGTAAAGGAATGCAAATATTCATCAAATAAAACATTATGTACATAAGCATGTTCCTCACCAAAATTTATGCTCATACAAATGGAGTGGCACATAGATAGATCCCCTCTCATTTCCAAAGAGGAAAGAGGTGGTTGTGATAAATCCTTCATTGAGTTATGTCTCTCTTCCAACTCCACATGGTTCATGCATCTTTGAAAATGCTGATACAGTTCCTCCTCAAAGCCTTCCGAAGTGTAGCTCCCCATGATAGTGTTGTAGGTTCTCATGGAATAAGTATGGCTGAAAAGGAAATATTCATAAGCCCTTTGTAGCAACTTCTCCTTGAGCTTGGAGGCTCTAGATAAGAAGATACTACCATGATAGTAAATGAATTCTTCATGGAATGAATAGCCCTCTTCATGTAGCTGGTCATCAAGTATCATGCATGTAAAAATATCCTTGGAATAATCCACCAACAGTTGGGATTTCCAATATGGATCAATATTCCATAGTGACAGCACTCATGATCTATCACAAATAACATCTGTCATTTGGATGCTCTTCTCCTTGACATCTCCCATGACAAAGTTATATGTTGGAAGGTTGTTATTCCTCCCATGTTTCTCATTTCTCAGCACAAAATATGAAATGAGAGTAGGTGATGATGATGTTGGGAGAATGCCTCCCTTCTCCTCGAGTCCACCCAAGGCTCTTAGTGTTGTACAGTGATCTCCTAATGCTCCCACTTCTCCTGGATCCATGAGTGGTGCAACATGTTGAGAGAACTCTTTAATCCTCTTCCAATCATGGGGTCTCCTTGGTGGAATGCCTCCATGTAATGAAAAATCAAGGCCTAGAGAAGTTTGGCATATGGCAGGTGGTAGTTTTCCTACCTACTATGCAAATCACCCTTATACTTCTGTTCATAAACCTCCTGAAAAGGATGGGTGTATATGCTATTAATGATTTGGTGTTGGCCCTCCTTCTCATATTCTCCTACCTTCTGCAAAATCTCACAGTCTAAGGTGTCTTCATCAAATGTAATCAACTAATGTACACCCAACATCTCATTGGTGTCAAAAGTCTTGATCACAAAGGAATGATCTGTCATAGTGTGTGTCGCAAAGACTGCATTCAATGTTGGAACACACTTGATTTTGTTGTCTCATTTCTTATCAATATGGACACATGCTTCTCATGATCTTTATATGTAAGATCCTCTGTAACTTCTTGCAAAGATACAAGAGCTCCCCTAGTTGAAGAAATTTCTTCATCTCCATCTCTAAATAGAAGTAGATATCCTCTTGTTGTCACAACACTGGAGGATCTTTCCAGCTCTTCCTGTTCCTTCTCCTCATCAATGGAGAATACCTCACCATTAAGAGATCTTTTATCTTGATCTCCTCTTGAAAGGGAAATCCTCATGTATTTTTCTTGAGAAAAAAGTTCTTGCTGAAGTGGGGCCTTTTCCCTTGGAAACATATGTTATAGATATTTAACTCCCTCAACAATGTTATGAAATGGAGTTAGTTTCATGGATCCTTCAAACTTATGAAAAAGTTTTGATTTATTGGGTTTGGCTAGCTCACCCAAAAAAAGTTTCAGAATGTTTTTGATCAAATCTCTTCACTAACCTCCTAGTGAACCTTTGCATGAGTAGATAATTTGCATTATTCAATGAAAAGGATTCAAATAACCCCCAGGAATAGGCCTTACCTTCCAAATGTAGCGCTGCTACTCTAATGGCTTCCTCTTCTGAAACTTGATGCAGCTGGAAATATGTGTCTAGCTCCTTTACCCAAGCCTTGGTTGTGCTCTTGGGTGACCCATCAAAAGTAGGTAGAAAGAATCTACCCAAAGTTTGTTGCATGCACCCTCTTCTTCTATTGTGATTACTGGGTCTCCTCTCTTCTTTGAGTTGACAAAATCCTTGGAAGTTTATATGCTCCCTGAATCTTCTAGACTGAGATTCATATTCTTGGAGATAGTCACCAAGAGTCTCCCCTTTGGTGTTTCTCCTTCCTCTTCTTCTCTTGCCAAGAATGTAGACATGGTACCACGTTGTATATCTGATTGTGTGGCTGAATGCTCAAACTCATGATATGAAGAACTAGAGATTTCTTCATGTGTAAATATTCTTGAGGGATCTTCATGTCTTTCCCTCCTCATTCCCTTGATTTCTCTTTCAATGCTCTGCATATTTTGGAAAATAAGTCTTGAGAACTCCTTCCCTTTCATTCCTCCTGATAATGGGGTTTTACCCTTGTTTTCTTTATCCTTTGTATAATCAAACTTATGGTTTCTTTTGATATACCTCTTCTCTCTATCTGTGAGAGGCTCTCTTTCTTCAAATGAAATATTGGCTTTTCAAGATGCACAGGTTGTGCCAAGATTATGTTCTGATACCACTGTAATATTCCAAAATGGGAAAAGCAGGAATATAGTGAAAAATGTTGGTACAATAATGAAAATAATCATATAAAAGAAAGAGGCCAATATGGAGACCTTTCATATGTTATAAAAACAGCAAAATATGCATAAATAAAGGGCCATAAGATGTACAACAAGGAAGAACAAGTCTCCAATGGGAAAAATGTATCAAAAGAGGTGTTGCTACTATATATAAAGAGCTAGAAGTCTGCTACAATGCTATTTTAAATCCACTGCTACATAAAATGAATATAAAACAGATCTAGGGCTGATATGTGCCTCAAAAGATAGATCCAATATAGATTTGAGCACTATACAACCTCCAATGAAGAACCCCTTAAGGGTTTTCAGCAAAACACCATGTACAAGATGGGGATCTAGGCTGTAGGGTTGAAGATCCACTAAAAAATACAGATCTGGAAAGTGTGGCTGATTTGATATGATCAATAGAATAGCCTCCTCCAATATATCCTCTAATGAAAGGAAAATCCATTTCACTAGAAAACCAACTCTCAAAATGGTGTGCCAAACCACCCTGCAACTCCTCCTACAGAAATAACAAATATCGAGAAGTAAAATACGTTGTAGGGATAAATAAATGGTTTTCCTGATGCCAATATCTGAAAATAAGCACAAGGGCCTTTCTTATTGTCCTCCCAATGGAAAGGAAGCCTTCTCCACTAAAAATGAACAATGAAATGACCCATATCTAGTCTCCATTGCTGCAACCCGCAAAACAACTCAACCCTCAACAGGATATGCACTGTAAATAAAAGATGAAACTTGGAATTAAGCCTAATAGTGGATAATGTAGTACAATAATCCTCCAAGAGCTTCTCAATGGAAGAGGTGGGATTCCCGATCAGGAACACCCAGTGCTAAACAACACTCAATCTCATCTAAACAGCAAGAGAAAGATATATGTCTAGACAGACCATATATTCAGAAAATTCATATGCATAAACATGATGAATAATGGCTGCCATAGTCTTCCATAAATAATATATGAGCTTGAAAACCCTAAGCCCCATCCAATAATAGCACTACTTCCATGAAAAACATCTCCATTTAAAACTACATTGTCTTTCACTGATGACCATTCCTCCATGACATCGCTATTGATTTGGTCAAAGTTGACTCAGTTAAGGTGTTCCAGCCCCTTTTCACACCTAAGGGTGCTCAACTAAGCTGCCAAGATCTATCCTTTTCACATTGGCATTGATTTATTCATTATTAAGGAGAATTATGGACCTCCATTGTCCTCTTATTCATAAAACAAAGCAACAAAACAAAATTTAATATTTCAACTAGCTTATGGCTAATTATTACATGATGTTCAAATTAATATTTTGGTGTTACCTGCAGAAAAATCACATCTTATGGATTCAATTATTGTGGACGAGCTTCAGTATAGAGAGGCCACCACACATACGCAGAACAGGGGATGCCCAGCAGCAGGTCGAGCAAGAACACTAACAACAAAAGAAAGAAAAAGTATCTTGTAGATAAGAGGAAGCCTAACGCCCTACACTAGAGGCAAAAATCCACCAGGTTTGTAAGGATATTCCAATTGTCCTCGCTACAGTTGTGCCTACTAAGAAAATCAAAGGATTGGCTGCTACGATAAAATCGATGCGCGTGGAGGTGAAAATAGTGAGAAAAGAGTATGAGCAACAGATTGCAGACCTTCAAACCAAGTTGCAGCCACAGTTGCCACTGGAGGTTCACACATAGATAGCGGCTGAAGTTAAACAAGCTCAGGATAGCACTGTTGTTGTGGTCACTCAATGTGACAATTTATTCGAGGAGGCTATTAGTGTTTGGACATTTGTCCAAAATGACTCGGTAGTGCAGTAGCTACGCAATGCCCTCCACTAGAAAGAGCAACAATTTGAGTAAATCAAGACAGTTGTGCCAACATTGGTTCTCACACAACGTCTCGCTCATCTGCAGGAGTGCCAAACAATTCAGATAGATATTTTAGATCTATGTCGAAAGGATCAACTGTTGAAGGAACGAATTCAACCATGGGCGGAAGAAGCATTTCAGCTTTTACAGATGCTGGAAAACAAATTGAAGACCATCCAGCAGACTTAACGCATCATTGAGATGGAAGCTCAAGGGCATACCACTGAAAAATTAGTTCAACAAGCACAAGCTCTCATGGGGTTTCCCATTTTTTGGCTAGGTTGACAGAGACCAAAAGATGAGACAACATAGAACCACTTTCAGACCTTAGGATCTATCCCTCCTAGGTCCAGAGAGGGATCTCTCTATAATAGCCAAAGGTTTATGTCTTTAAGGCTCAAAGTTATGATTTTAGGCTAGTTGTAGGCTCGAGGTTGTTGGTTTGATTGTTGAGTTTGGTTGTAGGGAATCAGGAAAAGAAGGACCAATATAAGACAAGGATGAGCAAAGAGGAAGCTTAGGCAGAGACAGATAACTCAGAGAACATCAAAGCCATTGGGCTATGGAGTCAAGAAAGGATTTATTTGTAATCAATGTGCAAGCTTTCATTTGGGCTAGTCATCTAGAGCATTTGGATCTTAAAGGATGATTGGTGGAATGGGACATTAAGGACAGAAAATGAAAGGAGGAGAACCAACCAACTCTGTCTATAGATCAGGCCAGAGGTCATTTAACTCCAGGCCTTCTTGGACAAAATTAGAGGCAAAACAAGGGATCTTGGAAAGGCTAGCTGGTCGTGCAAAGATCCTAGTGGACAGGGCTAACACTAATCCCCAGTGTTCCCAAACCTTCCAGCTAAATCCTACCAAGAACATCTAAACATGGACTTCATCAACTCATACATCAGAGAGCAGGCAATAACATCCACTACACTGGTTAAATCAATCGAAATCAATATTCAGATACACGTATAAGCAGAAAACATTGAGGCAGGGAGAGCAGGAAATATAAGGCACCTATCAAGGGTGAATCCTATATTATACTTCTGTTGCCTGCCAGCAGAAATGAAATGAAATGTAGCATGCAATGAGAGCAATTCAATCACAAATATAGAGAAAGAGGAAACATCACCAGCTGCTTTAGATCAGGATCCAAAGAAACATGCTTGTCATATTAAAAACAACACCAATCAGGTACATCATAGCCCATAGCTTGAACATTCAGTCTGAATACATCTAGTCTCAGTCTATCTTACAATATTACATAGAGAACTTGTCTCAAGAGGAACAATGCTTGCATTTCACTGATATCTCATCAACAACCAATACAATATTTCCTCATGAGTTTTATAGCTGAAGAGGGGCAGGAGAGGTAGGTGAAGAGTTAAATGCAGTATTAAACTCTGAAACGAAAGAGGGCAGAAGCCCATTCTGATTTTAAATTTTTGCATTTATTTCTGAGATGTCTTGGACGAAAGAATGAATCCTTTCGGCCTCCATTTACTTTTTTCTGCCTCTTGTTGTACTTTAGTCTGCAGGACTCTGTGGTACTTTTGGTGCAGGGATAGAATGGAAAATAAACGCTTGAATGGTCTGCCATGCTATGAAATAAATGTTTCTGATAGTATTCTGGACGGTCGAGAGGGGAAAAACTTCACTTGGACACAATGCATACTGAAACAATAATGTGTACTGTGTCTGTGCTTAGGAAGAAACATTCTGCTGATTTGAGACCCTGATTATATGGTTTTCTGCGTGCTGGACTTTTCATGTAACCCTCTCGTTTGGTCAATGTAGTGTGTCCTAAATTGCTAACATAAATTATAGTCAAAGGTGGCCAAATGGAAGTCAACCGTAGAGTCCCACGGTGACAGGACTCTGTTTCTCGTCATGTGGAGATGGATATGGCCGTTTTTGAATTGCGGAAGGCAAATCAACACCTGTACATGGCTCCATAAGCCGAATTCAAACATCCACTCTGCATAGATTTACTTTCCAACACGGCCATGATCCTAGATCTTTGGACGTAATGGTTTACGTGTTCTCCATCAGCGTAAATTTCAGGGAATTAGTTATATTACCTTTGTTATAAATAATGTGTTTGCATACACATATTAGATTAGTCTCTGTTAGTTTTTATTAGTCTGCTCTGTAATGTCATTACGTTGCCACTGTGTCGTAATATCACCTTTATGTTATGATTGCATTTTAATATATAAGAAGACTCTGTTTCCAAACATAATTCGTACTTGAATATTGTTGCCAAGGCTGGTGTAGAGGGCCCCTGCACACGCTGAGGTTTTGTGCATTATTGTATAGTTCTTGTTTTATTTATTTAAGCTCATTGTGTCATAATTCATTCATGTGTTTATACATTGCATCTTTCATGGTATATATGCTTCATTTTTGTTTATAATCTTTTATGCTTTACATTTTACTTCTGTCTTTCATGTTTTATGTTATTGTTAACTGATCAGTGTTCTTGTTTCAGGTTATAAATAGGTAGCCCGAGCATTTGCATAACTTTTTTACTAATGACATGGAATTAATATTGTTCTGCTACTAATTTGTTTTTCTTAGTTTCTGTTTAACTTCAGTACCGCTTTGTTTATTTCAGTTTTTCTCATTTGCTTCAGTAGTTAGATTTAGACATATTAAATTTCTCATAACATTTTCAGTTACCTCTGAAAGCCACAGCTGGACTGATGGTGAGGGATTGAATTATGAATGTGTAGTTTGATATTAGTTTCCTTTCTGCAAGTTAGATATATTAAATTTCTCATGACATCTTCAGTTACCTCCGAAAGCCACAACTGGACTGATGGTGAGGATTGAATTAGGAATGTGTAATATTAGTTTACTTTCTGCAAGTTAGATATCAGTTACTCAAGTTGTTTATGGTTACTTCTGAAAATCATAGCTGGACTACTGATGAGGGATCAGAAGACAAATTGATGTAATTTGATTTAGATTTACTTTATTGCAACTTTTGGATTTCTTTTAGCATAATTTATTTTTTGTTTAGACAGCAGCAAGAATAGTTTGGTTTCATGCTCAATAGTTCACTGTTTTGATTTATTAGACTAACATCACCTTTTCATTTCAGCATCACATTTTCATTTCCTTTCAAGTTTTGTCATTGTATGTTTCAAGTTCCTTTTTAAGTTTCAAGTTGGTAAATCATTATAGAGGATATCATTTCCTTGAACAAACATAACCACACTTGTTTTCATTTTAGAATTTCCATTTCACCTTAGAAAGACCAAAAACGACAAAAAGTTAAGAAATAGGTTATATTGCACATATAGTGCACCGCACTTCATCAGCTTACGATTCCCGGATTGACAAATTAAATGCAGAAATTTAGGACACACTAAATTGACCAAACATTTTGGCGCCGTTGCCGGGGAAGTGTAACTAGGTAGCCAATTTCTTAAAAAAAAAAAAAACATAAAATCATAAAAGAAGGGAAAACTTGATAACTTTTTGAAGTATGCTCTCCTCTTGCACCTAGTGTGATCTGGAGGATCAGAAAAGAGAGTTATTGGTTTAGTAATTTCTTAAGTATGCTCTCTTCTTGCACCTAGTGTGATCTGGAAGATCAGAAAGAGAATTATTAGCCCAACTTTAAAAATAAAAAATAAAAAATGACATGCATAGAGCAAGAGATTCTAGGGGAAGGTTTATAGCTAAAGCCAAGAGTTCGATTTTCACAACTCCATCTTCTTCAAGGCATAGACAAGAATCACCACCATCTACCCTAGCCTTAAGATTTTTGGAATTCAAGGAGCAGCTGAATTAGAGGATTCTCCTATACCACCTACTAAATCTCATTTAGAAAAGGAAGAGACTCCCTCTCATCCTCCCTTGATATAAGAACTAGAGGACTTTAAGGACTCTAAAGAAACTATCATGGCAGAGGAAATAATAGATGGATTTGGAGGTAGAGGTAGAAGAGGAGGAAACAATGGAGACAACAACGGTGAAGGAAATAATGGAAGAAATAGGGAAGGAGACAACTTGTTTGGATTCCCTATAGTTGATGAGGAAACTCATACAATGATGAAAAATATCTCACCATCTGTCCTCCCTAACTTTTATGGATTGCAAAGTGAGGATCCTGAAACATTTCTGTTTGAGTTTGAAGTTGTGTGCCGAACTTATGACTATATGGAAGACTCTCAAAAACTCAAACTGTTTCCTTCAACATTGAAGGGAGCTGCTTTGAAATGGTTCATGGGATTAGCTACTCAATCTATTAGGACTTGGAATGATATGAAACAAACATTTTTTGATAGATACTTGGACTATTGTATGCCCACCAATCACAAGGATGAGGTATTCAAAATGATGCAAAAAGAAGATGAAAATTTGGAAGACTTACTTGAAAGATTTCAATACAACTTGAAAAGAGCAAAGATGAGCAACTTAGATGATGAAAACTTGAAAGCCCTCATATTAAAAGCCATTAGAGATGAATGGATAGATATTTTAAACATGATGGGGAAAGGAGATATTTCTCAACTCCCACTTCGTGACATAACAAAACTATGTGTCCATCTCTCAAGAGGAAAATCTAAAACAGTAAAAGGGCCTAGGGATCCTTCTCTTATTAGGGCTAACAAATCTGCAACTGGATCAGTAAGTAGGGCAGAGATTGGTAATATGCTTGATGAATTCAAAACTGATATCTTAGGGAGCCTTAGTGAACAACTAGACACCCTTAAAATCCAAAACAAGCAGAAAGTAGAAACATATGCTTTAGCTATCTTTTGTCCGAAATGTAGGAAGAAACATGCTTTAAGGGAATGTCCCTTGGATGCAAAAGTTGTAGAAACATGTATGATTTTCTCAGAGAATCATGAGATCAAGGATTGTCCTTCAATTCCTGGACTCAAAGTTGTCTTTCAAGAAGACCCAAATTCAGTAGAATCTCTCTGTTTTGTTGCAAGAAGACCTTGGCAGGGACAATAAACTCAAGGGTTTAACAACCCTATGAATCTTCAAACCCCACCAAATTGGAATCCTTGGCAACAACCTTGGCCCCAACATCAAAATCCATATCAGCCATGGGTACAAAGGATGCAAAATCCTTATGGGAGATTTGCTCAATTTTATCAATATCCTCCATATTTTCAAAATCAACAAGCTCCACAACTTCCAAACCCAAATCCACAACTTTCATTGCCATTTCCACAACAACAACCTTCTCAACAAAATCCAAATCCTCAACTCATGCTCTCATACCAACAAAAGACAAATCAACTTCCAGCTCAGCCATTGCCAAATCCTAACAATAAGAATCCTCAGAATACTTACATGGTAGAAGGACAACAATTTCCTACCTATATGATTGTTCCTCTCAACGATGTACAACTCAGATCTGGTAGAGTTTTAGAAAAACCTTCTATAGATATTCAAGAACAAGATACCTCTGAGGAGGATTCTCTTCAAGTCAATAAGGATTCTGAGGAAGCATCTCTTCAAAATTCAAACATTCAAAAAGAAAAAGAAAAGTTAACACCCACAACTCCTATAGTTGAGCAACCTGCATCTTCATCTACACCTCCTTTTCCCGAAAGACTACAAATTGACAAGGGGGTGGAAAAACAAATCTTGTTGCCTAACTATGAATTTCTAGATGAATTGAAGAATGTTTGTATCAAGATTCCCTTGCTACAAGCCATTCGAGAGATTCCTATTCTAGCAAAAACAATAAAGGAGTTAAGTTTCAAAAGACCAAGAAGGAAACTAAAAGACACAAGAAGAATCCACCTGGTAGGAAAAATTGCAGATATCATGATGGGAAAAATTACCATGCAGAAGTATGTAGATCCAGGAAGTCCAATTGTCAAGACACATAAATGGGATAGAAATTCCAAACACATTGATTGACTTAGGGGCTGCTATCAACATTATGAGAAGACAGACTATGGAATAGCTAAAACTTCCTAACCTTCTTTTTACACCTACTTTACTGCAACTTGCAGATCGATCAATTATTAAACCAGATGGTGTATTAGAAGATATTTCAGTCTCCTTAGATTCTTGGGAATATCCAGTAGATTTTATGATTTTGAATCCCAAGAGTAATCTAGGAGGGCACCCACTTATTTTAGGAAGACCTTGGCTAGCCACAGCTGATGCTTTTATTAGTTGTAGATCTGGGGACATGTACATTTCTAATGGTAATTCGACAAAGAAATTCAATTTGTATCCTCCAGCAAAAGCAATCACAGAAGTAGGAGACAATGAATGGGTCGATGATGAGGAAATTATACAACCTGTCTTTACCATTTCTGAAATCAGTGAGGATAGTCAAATTCCGAACACATTAGAAAATTTTGAGACATCTTCAGAATATGACCCCACACAATTTCAGTTGGAATCTGACATAGAATATTTATCATCAAGACAAATGTCTCTTTACTCTATGGAAGAGTTTGGTAGTTCTACCATTGAGATTTTTCCAGAAAAACATTGAATATCAACAAACATTTGGAAAAGTCACAACAAGAAGAACTAACCAAAATCTTGCAAAAACATTCTACTGCATTTGCATGGGAGTATACTGACATGAAAGGTATTGATCCTAAGACTTGCATCCATCATATCTATATTGAGGAAAACAGTAGACCAATCAGAAAACCTCAAAGAAGGATGAATCCAAATATTAGGGAGATAGTGAAAGAAGAGCTCCAAAAACTACTCAATGTAAACTTCATTTATCCAATTTCAGATAGCCGATGGGTTTCTCCTCTGGTTATAGTAACTAAAAAGAATGGTAAATGGAGGGTATGCATTGATTACAGGGAATTGAACAAAGCAACTTTGAAGGATCACTTTCCTTTGCCTTTTATCGATCAGGTATTAGACACATTAGCAGGTAAAAAGTACTTTTCATTTTTGGATGGTTTAGTGGCTATAATCAAATTCAGGTAGCACCTGAAGATCAAGATAAGACCACATTTACTTGTCCATGGGGAACTTTTGCCTACCGAGTACTTCCTTTTTGGTTATGTAATGCACCTGCAACATTCCAAAGAGCAGTACTAGGAATTTTTTCTGATCTAATCCATGATTGTGTAGAGGTTTATATGGATGATTTTACAGTTTATGGTAATTCATTTGAAGAGGCATTAGAAAATTTGGAAAAGTTCTTATAAGATGCAAAGAAACAAACCTTTCATTAAGCCATGAAAAATGCTTTATGATGTTTACTGAAGGGATTGTTTTAGGACATCATATTTCAGGAGATGGGATTAAGGTTGATAGATCAAAAGTTGAAGTCATCTCCAAGTTGTCTATTCCAAATTGTCAAAGAGATGTTAGAAGTTTTCTAGGATTTACTGGATACTATAGAAGATTTATAGAAAATTTCACTAAAATAGCATCTCCACTCTTCAAACTGCTTACAAAAGACTGTGAATTCAAATGGGATCCTGATTGTCAATCAGCCTTTGAAACTTTGAAAACAAGAATATCTGAAGCACCTATCTTGAGAGGACCAAATTGAAAACTCCCTTTCCATATTTCTACAGATGCTTCAGATACAGCTCTAGGAGCTGTGTTGGGTCAAAAATATTTAGTTCCTTATGCCATTTATTATACCAGTAAAAATTTGACTCCCACAGAGTTGAACTATACTGTGACTGAAAAAGAGTTTTTAGTTGTTGTTCATGCAATTAATAAGTTTAGACATTACATAATAGGCTATGAAACTTTTATTCATACTGACCATTCTGCAATTAGATATTTAATGAACAAACCTGTTACTAATGGCAGAGTGACGAGATGGCTCTTACTTTTGCAAGAATTCAATATTACTGTGTTGGATAGACCAGGAAAACAAAATACAGTAGCTGATTTCTTGTCTAGGATTCAGAATACTAAAGAAGATTCTCCTGTAGAGGATAAGTTTCCCGATGAATACTTGTTTGCAGTAACTATTAAAACTCCTTGGTATGCAGATATTGCTAACTATTTGGTTACAGGGAAACTTCCTTCACATTTATTTCCAAGTGAAAAACGAAAAATTATTCAGGAGAGTTCAAAATATTCATGGATTTCTAATGAATTGTTTAAAACAGGGCCAGATCTTGTGATCAGAAGATGTGTCAAGGAAGATGAAATGCCTGATATTCTTAAGGCATGTCATGATGAACCATGCGGCGGACACTTTGCAGACAAAAGGACAGCCTATAAAATCCTCTCTTTAGGATATTATTGGCCTTCCTCTTCAAAGATGCTTTCAATCAGCCTTTGAAACTTTGAAAACAAGAATATATGAAGCACCTATCTTGAGAGGACTAAATTGGAAACTCCCTTTCCATATTTCTACAGATGCTTTAGATACAGATCTAGGAGCTGTGTTGGGCCAAAAAGATTTAGTTCCTTATGCCATTTATTATACCAGTAAAAATTTGACTCCCACAGAGTTGAACTATACTGTGACTGAAAAAGAGTTTTTAGCTATTGTTCATGCAATTAATAAGTTTAGACATTACATAACAGGCTATGAAACTTTTATTCATACTGACCATTCTGCAATTAGATATTTAATGAACAAACTTGTTACTAATGGCAGAGTGACAAGACGGCTTTTAATTTTTCAAGAATTCAATATTACTGTGTTGGATAGACCAGGAAAACAAAATACAGTAGCTGATTTCTTGTCTAGGATTCAGAATACTAGAGAAGATTCTCCTGTAGAGGATAAGTTTCCTGATGAATACTTGTTTGCAGTAACTATTAAGACTCCTTGGTATGCGGATATTGCTAACTATTTAGTTACAGGGAAACTGCCTTTACACTTATTTCCAAGTGAAAAACAAAAAATTATTCAGGAGAGTTCAAAATATTCATGTATTTCTAACGAATTGTTTAAAATAGGGCCAGATCTTGTGATTAGAAGATGTGTCAGGGAAGATGAAATGCCTGATATTCTTAAGGCATGTCATGATGAACCATGCGGCAGACACTTTGCAGACAAAATGACGGCCTATAAAATCCTCTCTTTAGGATATTATTGGCCTTCCCTCTTCAAAGATGCAAAGAAATATGTCAAAAGGTGTGACAGCTACCAAAGAGTAGGGAAACCTACCCTTTCAAATGAAATTCCATTGCAACCACAGGTACTCATTGAACCCTTTGAAAAATGGGCTTTAGATTTCATTGGACCTATTAACCCACCATCTAAGCAAAATAAGTATATATTGGTTTGTACTGATTATGTTACTAAATGGGTAGAAGCCAAAGAATTAGTATCTGCTACTGAAAATTCAGTTGTTCATTTTCTTTATGAGGATATTTTTACTCGCTTTGGTGTTCCAAGAGAAATTGTGACAGATCAGGGAAGCCAATTCACATCCAACTTGGTGGAGAAGTTGATGGAAGAATACAAAATCAAGCACGGAAGATCTACTCCTTACCATCCGCAAGAAAATGGTCAAGTGGAGTCTACAAACAAAGTTCTTGAAAGTATCATCACCAAAACTGTTCATCTACATAGAAGAGATTGGGCAGAAAGGCTTCCTGAAGCCTTGTGGGCCTACAGAACTACATGGAGAAATACAACAGGACATTCTCCCTATGAACTTGTTTATGGGAAATAAGTCTTGCTCCCCATTGAGTTCCAAGTCAAGACCTTCAAGATAACAGTTCAGTTGGGGATGGACTTATCAGAAGCCCAAAAGCATAGAATGGAGCAATTGAATGAGCTAGATGAGATTAGACAAGAGGCAATTCTAAGAACTGATCTAGTTCAATATCAAAGAGCTAAATGGCATGACAAGTACATCAAAGAGAAGAAGTTTCAAGAAGGAGATTGGGAATTGTTATTTGATTCCAAGTTTAATGATTTTCAAGGAAAATTTCAGACTCATTGGCTTGGGCCATATGAGATTGACAAGATCTTTAGCAATGGAGTGGTAAGAATCAAGACCATTGATGAGTTTCAAACTCCTCTTATTGTGAATGGCCACAGATTGAAAGTTTATCATAAGCCACTCTCAAAAGAGGATTTTTTCAAAATGTTTCAAGAGAATTCTCCAATCAGACTAGTACAAAAGAATTCTTCTCCTCCACCAGCCTAGCTTTTGTTCTTTTCAGTTAAAAAATAAAAATAAAAAATTGTATAAGCCTGAAAACCAATCATTGATTGGCAGTCTTATACAGAAAATATAGGGTGAAAATCAGGAACGCCTGAAACTCTATATTTTCCAAAAAAATAAATCTCTCTTTCATTTCACAAGTTTTGTGACCACCCACTCCATTCCATTCCACTTCATTCCATTTCATTTCACTTCATTTCACTCCATTCCACTTCATTTTATCTATTTCATTCCATTTAATCAATAAAATTATTTTTCATGACCATTTCCATCTAGTCATTTGTCATCTGTTCATGTTCATTCATCCAAATAATAGCTGTGTCAGTTTCCACAACTGACATCTGTTTTCGCAGCTGACACCAGTTTCCGCAGCCAGAAGCAGATTCCGCAGCTACAACTCTGTTTTCAAAAGAATGTACAGCCATATGTTATTTTCATAATCATGAAATAAAATGCAGGTATGAGGACCAAAAATGAAGACATGGAGCATTCAAGATACCAATGAAGAGCAACTAATTGAAGACCAAGGAAAAGGCAAAGATTCCAAGGTATGAGTAAAATTCATTTCAAATAGCATTGAAAACACATTTTTATATAGTTCTAAACCATAAGCTCCATCCATTATGTGCAATGATTATATTGAAAAATTCTGTAACCCTTTCACGATCTCCATATGATCCTCCCGCATTCATTCTGAAATGATTCCATAATTAAACCCCCGATCTTCACTCATACTCCGATATTCCACCGGTGACAATGAGACATAGTTGATTTGACCACGGACTCTTACAGCCGCATAAATCCATAGTCGTTGTTTAAACATGCTCACATTTATTGTGCAGCCACCAAATTTCAAAACACTACTGGATGTGTTATACTCCTCCTATTGTTCTGTTAATCTCACAGTCGTATCTCTGCCGTGCTCACGAAACCCCTCTCTGTTCTGTCTCACTCCACTTCGTTCTCTATTACGCTACAACCTATATATCCACTCTTTGATATCTACCTACAGTCATTGTGTTCATCTCTGTGCATTCAGTCGTTCTATTTCCATTGAACCCTCACGCAGGCAAAGTTTTGAAGAGCAGAAAGAAAAATGGGTAAATTGCTAAGAGCAGAACCAGAAGGTCCTAAATTCATGGAGGGATATCCACAAGTAAGGGATGTATTGAAGAAAGCAAAGTGGTCGTGGTTTATCCAAAAGTTCAGAGGTTATCATAAAGAAGTGACAAAAGAATTTGCAAGGTCGTTCAATGGCCTGGAAGTAGAGATTGGAGACCTTAAGTTTGCAGTGAACGAGGCATCTGTAGCATCTGCCACGGAACTTCTTCAAGAGGGTGAGCATTGGTTTAAAAATAAAAGCATTAGTGATGAATCTTGGAGAATAATCTTACGAAACCAAGGTATGGACATAACTATTTTTAAAAGAGGAATTCTTGTTCATGCATTGAAAGAGGAATGGGCTACTTTGCTGCTAGTTGTTCAAAAATTCATTACCTGTGAAGGCCGTTTTGGGTCCATGTATATGTACCATACCAGATTGCTAATGAATTTTCTAGATAATCAAACTCTCAATCTCCCATATTTTCTATTAAATAGTTTGAAGAAAATGTCTGTGACTGTTCAGAAGCATTTAGGAGATGTAGAACCACATCTATATCACCACGGTCTTGTAAAAATTTTGATTGAAAAAGAGTTAAAGGAGAAGAAAGACACATGAGAACAATTTTTGATTAGAAATTTCTTTGAGAAACCTCAGGAAATTCCTGAAGGTAGCACATCAAGAAGGAGTAGGAGAAAAAGAGCAAATGATGAAACCCAAAGTACTCCTACTCAAGAAATTCCTGAAGGTAGCATATCAAGAAAAAGTAGGAGAAAGAGAATAAATGATGAAATTCAAAATACTCCTACTACTACAATTCAAAGAACTAATAGGGAAGAGAGACTGTCAAAGAGGTAGAAGAAAGAAACCAAGGGTAAGAAGCCAATAACACCAAAAGAGAGAAATACATCAAACCATTTCTTCCGAAGAAGAAGATCATCAAGTGTTATATGAGAGATTAGTTCATCTTCAAAAACAGTCATCTATGGCCAAGAAGACAGAGAAAGGGACACAAAATCAAAAGGACAGTGGTCCATAGCATGTGAGAAGAAGTTCCAGACTTAAGGGGAAATTGAGGAAAACGCAAATGAAGGGTCCTCATTTCATTGATTTGGGAGAGGAAACATCTGAACAGTCCCCAGCTGACCATAGTCCATCTCAGTCAGTTAGTGAACATGGTTCATTTCATTCTCAGTCAGACATTGAACATAGCCCATCCCATTCTCAGCAAGATGTTGATGTGAGCCCTTCTCAGCCAGATTTTGAAGATAACTCTCCTTCACGGCATTTTGGGGACAACCCAATAAAAATGACACCTGAAATAGACCCCAGGCAGCAAGAAGTATATGATTATATAGAATCTTTGGAAAAAGCAGCTACAGGTCCCAGTACTTCGTCCATTCAGCCTCACACAGTACAGAATGATTTAGTCCAATTACTAAAACAGGAATTCTTTGAGCTAGAGCTTTTAAATAGACACATCAAAAATGAAAATGAGACATTGAAGGAACAAAGTAAATTGGATAAAATCATTCATGATAATACCATGCTACATCTGGGAATATGGTAGAAGAAGAACAAGAAGCCCGGGATGTTGGCAGCACCAAGGAAGAAGAGGAGAGGGCTGGATGTACTGGTTGAAGTGTCAAGGCATATGAACTGAAGAAGGATTATCAAAATTTTGGTTGCATGAGGACATGCAACAACTTCACAGTGGGGGTATGTTGAGTCCCAAATCTGCATCTTCTCCATACACCTTTCTATACCTTTTTCATTCACCTGAACCTTCCCAATTGTCAATAGCATTGTATATTAATTGCAAAAGAGAATCTAACATGGTTTTTAAATATATTTTTGTGTCTACTGTTTGATTTAGATTTTGCTCATTTAGCTGCGGAATATTGCCACTTTCCGCAGCTGCTGCAACTTTCCGCAGCCATTTTGTGAAACTCTATGTTACAGGTGTCTTCAGGAAAAACGAACCACATGGGCAAGTTAGAAATGATGTGGACATGGATCGTGTCCTATTGGCTCGAGCAAATTCATCCAGGGAGGCTGCGGTCAAAGGTGGCCAAGTGGAAGTCAACCGTAGAGTCCCATAGTGACAGGACTTTGTTTCTCGTCACGTGGAGATGGATATGGCCGTTTCTGAATTGCGGAAGGCAAATCAACACCTGTACATGGCTCCATAAGCCAAATTCAAACATCCACTCCTCATGGATTTACTCTTCAACACGGCCATGATCCTAGATCTTTGGACGTAATGGTTTACATGTTCTCCATCAGCATAAACTTTAGGAAATCAGTTATATTACCTTTGTTATAAATAAGGCGTTTGCATACGCATGTTAGATTAGTCTATGTTAGTTCTTATTAGCTTCCAGATAGCTCTGTAATGTAATTACGCTGCCACTGTGCCGTAATATCACCTTTTTGTTATGACTGCATTTTAATATATAAGAAGACTCTGTTTCCAAGCGTAATTCTTACTTGAAGTCTGTTGCCAAGGATGGTGTAGAGGGCCCCTGCACAGCTGAGGTTTTGTGCATTATTGTATAGTTCTTGTTTTATTTATTTAAGCTCATTGTGCCATAATTCATTCATGTGTTTATACATTGCATCTTTCATGGTATATATGCTTCATTTTTGTTTATAATATTTTATGCTTTACATTTTACTTCTGTCTTTCATGTTTTATGTTATTGTTAACTGATCAGTGTTCTTGTTTCAGGTTATAAATAGGCAGCCCAGGCATTTGCATAACTTTTTGACTAATGACATGGAATTAATATTGTTATGCTGCTAATTTTCTTTTCTTAGTTTCTGTTTAATTTCAGTACTGCTTTGTTTATTTCAGTTTTTCTCATTTGCTTCAGTAGTTAGATTCAGATATATTAAATTGCTCATAACATCTTCAGTTACCTCCGAAAGCCACAGCTGGACTGATGGTGAGGGATTGAATTAGGAATGTGTAATTTGATATTAGTTTACTTTCTGCAAGCTAGATATATTAAATTGCTCATGACATCTTCAGTTACCTCCGAAAGCCATAGCTGGACTGATGGTGAGGGATTGAATTATGAATGTGTAGTTTGATATTAGTTTACTTTCTGCAAGTTAGATATATTAAATTGCTCATGACATCTTCAGTTACCTTCGAAAGCCACAGCTGGACTGATGGTGAGGGATTGAATTATGAATGTGTAATTTGATATTAGTTTACTTTCTGCAAGTTAGATATCAGGTTACTCAAGTTGTTTATGGTTACCTCCGAAAATCATAGCTGGACTAATGATGAGGGATCAGAAGATAAGTTGGTGTAATTTGATTTAGATTTACTTTGTTGCAACTTTTGGATTTCTTTCAGCATAGTTTCTTTTGTGTTTAGACAGCAGCAAGGATAGTTTGGTTTCCATGCTCAATAGTTCACTGTTTGATTTATTAGACTAGCAGCACATTTTCATTTCAGCAACACATTTTCATTTCCTTTCAAGTTTTGTCATTGTATGTTTCAAATTCCTTTTTAAGTTTCAAGTTGGTAAATCATTATAGAGGATATCATTTCCTTAAACAATCGTAACCATACTTGTTTTAGAATCTCCATCTCACCTTAGAAAACCAAAAACGACAAAAAGTTAAGAAATAGGTTATCTTGCACATATAGTGCGCCGCACTTCATCAGCTTACGAATCCCGGATTGATAAATTAATGTAGCAATTTAGGACACACTAAATTGACAAAATAGCTACCTAGTTACACTTCCCCGGCAACGGCGCCAAAATGTTTGCTCAACTTAGTGTTCCTAAATTGAGGTCATAAATTGTCAACCAGGGCTAATAAACTGTTGAAGTGAAGTGCACTATATGTGTCTAGGTATCTGTTTCTTAATTCATTGTGTTTAGTGTTTTTTCAATGTTTTTGGTTTTGTGTTTTTATGCTAAGAAGAAAATAACTAAGTATTGGCAAAGAGAAGTTGTTGGTTACACTAAAACAGAGCAGAACCTATTCTAAACTATGTATGACACTCAGAAAATGCAAAACTTGGCAAGAAAAATAACTCATAGCATGAACACAATAACTCATAACATGAACTCAATAACTCATAACATGAACTCAATCCAATTCATTAATTATAAATATGTTGGAATAGCTTGAGAAAAGGATAAGTTTAATGCAATTAGGTTCTTCTAAATAAACAACAACCTACAATATCACAGAGAAAATCTCATCCATGGCTAGAAATTTGTTGGAACACATTTGGAAAAAGATAGTCTACAACATAATGAGAAAATCTACTCTAAATTAACTTAAGACACTGAAATTAATCCATTGTACAACTCAAAATATCACTGTTAAGCCTTATTCAAGAGTTATAAATCTTTTGGAATAGCTTTGGAAAAGAGGCAATTTGTGAAATTGTGAGAAATTGCAGAACAGTCAAGAATTCAAAATGACATTACCAATTCTTGTTCCTATGATAATGATATATTAATAGAAATCAAGAACAAGAGTAGTTTGTAAATAATGAAGGCTGTGAAGTCTAATTTAATAGCTAATAAAACTTGAAATACAATGAATAGCATCGAACTAGAATGCAATCAATCAAACTGAAATACAGTGACCACAACTGAACTAGAATGCCATTAACCTAACTTGAAATACTGTGAATAGAAACTGAAATAGAGTGCCATTAATCTCCGGAGTATTACAGCTAAACTAAAATGCAACTAATCTCTGAAAAACTACAGCCCTATCTCGTTCAGTATTAGTGATATTTTGGAACAATTCATAAAAACAAGGCAGGTTGTGACACTTGGTGTGAGTGAGCATAAAAACATAAAGTTCAGAAAAATGCAACTAAGCTCTAAAATACCACAGCTATATCTCATCCAGTGTTAGTGATATTTTGGAATAATTCATAAAAATAAGACTGGCTGTAGCATTCGATGCAAGTGAGTATAAAACGTAAAGTGCAGAAAGGCTAAAATTACTTATCTAAACAATGTTCATGGAGCTTCTCGGGTAGTAGGGGCCCTCTACCACCGGATTAGCATACAAATCTCCTCAATATTGCCTCAGATCTTGCAATAAAGTGGTACTTATTTCATTAAAGGAAAAATACTTTAAAAACAGAGTATTACGGTCTTCTGAGATCTAGCAACAAAACATCAATCTAGCTAACTGTCTCTCGGTTTCCCGAGTTAGTATTATAAGAGAAATACATAACTGCCTTGGAGGAGAAATAGGAACAAGTGTAGTTTTCAATCAAAATCAAATTAGGACTCTTGTGGAGGCCTCGTACGTGGCTGAAGACATCTGTAGAATCCTTGTCCCGGTAGGAGTCTGCCTCTTAATTTTGATCTTTTCCACGTGCATAACCACCTGTAGGTTCTTGCTCAAACTTCGTAGAGAGCAAGAAATGATGTGGGAGTGTTATGGAATTCAGCCATATGCATTTTTCCTTGAAGTGACACCTGTAACCTGTGAGAACATGAAGATAGTTGCGGAATAGGCGACTGGCTATAGAATGGCTGCATTCTGTAGCTGAGTCTAGTAAAAAATTACTACAACAAAAAAATCATGAAAATATAGCAAGTCAGTCATTGTATATATTCCTAAAGTGACTTTAATCAATCCTATTAATCATTTAAGCCTGTAATTGATAAGGGACAAAGGAAATGAAGTGAAATTTGGTGAAAGAAAAGGACATATTTGGGGCTCAACTCTAAGTCTAGGTTGTTTTGGGTAGAAAGGGTCCTATTGGCTATGTGCACAAAGACCTAAGTCCTGGTTGTGTGAGGACTCAGATGGTTGTGTGCACGGAAGGGTTGAATTTACTAAATTGATAGATCTCTTAATAAAGAAGACTATTTTGGAAAAGCTGGACTCTTATGTGATTGTTGTATTTATTATCTGTTATTTGCTTTAAGATTTGTTTTGTATTGCATATTTTCTTTTGTTATTGGTTAATTGATTATATGCATAAATATCAGTTAATGTTAGATGAATAGATCTGATTGAAGTATACTTGATTACTATGTGCAAATATATTGAAGTATTATGTGATAATCTGTGGAAAGGTTGATCTATGGACTGTGCATGTGCGCATATGTTATATTATTTGTTATAAGTTTTCTTAGGGCCACTACATCAAAAGCTTCCTCAAGGTGTGGAAACCTGGTTCCAACACCCCCCATACTGCTTCGGGTGAGACTTTGATCTACGCAAGCAAGTCACTGCCGAAAGGGCCAGTAGTTGGAGGGTTTTTTTGGTTACGTGATAACTCTGAACCTGGGTCAGGACCCCTCAAGCCAACAAATGGTTCTATTTCTGGGACCAAGATCATTTTGAGGGAGATTTTATGTTTTGGCATCCGACGCAAAATGAACTACTAGATTGGCTTGATAAAAAGAAACTTGAATTTGTGATCCAAGAAAACAGAAGCTCAAGATTGTCTGCTGAAGATTGGGTACAAAAGTATATTTATACAGAAGTCCACGAGATTTTATTTTCTTCCTTTGTGACTAATTTGCATTATTTCAGACTTGCACAAAGGACAACACGATCACTCAGTGGACTCCAGAGTTGGTACGACAATTAGAGAAGACTAGCAACAAGATCACCCATGTGGTAGATCATTGGATTGATCATGTTCTAGGAGGATTTGTGACTTAAATTTCTATTGATCAATTTGTATCTTATTCTAAAGCAGAATGAAGGTTTTTCAAGGGTCTTAAAGGTAAGTTCCTATGCTCTTTGAAGTTTTGGATTAAAATTCTATTGTGTGAACAGGGTACTCTGTGCAGTCATATTGAGTGAATGTACCGAAGAGGCCCGACTACGCACAGTGGAATAACTTACCTAGTAGATCTAGAAAAAGGGTTTATTTACAGTCCTCTCAAAGGTGAATCTGACAATGACAAAGAATCATAAACTAGTAGCTCTAGTGAATCTACACATTCTGAAGAAGAAGTATTGTGAGATTAGAATAGTCTTGCGTCATTAGCCATAGCTCAGATCTCATCCACTCCACTTATGAATTCATCTCACTCTAATAAGTCATCTACTCCACCTCCACCTCCACCACTAGGCCTTGAGATGGCCGACTTCATGAAGTTTCATAATTTCCGTGGTATTGGGAACGAATACACAGAGCAATTCTTGTTTTTTACTAACACTGTATGGAGAGTACAACAGGTTAATAATGATGATGTGAAGAAAGTGAAAATGGCCACTTCTTTTCAAGACCGTGCGCTAGATTGTTATATAAGACATGTATCGATGAACCCTAATGCAACTATTGATAATATGAAGGATGCACTAAAAGAACAATTCAAGAGGCTAAAATCGTTTGAGAAATGTGTAACTGAGTTGAAGGAGATTCACCAAGAATTGAACGAATCTGTATGGAGGATGTATTATTGATGACACCCAACACAAAGAATGGTTTATTGCCATGTTATTACCGCATATGTACCAAATCTTGAGTCAATAGAAGATTTCCACGTAGGGTGAAGCTGTCAAGATTGCAATGAAGCTGGAAGCTTCACTGGTACCCGCTGTGCAGATCGGGACCCAACAGATCCAAAGCCAATTAGAGGTGATGCACTTATAAATTTAGAATATGCGCAAAGATAAGGGTAAGGATGCATGCACATATGTATGGTGTATACATTGTAAAGTTGTTGGGCATCACAAGGATCAATGTCTTGTATTCAATGATTATCTACAAGGTGGAGGACCAAGCCCACTGAAGAGCGCGCTTGGACCAAGTGGGAATCCTACATTATGGTGCACGATTTTTCAAGCTACAGATATGCATACGACAAATTATTGTTCGAGGATTGGAAAATATGTGCCTGAGCTAAAGTAGCCTTTTTGCAAATTTTTCTCAACGTTGGGACATGACGAACAACACTATCGTAGCTTTGATTTGATGATTGACGAAGCTGACCTACATATAATGCACACTGAACCTACCTCACCAGCCTCTCTATCTTGTCGTGGTGGATTTCAAACTAGAGGATGAGGAAGAGGAGGAGGATTTTTTTGAGGGAGAGGGCAACTCATCTGCTATAATTGTAGAGACACTGGTCATTATGCACGTGACTGCCCAAATCCAACACTACAGTATCAAAGGTACTGTAGAAAATTTGATCATGTTAATTAATATTTTCATGTTTCGATTGCAAAGATGTAGGAAAATAAAATGTAGACTCCTACGTAGAACATTTGATGATAAGAGCAGAGCTGTGCGAGGAAGAACTAAGTGTGAATGTTGTCACTAGGAGTGGTGCAACCACTGGTAAAGACAAAGGGAATAAGCCTGAGGCTGATCTATGGATTCAAAAAGCGCTTGAGAAGAAGGAAGGATTCAACTTACAACACGAAAAAGAAACCATTGTAGAAGCGAAAAAGGGTTTCGCAGAAGTGGGTGCCTCATCATCAAGCAAACCTATGGATATGGCCAGAGTAGATGAAGAGATAAAGCCCTTACTAAAATCTTGTATCAAATTGTTGTGCAATAAGAATGAATTCGAGAACCTCCAAGCATTAATAGATAATTGCATAGAGAAAGAACATCCCTGGATGGAGCAAAAGGTTTTTAAAAATATCTATGAGAACAAAATAAGAACTAGACGAGACATGCGCTTGACTGCTCAGATTGGTGCATATGAGATGGATCACATCATTTTGAATCTAGGATCTAATGTGAATATTTTACTAAAGAAGACTTGGCAACGAATGGTAGAGCCTAAGTTGGAGTGATCTACTATCCAATTGCACATGGAATATCAGCAAAAGGTTATCTCCTTAGGAAGACTCTCACAGGTCGTAGTGGATATAAAAGGAGTAAAGGTGCTTGCATATTTTTAACTTATATAGATTGTGGATGATATTGATTTGTACCCTGCACTATTAGGTTTGGATTGAGCTATAGATATGGGTGGAATCATCAATATTAAGTGCAAAAGTATGGTATTTGAGAATAATGGAACTAGAGTTGTGGTTACCCTAGATCCTATAGAAGGAGAAAGATATATATGGAGCTAGTGCACGCAGATGATAATGTCGATCATATCTATAAGTTGATTGCGCGAGATGAAGATTGGATCAACCCGACAGCCGATGGAAGACTCAACTGGGAGAAGGATAGTTCCTGCTTTTCATATTCAGATGAAGAATTGGAGAACCAAAAAAACTAGCTGCATGAAGTATCTATGTTGCGCTGCAATCGCATGCCAAGATTTCTTCGATGCATATCCTCAGAGGTACGAGAATTGCATTATTATGATGGTCTGACTAATGCTAACATTTTTTTAGGGGAACTTGAAAAATTTGTTCCAAAAGCAAAAATATTCCATGCGCTTGATAATAGCACTGCACTCAAACCCCACACATTGGTGGGAGACACACAAGGGAAACATGGGTAACTGGGAAGAATGTACCTGTATGAAGAGACTGTAATTTGAGCATCCATATACTAGAATGGAAGAAACCTATTCCGAAAAGGGTGATCCGCGCAAACATCTAGCTAAATGGACTGAAGCATAGGGCGTAGAGACAAGACCAGAATGGGTGCATATATTCATCCACACTTTGGGGAAGGTGCCTACAGATTGGTATGTAGAAACTGATCTGCGATGAGGAACTAATGAATGGAATGCGTTGACAAAAAGTTTCCTCCCGACCTTTAGTTTTGAAAGTGGGTTTAGATACTTGAAAAAAACACTACAAGATATTCAAGAGGTCATCTTTGACACCACAAAACCGAAGGTAGAGCACGCCTTGTCATCATGGGATGCGCAGATGAAGGACATTGTAAATTGTAGAAATTTGATAGTTGAAGATAATGAGGAAGATTCAAGGAACATTATGATCCATAAATGTAAAGTTCAATGCATATCTGTTGGACCTATGATTGAGTCATTTGATGTAACTAAGCCTCTAAAGATCCGATAGGTTAATATTGGCTCAAAAGAACAGCTGAAATTACGAAGATCAAGGATTACTGGGATGATGATAAGGTGGGAAAGGTCGTTGACCTGCTGACTAAATATTAGGACTTGTTTCCTACAAAATTTTCTGAGCTCAAGGGGATCATAGGAGATCTCAAGGTGATGAATATTACCTTGAAACCGGATGCGCGACCTGTGAAGCAGCGCTCGTATAGGCTGAATCCAAAATATAAGAAAAAATTCAAAGAAGAATTGGAGAAAATGGTTGCTGTCAGAATCATAGAACCAGTGGAGGAATCAGATTGGGAGAGTCCTATGGTGGTGCAGGACAATAAAAATAAAGGATAAATAAGGATTTGCATGGCTTTGGGTAAAACGAATGATGCTTGCATGCATGACCAATTCCCGTCCCCATTTTCTGATGAGATCCTAGAAAATGTAGGAGGACGGGAGGCCTACTAATTTACAAATGGTTTCTCAAGTTATCACCATATTAGAATCCTGATGGAAGATAGGAACAAGAAAAAATTTGCGACAGAATGGGGATCCTTTCAGTATAAAGTCATGCCATTTGGTCTGAAGAATGCGCCAACTATCTTCTCGCATGTGGTAATAGTTGTGTTCAAAGAATACATCCGCAAGTTCTTAGAAGTCTAGTTTGATGACTAGACTATCTTTGGATTGTTGAAAAATCATCTGTCAAGTCTGTGCCTAATGCTTGATACTTGTTGAAAGTATCTTATCTGAATGTGATTGATTATGTGCTGAGATAGTTTGATTAGTTTTCCATTAAGTGAATTTATCATTAACTGATGAATGATTTTATATTGAAGACTGAAGGAAATCATTCACGAATTAAACCAGTAACAAATTAAGAATGGAGACACAACAAATAACAAAGAGAAGAAACAACAAACATTGATTACAGAGTTCGTCCCTGGTGGACTACGTCTTCAATTCCACTTTCAAGATGGGCGTCTGCTTTATTAGGATTGATCTAAGGAAGTCTTTACACAGCAAAAACACCAAACTGATCGTGCTCGCAGGCACTTCTAGTCACTAATAATAGAAATCTCTCTCTCTCTCATCTTTCGAACACCTGCCTCTGCGCTCAATTCCGCCTCTGGACGATCGAGCTATGCTGAAAAAACAATTGCCTCTAACCCTCTGAATTTGAACTCCAAACTCTCAATGTATTTCATGGAAGAAAATTTCATGGTTTTTATAATGTTTAACTCGAACTTCTTGATGCTAAAATTAGCAGGTGGTTGCAGCAGATTTGGTGATTTGGGGTCTCGGTCCTATCTCATAGTGACACATGATACCTAGGGATAAGGTATTAAATTCAACCTTAGTGCAATATTAATTCAAAAAAACCCACATTTAAACTTTGGATAGGCCTTTATCCTGACAGTTAGCCTAACCGCGCGAGAAGTTGTAACAACTAACATGTGAATAGGCGGAAAGGATATTTGCGGTTATTATTAGTGTTAACCTCGTCGTAGTTAACTATTGCGATGTAAACCCTTATCACATGTATGCGGTTCCAATGGGGCTTTATAAGCCGCAGTCATTTGTGACTGCACGGTATCATACACACCGTTCACATGACAACGGTTTCAAACTCCAACTTAGATTATAGGCCGTGGTTAGCTGCGTATTATTTATTACATTTGATTTTGGGTTTTGTTATATAGTTTAGGCCCAAAACCTTATGGTTTATACCATAGGTTTTTAACACTAAGTTTTATGTTTTATAACATAGTTTAACACCTTTATGCTAGGTTTTCACATAGATTTAGGTGTTAGCACTACAAGGAAAAGACCCTCTAGTGGAGGTTATAAAGGAGGTTTTTAGTGTTATAAAATTGGCCAAAATTGTCAAAACAACATATGCTACCACATCTGTTTATGGTTACGGAGGTTTTGGCAGAGCTTTTAATGGAAATTCAACACAACCAAAAAAAAATGGGCGGCTGGAGGTTATTACAGATGTTTTTTTCATCGATGCGCTAATCAGGATTTAACGCACCGGTGCGTACATTTGCACGGTTCCCCAGGGCAGTGTAAGGAGAATGCACCAGGTTGTTAAGGTATAAAAAAACATCGGGCATAGTGTTGGTGATACAACACACGGGGCAGTTATAATTGGTCTTGGGAATTGAGCGATTCCCATAGGTCATATCAACGCGCTGGTGCATAAACTTATAGAAACGCATCGGTGCGTCCCTTCACACAAATGCACCGAGCATTATAAGTGGTATCAGTATTCGTGCAGTGAAAATATGTCATACAATACACCGGTGCGTATAGACTCTTAAATTCCCCGGTCCCCGGTGCGCAGTATCACACAAATGCATGGAGATTTATAATTGGTATCGGTATTCGTGCGGTGCCCATAGGTCATCTAAATGCATCGGTGAGTATAGACACAAAAATGCCCCGGTGCATAGTATCACACAAACGCACCTAGATTTATAATTTGTATATGTATTTGTGTGGTGTTAATAGGTCGTAAAAAGGCAGCGGTGCATAGATATACATAAACGCACCGGAGAGCCATACTACACCAACACCTCAATATTTTTAACCGGTTTTGGTATTTGTGCGATGCCCATAGGTCGTAAAAACACATCGAGGTGCTTAAGAATACAAGCGCACCGGTGTAATTATACATGCACCGGTTT
The DNA here is from genome assembly GCA_034641835.2 of Pinus albicaulis. Classification (NCBI taxonomy): domain Eukaryota; kingdom Viridiplantae; phylum Streptophyta; class Pinopsida; order Pinales; family Pinaceae; genus Pinus; species Pinus albicaulis. The sequence goes on from CM076569.1 coordinate 332,459,541, forward strand.
TCATTTTGTATTTTTTAGAAACATCGACCTGTGGCAGTGCAATTATTGTGATTTTTTTAAATTCATTATTCATCGAAAGTCGACACATCTTATAACAATATTCATATTAATTAAATTTTTATTAGTGCATTTGAATTTGATGTTTGGATTAATTTGTTATATCATATCAAAATTATTGTGGTTTTTTAAAATTCATTATTCATCAAAATTCGACACATATATATATTATAAAAATATTCATATGAATTAAATTTTTATTAGTGCATTTGAGAATGACAATGGAGAACGCAATAGCGACAATAGAGAACACAATAGAATAAATTAAAACATTTTTTATTATATATATATTTGAATAAGACATTCTTTGTCATACAAAATGGGACAGTTATTGGTATCCCTTTATCTTTCAATTGGGACACTATGTCCATTACATTAAAGAAAATGTCTGATTTCACAGACATTTTTCAAAAAATACAATGCCTTTCTTTTATATCCAAACATAGCGATCATCATTATTTGCTTGAACTGCTGTCACTGCTACAACTACTTCCATGAATTGGGTTATTTTCATAAATTTTTTGTTCACGGTGTTGATTGTTTTCTTCTTCTTCACCTTCCATCTAGAAACATACAAATAGGAGCATTTCATTTTTGGACGTTCTTGTCACTAGGAATGAGGATGGAACTCTTGGACACCAGGTGTTTAGAAAGAAAACCCATACCGATAGCTGTCTACATGTTGAGTCCTACCATCATCCAGCTCAAAAGTTCGGTGTCCTTAACACCCTTGCCATTAGAGCCATGAGAATATCTGATGCTGAACACCTGAGCGAAGAAATCAGTCACCTGTCATCGGTATTTAGGGATTTGGGTTATAAAGAAAGAGATATAAAAAAATCCTTGAAAAAAGCTGAGGATTCGATCCTACCTCAGATTCGCCACGAACCACAAGAAAACTGTGGAAGGATTTTTCTACCATACATTAAATGTGTTACTGATAAAATCACTAAGGTCTTGAAAAAGAACAATATTTTCACACAATTTTCAGCATCTGTGACTATTAAGCAAAGAATGCGACCTGTTAAGGATGGCATAAACCCTGAACAACTCAAAGGAGTATACAAGATTGACTATTCATGCGGGAAAAGTTATATTGGGGAGACTGGGCATTCACTTCAGAAAATACTTAAAGAGCATGGAGCTGATATCAGGTATGAATGATCACGCACCTCAGCCCTTGCAGAGCACTCCTCAAAAACCAAACATCAATTACGTCTTGGGGATGCAAATATTATTGCGACATAAGAGCACTATCAAAGAAGAAAGATAAGAGAGGCCCTTGAGATTATAAAGCATCCAGATAATCTTAATAGGGACGGGGGACTTGAAATCGGTGACACTTGGAGACCTCTTCTTCGAAAAATCTGCTCATCCAAATCACCATCCACCGAGACATAGTCTTTCAGGTATAACTATCTCAGGTATGTTCTCCCTCTTTTGACTTCTAATTTGGTATAAAAATTAAATTAAAATTCTAATAATTATTTCTATTAATTGATTTTTATTTTGGTTAAAATAAAAATTAATTAATTAAACAATAATTATTAGTATTTTCTTCTATATTCCTTTAAAAACTATTAATTATTTATTAAAATCCTTAATATAATTAATCAAAAAAATTAATTAATTATAAATATAATTAATTAAACAACTAATTAATTAGGTTATTATTTATATTCTTTAAAATTAATCAATAATTAACCTTAATCAATAATATTTCCAATTAATTAATTAATTATAAAATTTAATTAATTAAATTTATGATTAATTAATTAATTATAAAAATTATTATAATTAATTAATTAATTATATTTATAATTAGTTTTTTTTTTCTCAGTAAGACTAATTCTATTTATAAAACATAATAGTACAAAACTGCACCAGTTTCAGCTGTGTGAGCCTGATAACTGGGCTTGATGTCCAAGCTTAACATAAACAAATGAACTGCCCAGAGTGGGAAACCAGTTCTTTTGAGAGAAATTCCACCGCCCTTGGAAGGGAAACTGGTAAAAAAGTACATGCATTGTAATTTAACAAGAGACAGTAAAGTAAGATAGCCTACAACTTTTACAGTTGAAGATAGATTCAAAAAACCAAAAAATTCTTCCATGAGGTCGAATATCTGTACCATAGCAGGCTGAGGGAAGTCGAAGTCACTGTTCAGGAACTGGGGAGTCTGGTTCTTCCACGATCCTGAAACCAAGCTCGTCTTCTCCATCTTCATTGTCCTTCTCTGGCGCACCATCCTTACTGAAGAAGTCCACCTACAAGTTTTCCTTTCCAAGGATGGATTGCCCAATGCCAGTGGGCGCAGCAGGAGCCGGAACATCATTTTTTGCCTGAGAGGGCTGAGGGCCAGGTGGAGTAGGGGCAGGGCAGGGTACAGAAGTAGGAGTCGAGCTAGCAGACTCTTCACAAACAGTAACAATAATGAAGGTTGTGAGAACAGGCTTATCCAGGGAACAGTTGAAGTGGAATTCCGCCCTCTGAGAGGACTGGCGAAGGGTTGAGCTAGCAGGCATATTAAAAGCAGGGGAGACCGGTTGAGAGACTGGAGGAGGAGGTTGCAAAGGCGGAGCAAAGTGGGTGCCCCCAGGATGGTGGGAGCAGCCCCTTTGATGCCTAGAGTCTGAATGCAGGCTCCAAACGACGTCTTCCGCAGAAGAGTCAGAGGTCGAGCTGGTGGAAGGGCGTGGGTAGGAAGAGCGCCCTCTGCTCGTTCCTCGCATACATCGCATTCGATGTCGAAGTCGAGGCATCATCGCTGAGCTTTGCTAGGAGTGCTTGGGGAAGAAGGAGCAGGCGGAGTTCAATGAAGACCTCTGAAAATCAACCAACTGAGAAGGCAAAAAAGAAGTAAAATGACAGAAGTTACTCTGGGTGAAATGGAACCCTGGAAGAGTTTCCAAATAGCCGAGGATGGTCCAACGTCGCCCAGTCTGGGTGTGTGCACTCGGTTCTGCACAAGCTGGAGGGCAGGCTCCATAGACAGGAGACGGAGGGCCGCATAAAACATAAAGACCAGAAGAATTCTCCAGAACGAAAGCCATAACAGGCTGAACCGACGAGGCGAGGTGGTAGAAAGGTGCGGCGAGTGGAATGAATGCAGTGCAGGTTGGCATAGTTATTGCATGAGTAATGACGTCGCAGGGGGCCATATGGCCACAGCATGCGAGCGCCCTCGGGATCTGCCAGGGGACTAAAGTCCCATAAATTTATTAAATTTAGAAATGAAATTAATTAATATACTGAAATAAAAACTTAGTCGGCTCTTTTCATGAAATTAATCTCTATTAATAGTCTGATACCCTTCTCTAAATTTCTTCATTCTAAAATAGTCCTAATGATGGATCCCAGTTGGGATTCGAAACATCGACACATGTTCCTCAATACTGTGGATAATCCGGAAAGCTTCTTACAAAACATACAAATAAATTGTAATGAGAGTATATACATTGGTGATAATAATGAAAATTGCAATGTTAAATAATATACATCAATGTAAATCGAAAAGAGAAGACGTACCAATGCAACAAATGACTCATAAACTATACGCATTCTTTCAAAACCATGTAACATGCCATATTTCAAGATTTTATCTCTTAGCGCAGTGCCATACTTTGTTTCCTGCAAGTTATATACCCCATAACAAATCATATATTTAATATAAAAGATTTATTTTTTCTATTAATTATAGAAGGAGCTAAGTAAAACAAGGTCGATAGATGCTTACAAATTCCACAATTAAGTTCTGATATGCCAACATATACGCACAACCCATATTTAACCCAATTTCAATCAATTCCTCTGATGGTTCTTCTTTGTATGTTAGCACCTGTTTGAAGACATTCAATGATGATTTTTATAAAACAAATTAAAAAATACAAAAATGAAATCTAGTTAAGTTGTTATAAGGAAGTAACAATTACTCACAAACTTAGATATCAATCCTTTTCTTCCTTGTCGTCCTATTTTATGTGCTGAATGGGTTCCATTTTCTTTTATTTTCTGCAAAAAAATACTTGAAAATTAATATTTTGCTAAATTATTTATTTATTTTACCTAATGATCGAAAAAATCAATGATTACCTATTACATTTGAAGCAAGTTGTTGTTGAGATGGCTCCTCCAGTGATGCAATTTTGTCCATTTCTTTGACCATCTCCTTGTACACCTTTTTGGACATTCCTACCGTCATATTTATGATATCAGCTCGTTCATCTTTTGAGATTTTCATAATCTTCCTGAAAATGTAACATGACAATAAACTATTTAATTTTTATATTGATATATGAAAATTAAGTATAACAAAAGTGATATTTATAAATAATTCTAGACAAACATATAAAGGAATATTACTTTTTCATTCCTTCTTTTTTGTTGTTGTACATTTTTGCTATTAAAAGTCTGACATGTCTCATTGATCAATTCTCTGGAAACTCTTCCTGTAGTTTACATATTATTTGGTTCTTGGAATCATTGGATTGGTTTTTGTATTGTAAGTGGAAAGAACATCTATACATTCATTCCACTAGATCCCTCAAACTTTTGTAAAAGTTTTTCCCCCTTTCGTTAACCTCCAGCACCACTCCAAATGAGCTAAGGACCAATTCATTTTCATTTGCATGTTTTATTTTTTTCTTTTCTTAGAACAACATTCATTTTCTGAGTTGTTGGTCCCTGTAGAACATTAAACAAATGTGAATTAATAGACTTTTTCACACATGTTATCTAATAATTTTAATTATGTTATTAATGAAAACTAAAAAAAGAAACTCATATTGGATCGATAGTATTTTTTTCATTCACCTGATTCATCCTTTTGCAATTTTTCCATCAAGGTTTTACGCTCTTCTGGTTCTAGATCAAAAATAATCTTATTGAGCTTTGTCATTTTGTGGCTCTGCATGATACACAGTAAAAAATACATATAGTTAAACTTACATATAGATCAAAAATATTTTTTTTGTAAAAAATTTACAAAGAACTTGCCTTTTTTGCTTTTCTTGATGTGTTATCAGTATTTTTGTTATTTGATATCTTGTCACTCATTTATTTATCAATCTCAAACCTATACGATATCATTAAATAATATATTTATAAATAAATTGTCAACTTTGCAAGTAAAAAAAAAAAAACTCAAAAAACTGGTGCGCCATTCATGGTTTATGCACCAACTCCGGTGTGTGTCTCTCTTCCAAACGCACTGCCATAACAATATAATAGATCGTACGGTGCTCTATGTCAACAAGGAGCACCAATGTGTTACATGTCAATGATCACACTAGTTAACCATGATAAAATAATAAAAATTGTCCAATGTTAGTTTTTTAGCAGAAATCGGTGCCATATTTTACATATGGCGCACCGATAAAAAAATTTAAATTTTTATCACATTACATTTTGCGGTGTTCTTGTAAAATAAAGAGCCCCGGTGCACTACGTACTCCAGGCGCACCGATAAAAAAATCTGTTTTTTTTAAATTCATGCCAGGGCCCACATGTATTGGGATTCGACTATGCTAATCGTCCCGTCAGTTGGATGTATTAGGTCTATATTTAGCAATACAAACCCTATAAATCTAAATTGAAAAGCCCTAATTCTGAAATCATAGAAAGAGGAAGAAGAAAAGGGAGAAACAAAAAGAATGTAAGGTTTGTATCTTTTTATTTTTTTTGAAATAGAACGTTCGCGGTGCGCCATAATGAAATAGCGCACCAGTTGCATATTTTACAAATGGCACATTGAAAAAATATTTTGTTTTTTAAATTTTTTATCACAGTACTTGCGAGGTGCACTGGGAAAACAAAGCACACCGATGCGTTATTCCGCACAGGGCACACCGACAATTTTTTTTTTTTTTTTTTTTTTTTTTCCGCAAGTGTCGACATGGGTTGAGATCAAACTATGCAGGTCCTCTCATTGGTTGGATGTCTTAGGCTTATATTTAGAAATACAAACTCTATAAATATAGATTGAAAATTCCTAATTCTGAAATCACAGAAAGTGGGAGAAGAAAGGGCAGAAACAAAAAGAATGTAGGGTTTGTTTCTAAAATGTTTTTTTTTTCAAAACAGCACGTTTGCAGTGCGCCATAATGAAATAGCGCACCGGTGCCATATGTTACATATGGCGGACTGATAAAAACATTTTTTTATTTTTTTATTTTTTATCATTGTACTTTCATGGTGCACTGTTATGTTATGCAAGACGCACCGACGAAAAAAAAGTATGTATTTTTTTAAGATTGACGCAAGGGCTGACATGGATTGGGATCTGACTCTGCAGGTCCTCCTGTTGGTTGGATGTCTTAGGCTTATATTTAGCACTACAAATCCTATAAATATAAATTGAAAAGCCCTAATTCTGAAATCACAAAAAGGTGGAGAAGAAAGGGCAGAAACAAGAAGAATGTAGGGTTTGTTTCTAAAATGTTTTTTTTTGCAAAACAACATGTTTTCGGTGCATCATAATACAATAGTGCACCGGTGCCATATGTTACATATGGCGCATTGATAAAAACATTTTTTTAGTTTTTTCACTATACTTTCACGGTGCACTTCTATAACGGAGCACATTGGTGCGCTCTGTTACGCAGGGCGCACCAACGAAAAAAAATCTATATTTTTTTAAGATTGACGCAAGGGCCAACATGGATTGGTATCTGAATATGCAAGTCGTCCCATGGGTTGGATGTCTTATGACTATAAAAACCCTATAAATCTAAATTGAAAAGAAAGAGGGAGAAGAAAGGGCAGAAACAAAAAGAATCTAGGGTTTTGTTTGTAAAAATGGATTTCTTTTTTATTTTTGTTTCTGAAAACTGTAGAAAAGGTTAAAAAAAAACTTCAGAAAAAAAGTTAAAAAAACAATAAGGTTTGATTTTTTATTTTACTTCATATAAAAAAATACAGAAAAAAGTAAAAAAAAAAACAATAGACTTAGATTTCTTATTTTACTGCATAAAAAAACTGTAAAAAAAAGTACAAAAAAACAATAAACTTACTCACATTGTTTGAAATTCTATGGTACAGGGTTTGACTAACCAGAGGTTTGGAATTATGATTGTCTGAATACTTTTGTTCGAACGTATTTCCCTGCTCCATAGTGCTCTCGTGCTCTGTTTGCTCCAGGTATGTATCCTGCAAATCTTTGGCTGAAAGTTTTTGCAAAAATAGTGAAATAATGAAAAGTGTTTAGTATTTAAAGAAATGTTTTACGAAATTAGATCGAAAATATTTTGCCACCTATTTTTCGATTTACTGTTTTTTTTTCACTTAAAGAAAATAGGGTTGCACTTTTTTTATTTGCGGTTATTCGTTTACCAGTGCATCCTTTAATTTAACCGCACCGGTGTGTCCTTTTATAAAACAACACCGGTGTGAAAAATAAAAAACTCACCGGTGCAGTTATCTGTACATTACGCACCGGAATGACATTGAAGTTTGTGCACCAAAATTTATTGTTTTTTTCTCAAATGTAGGGAGAAAATATCATATATTATATGGAATGGACAATTCTTCAAAATCCAACTCGTTCCATAATATTTCTCAAAGTCCATCGCGGAGTTCTCCCTATCCATGTGGAGACGTAATATTTACTTCAGATTTGTTTTATTATTTCACTATCTAATTGAATTTATATATGCTTTTTATCCATGTAGTCAATCATGCACAACTTAATTAAATTTATAATGTATACAAATATGCAGGTTCATGCAGATTCATCATCGAGTTCAAATGCACAAAATATTCAAACTACTCCAAAACATCGGAAGTTCTTATCAGGAGCTGCATACCACAAGGCGCATTTGGTAGATGAAAATGGACAGTCGCTTCACCCTGAAAATTGTAACAATATTGCATATTCTAGCCACAATCCCGGGACAATGATGGTAGTTATAATTATAATTATTTTGTATATATATTGATTAATATGTAATTATTTCAACGTCAAACCAATTTATAATTATGCAATATTGTCAACATGGTTACTAATTGATATCATATATTTTGTACTAATCATATTCAATTTTTTTTTAATTAGGTTTCTAGTGATGATGAACGACCTAACTACCATCTTCCGTTGCACCCCACGACAATGTCAAATCGATAGAAGACTGAATTAAGAGAAAAAATCAGAGAGGAATGATACCAAGAATGGTTGAATCAATCATCGATTCAATTCCCGCTACGTCCAGATTCACCAATTGGGAATGACTACACTAATAGTAGTTCCTCACAAGTTGGCAATAGAGGCAATCAAATAGAGGTTGGTATGGATGATTACTTAAGGGATACGACTGCCATGGAGACAATGTTGTTAGATGCATTCAAAAATGTTGATCAGCTAGGGGATGATGCTCATATCGCTGACACCTTTTTCGGAAGCCTTAAATTTGCTTCCACCACCCCTCTCTTTGGACCTCGTGGTCAGTCAAAGTCTACCCAGTTGGGGACAACAATGTTACTGTAAACTTGAAAGAAAAGTTTGGCTTGTTGAATGCATGTTTCTCGGAACTTTTGAGGTAAGTTACCATAAAGTACTCCCCTTATATAAATTTGAAATATAATCAGTACACTGCAATGAACATTAAAAATGTTAAATTTTATGAATGTTAATAATTATATCGACACTAATGTACATTTAATATTGATATATTTTTCCATGATCACCAACTACAAGTTATTCAAAGATAAGGTTCTTCTAAGCGATAATGTCTTGCCCGATAGCTGCGAAGAGGCAAAGAAATTGTTTAAAATGTTGGGTGTTGAGTACATATCATATCATGCATGTCCAAATTATTGTATTCTATATAGAGGAGAATATGCAGACAAAGAGATGTGTCCAAAATGTGGGCATGACAAGTATGATAAATAAAAAAAGAAGGGTAAATCACGTACTGGTCCTCCTTTTAAGATATTGAGGCACATGCCTATAATCCCAAGGATTCAAAGGCTCTTTCATTAAAAAGAATTAGCTATGTTGCAGGGATGGCATGCCTCACACATAAGTGAGTTGGGAGTTATGCAAATCCCAACTGATTCAATAGCCATGAAACATATAGAGGATACATGGCCCGAAAAATTCAAGAATGAAGTATGCAGTCTACGACTCAGCATAGCCATGGATATCGTCAACCCATATACCCTCCAGAACACCAACTATTATATTTGGCCTGTAGTAGTAATCAATAACAATATCCCCCAATGGTTGTCCGTGAAGAATGAACATCTTATGTTGGCTCTCATAGTCCCTGGTAGAAGAAAAGTGAAGAATATGGATGTCTACTTACAACCACTGGTAGATGAATTGAAGGAATTATGGGATGGGATAAATGTATACGATGTATCAAGACCCATCGTAGCAGAGAGGAGTTTTACGTTGTATGGCATATGTGCTTACACGACACATGATTATCCAGGCTTAGAAGTTTGCTCTGGTAAATTACATGTTTAATTTATTGATTTGTTTATATATAATGTAACAATATTCTTTCACATATTAGTTATTTAATTCATTGTAATAATATTTGTTCTGATCAACATGATATTCTTTAATGTGCCATGCATATTAATTAATGTATACAAATATAATCTCGCAGGTCTTGTAACAAAAGGGTATTTTGGATGTAAATGTTGTGGACCTTCTCTGAAAGCTATATGGTCCAAGGACCTATGAAATCCAGTGTATGATTGCTTCAGGTTATTCCTACCAGAACAACACCCTTACAGAAGAGCAGCATCCGCTTTCAATGGTAAATGAGAGAGAACCCAAAGGCCTCCAATAATGACACCAGCTGAATGGATTAGAGCATATGAGAGAGAGAAGGAGAAGCAGTTCCTAGAAATGTTCGATTCAAATGGGGAGCCTAAGTTCGATGATCCAGATTTCTTCAACACCTATGTTGAGAAATTTCCCATTGGGATGAAAAGGAAATCTATCTTTTGTGGCCTCCCATATTGGGAGCATCTTAAGATTTCCCACTTATTAGATCCCATGTGTATATTTCAAAATGTTTCATCTTCTTTATAGAGGCACATATCATCGAAACAAAGTGACACATTGTCTATTAGGAAAGATCTTACTACTTCAAAAAATAAAAATAAATATAGGCCAAGACAATTAAAAACTACAGGATCAGAGGCAGGCATTGGTCCCTCTAATTCATGGTTTTTCAAAGAAGGTGATGTCCCATGGATTTTAAAAGAAGATGATATATCTTTGGCAAAGGAAGTTATAATGGATGTGAGAGTGCCAGCTTCATACGGGTCTTCACTACGGTGCTGCTTCACCGTGGATGACCATTTTTTGGGGTTGAAATCGCATGACCATTTGAATCTTCTAAGAGTACGTATAATGTTAAAAGCATGATTTTATTATTTGTTATATTAATAAATTTTATCCCATGCGGGGATCATAAAACATAACTAATTTTGTATATTATTGCACGTGTTTATAGCTTTTCAGTGTCATTATCCTTTGTTTGTGCGTGGGTGTGTGGAACATGAATTCCCTCAAGACCTAGGACGTCCCATATCTAAATTATCTGCATTTGTACATTGGATCACATCAAAGGAGATTCATGTGGCTAGCATTCCACGGTGGCGTCAAGAGATAGTTGAGATTGTTTGTATGTTTGACAAGGAACTGCTGACGAGTTTCATGGACTTACAGGTTCATCTTCTAATCCACCTGGTAGATGAGGTTGAATTGG